>JBAMHW010000018.1:23214309-23246563 GCA_037177495.1 Rhadinocentrus ornatus | reverse complement strand
TTGCATCTAGAGCAGGTATCCGGGACAGTAACAGTTCATTTGATTCGCCACTGACGCACACAGAGCATGACGGCTCAATAGCGTTTGCAACAGCATCACAATACTTCCTTAAAATATGCAAATTGGTACTACGACTTATTGCAGTTAAGACAGTTGTTGCGATATGTATATTGTAAAGGCTAGTGTTGCCATGAAGGTAAATTTGCGATATATTGTGCAGCCCTAGTAAACAACTAAACACATTGGATGATATTTCCTTCTTGTGTAAAAGATTATTTGCTGGTTGACTTTTAACTAATATACTAACCAGTCCTTTGCTTAACATCCTAGTATTTGTTTCCATCCAGCTTGAGGCTGTTATGTTCTGAAACAGTGAACTCGTCTTTTTTTTAACACCACAGAAATGGACACCATTCGATACACAGTTATACTTCTTGACTCTTTCCAAAGGGAGTGTTACCTCCGGCTTGTTTTTACTTCCATGCAGTTTTCTCTCTGTGTATTTGGGTGTGTCTTTATGAGTGTATGTATCAACGGTAGTCTAGCTGACTCATGTTGCCCTAATCCCTGAACCCTTATCTACCTTTGTCATCTTCACAGATCACTTTGATTCCCCCTCATAAGGCCTGTTTTACTCACTGCAATTTGGCCTACAGGCTTATTTTATTTTTCCTTTAATTTTGTCTTTAAATCATGTGTACAGCATTTTATAATTTTTATTTTGGAAAGGAGGAAAAAGTAAATATTTTATCTATTCTGCCTAGTGTATTTTTTTCTGTTACATTTGCACTGACCAGTGCAGTACATGGTGGTCAGTGCTCATAGTTTTGACAGTTAGGGAAGATTCATCATGAGTGAGATAACTGCTGCTTTAAATAGCAACACCAAATAGAGAAGTTTTACCATCTAAAACCACTAAAACGTTAAAAATCTCATGGCGGTTGGTTAGTTCATTTTTACAGTGCTGTTGTTTTTTGCAACCTGATGCAGTTTTAACGAAGTCCATCCAACACAGAACTAGCTTGCAACATCAGTGCTTTTTGGCTGAGAAAATCTAGAAATTGCTGTCTGTGCAAATCCACAATATAATATTTGCTTTAAGTGCTTTAATTCCTTTGTGGTTTTGTTTCTCTATATGGAGGAAAAAGAAATCATGGTAAGCTGTAGTCAGCAGTATACACCTGTAACTAGATTCAATGCTTCAAAATCTCACTACACACCACCACTTCATCTCCTTCTGTATATTTACCCAGTCTCGTCTATCAGTTGTTGTTTTTCATTTTTTCTATTTTTGGCTTCCCCAGAGTCATTTCTATTATTGTCTGTGTTATTTTGCAGTTGTTTGTATGATGGTGTTTTATTTAATATGCTTGCGCTGTCTTTGTCCAATTGATTTATTTTGTTGCAGTGTATTGAGCTCTCCTCACTGAGAGCTCTTACCGCTGTCTCTTGCAGGTATGAAAGCATCTACTTATAATATTCCATATGATCCCGTTTTAAAAATAAAGAAATACCCTTTGAAACACATTAACAGACTGCTTGAGCTTCCAGAGGCAACACATCCTAACTGTCTGATGCATAGACATTCACACTATATTGATATTTTGGACTTTGATGAATGGTTGGACTCCACTTCAGCTAATGACTCTGAGCTACTGCAGCTGTACTGACTGTCAACCACAATTAACTCATAAATAAACAGCAGGAATTGGGAGAGAGTGATAGAAGCTAGACGTTTGTAAGGATTGACTCCTGGTTTCATTGTGTATGCTTTTATTTTACCCTTAGTGCTGAAAGGATGCATTCTGTTTATTATATCTGACAATTAAACAAAACCTCCTCAATACCAGCTAAATGAATAACAGCATGAATAAAATACGCAAGCACTCTGTTACGCCACAATTCAGTTTTACTAGTTTAAATGCAGGACTAGGAAAAAAATAAAAATAGCTTAAGTTTGGTGCCTTGGCTAAAGGCAGACAGGTGGGTAATCTACTTACAAGCAGGGGCGTAGCACAAAATCCTGGAACTTATGTACAAACCATCTTGATGGGCCCCTATGTGGACTTGATCGATAGTTCTCATGGATACTTGTCTCATGGTGTAAGACTAAGATAATAAATATGATCTAAGTGTAACCTCTAAATTGCAAAATGGCTTCTCTGGCCATAGCCCTGCTTCATTTGGCAGACACTCTTCTGCAATGCTTCCTGTTCCTCTGCTTTCCTCTCCTTAACCTCCTCACTACCTTTATTGCAACTGTCACCTCCCATTTCTTCACTTGCATCTTCTACAGGTAAATCTTACTCTCTGCCACAAGAAGGACAAACCTCATACAAGCTAGATAGATACACAATTATCTTAATCTGCTTATAGCATGGCATACAATAGAATAAAACTTGTCACTAAGATTCATTCATTCGAATCAGCTGCAGATGATTATTTGTAAACGGAATAACTTCACTGCCTGATCATCGGGACAAGATGATGGACCTGCTGCTGCATCCTGAGGACTATGTGGTTCATACTTTGCCAATATTGATGTTACAATCTTAAAGTGGTACTGAAAGGTTTAATATATATATATATATGGTTTCTATGATTTGGCTGGAAAAGTGACATCAGCATTACAGTTGGATCTAAGTATCTACTACAAAATACAGCAGTGTTAAGCAGGCTATTATTTTTATGTTTTTATATGTAGAATACATTTCACATTGGCCACTCCAGCACAACAGACATAGTTTGGGATTATCATCAGACAAGCATGTTTGATATCATCAAGGCCATATCAGACAGTAAGTACATTAGAGAGATGTAAACTCCTACCAGATGAGCTTTGCTAAGGTGGTTTCCCCACCACTTGTTAGGATGGGTGAATGTGGTGGAAACCAGCCTCATAGTCTTGCGGTGAAACTGCCTCTCCATCCTGTCAAAGCCCTGCCAAAGACAAGTAAAAAATTCCCCCTTTAAACAATCATCTCACCAAGAATGGAGTCCTGGAAGCAACATCTTTCAAAACAAGCAGATAAACTCTGTTAGATAATTGACATTAAAGTAAATGACTGTGAAAGAAGACTTGCTTGATCTGTTCTTGTCTGGTATTGCAATTATAGCATAATTTGATTTGTAGCTTTTAAAACTTCTTTGATAGAGTTTGTGTGTTTAAAAATCCTAAAAATTTCCCAAGTTTTTCCGTTGATGCCATGAATTTCCTGGGTGCAGTATGATATCATGTTTCTTTCAGCTGACTCATAAATTCTCTGTATGCATGGTGCAGTTTGTGTAGAGGAAAAAAAACAAGCAGAGCACGTTTTCATGGGAAATACCGTACCGTGTGGGATGAGCCGCATACACTCTTCATTAGAAATGAAGTGAGAACCACTGCTAAAAATCCACTCTATAGCTGAAATATTTCTCTTTGTTTTTCTACAGTATGCAGCGTTAGTATTTATTTTATAGAGTACCAGGATGCTTTCAACACTGCAATCAATTGTCTCTCACATGTTAACCACTGAAAGACTGTGGATGACTACACCTTGTTTCATATTAAAGGGAAAAGTTAGATTGGCAGGAGGGTTTTGTTTTATTTACTTTATTTATTTCGTCTATTCAAACAACACATGCATTAAAATAATAAGCAAAAAATAAATAAATAAAAAAGTTCCTTAATAAAATGTCAATTTTCCTAGAAAAAAAGAAAAAAAACATACCTGGAACAGCACTACCCTACCATTCTTCTGGGGAAATATGTCAACCCAAGCATTGTAAAATGTACTTTGTGGACAAGCTTCGCAGAATTTCCTCTCATCTACATGCTTCAGGCTGTAATTTGAGTCTGCGTAACAAATCCTCAGATTTTATTTTACTTTTAAAAATTCTGCCTTTGGTACATGTTTTTACCTTGTATTTATACGCATGGCGTGTTGTTTGACACATAAGGCATTGTCTGAAAGGTCATCCCACACACAGCAGACAGATGCTAAAAGGTTTTTTTGTGTGTGGGAGCACTTTGACTAAACATGAAGCCTGAGTCTGTGTGTGACAGAAAGAGAAGGTAAAAGAAAGTATAATGTGGGTGGTCAACTTTTACTTTCTTGTTGCTTAACTTTTTATTTAGACAACACTTATTCAATGTTTGTGTTATCTATATCTTTTAATGCCTTTTCTGTCTCATCTCCACCAGGAGCTTTTTAATTCTATGCAGATTTGTTGATTTAATATTTTATTTAAACTACTAGTGAATTGATCAATCATTGATGCTGCAATGAAGTCCATTAAAATAAACATAATGTGAGTAAAATAAAAAAAAATAAATAAACTTTATATGAATAGAATATGTTGTGAACTGAATGTTAATAATTGTCTTCTTTTATATTAAGAGTTTACTTTTTTTCTCATGCAATTAAACAACAGCTCTGCCTGGAGGTCAGCATCTGCATGAACACATTGCACTTCTTCACTATTCTAATGAGGGCCTCCCAGCCTACACTTTAACGGTTGAAAACCAACAACTCAAGTCCTTACATCATATTTAGCCTGCAACAACAAGCCTACACAGACTTGTGCAAGTCATAATCATTTTGGTTCTTTTGGAGATGGTGTAAGCCAACTTTGGACTATAGCTCAAACAGGTGGAAAATGTTGTGTTTCTTAGCAATGCTGGAGGGTAACTCCTGATCATTGGAAGATAAAAAGAATAATAATAATTATTTAAAAAAAAAAAAAAACAAGCACACCATTGTTTGGAGAACTGAAGTGGCTGGATGCAGGAAAACTGAAAAACACCCACTTCTAAGCACATCGAGAGCAGCATAATTTATCTCTATTCCACAATATTTCACTTCACTCCCTTAAAATGTATTTTAATACAGCTAAGTATGATGCCATTTTCATTTACATAAGTTTCTGCTGCTGCTATCAGATTACAGTTCAGGTCTCAAATACAGAATGGAATACAGTTTATTTTGGCTGTATTTACAGTACATGCAAAAGGCTCAGAAAGGTGGAACGCATTCCCAGCTCACAGCCGCTGCCGCTACGTAGCAGGTCCGTCCCAAGGTGACTCATTTTAACAGAAAATAGTTACATTTGGTCCACAAAGGCACTGGTTCTGCTATTGTTATTTTCTACGGGATTTTTTCACACAAACATGAGCATTTTTACAAATGTAGTTTTTCTATGCGCTTTGACTCATCACTTATACACAAACATTTTTTTAGTCCCTTAAAACAAATCTTTTTGGAAAAAATTCAGAAACTTTTTTTTCATGCCTGATTAAAAACCTACTAAGACCTGGCAGCATAATGGCTCTTGGGTGCAATCATAAAGTATTTAATTGGCATTCACCTTTATGTCAAATGATTCTACAATATACACAGGTTAGTCTGCACAGTTTGGCTTGGCTTTAGTGGGAACACAAGACTCATGAGGCAACAAAAAAACCTTTTTGTGGCAGGAACACACGTGCCAGCCATAAAGTTTAACAGAGAGGATCTGAGAGTGACACAACTGACAAAATGACATGAGATTTATCAAACCTAGAAGGTAACTCTCTACCCTGCTGTGTGGGGTTGGCAAGAGGCAAAAGCAGTAAACTAGCCTGATTATGTTTTGATTAGAGTTGTGATCATTTGAAACAGCATGTTGGACATCATACCTAATAATGCCATCCCCTCTTGTTGTCATAATTACACACCTGTTCTCTGGTTCGCAAAGTTTTAGGCCAAAGATCACTGATGATATACCTGCTACTACATGCAGAGGGAATGGGTTCAACTGGCTAGTCACATCAGGTGTGCTAATGTTGAGAAGGTAAGTGGCAGCCTGTGTTAGCATAAGAACAGACATGGAAAAGACAGAGGTGGTGCTAACTTTATCAACAAGACCTTTTATGTTTACAAAAATACTAAACTAATCTTATGCTGATATGGTTGTGTTGCAACCTGCACAAAGTCAGTAAAATTCTTGTAAAATTTAAGTTTAAGTTGACATTAAGGTGTTTATTGTAACTGGGTCCAAACAAAAAAAAAAAAAATTAAATCTGACAATTGTAAACAGTATTGGAACTTTTATGCAAAAACTTTGTAGCTGTGAATTTGAGTTACTTTCTGCATCGTTTCCCATATATAAAATCATACTAAAAACGCATTTTGTTTTTGTTTATAAAACATGTACACAGTAGATTAGATGTGTTGCAATCAGAGAATTTTAAGATTTGCACAGAAAGAAAAACAAGCAAGGAAACTGAGTAACTCCAGATTTCTGCTTCTATGTGCACATACTTGCAGCGTTTTATTGTCTGATAGAATCAATGAGGAAAAGTGCATTCAGAATAAATTCATGTGCAAAGTACTCAAATTTGTTACTATAATAAAGGTCAAGCGAAACAAAAAAAAAATATAAAATATAAAATAATATATGTAAATTTAGAGTGTAATTTGGGTGGTATTTGCCTAATTTTTTAGCATGATCAAATTTTACATTAAAATGTTAACCTGCAATGTAACAAACTGTTGATATAAGAAATAATTTCACAGTGATTATTACTGTGTGTTGTTTCAAAGCAGACACGTGCAGAAGAGAACACATCCTTTTCAACGGTAAACTGAGTCCGTGAGCGAGCAGAGGCCTGCTGTAAAAATAGCAAGTTGCTGGTAAACAAAGTGTAGTCAAAAAGGAAGTGAGAGGTTTAATATCAGTGAATGGCTGAGGCAGTGCAGCACAGGGAAAATCCAGAATCAGTATGTTACAGTTCTCAGTATACATCCTTCTGTGGTATGTTTACATTTAATATGAACTTTGTGTACAGTTCCCAGTGTTCTAAGTAACAGGCAAATAAAGCTTCAAAACAACGATTATCAGGTCAAATGTGACGAATATTCCTGGGAAAAAGTGGTAATTTACATTACAAAGCAATGCAATCACTGTATAAAGTGGTTTTATTTTATACCTTTAATTTTTATTATCAACCCCCTGAGTCACCAAAAGAGCTGAACTGAGAAAATGAACAGAAAATTAAGTGAAAAAAGCACCTACAGGTGAAATAAGTCATATTTTATGTCTATTTCTTAGAAGCAAAACCCTTTTCTGATCCAGTTCCCCTAGCTCCAAGAACATTTTCTTGTCCATACCTCACCGTGGGTACAATAAGTACATCTTCAAGGTAATGAGGGAAACGATCATGGTCTTTTTAAATAACAGAAATGGAAAACCAACAGCTGCATCTACTGTTTTGCTACATCATCCGTCCACCATGATATTTCCAAGTTGACTTTGTCACTCTGACGTCACCTTCCTTCCTCTTTCTCTCCCACCAGAATAACAAAATAGCTTCCGCACCTGAACACAGAAAACTTGAGGTTTTTAAAGAAATGAGAGATGTTCTTCCTGAAGAGACTGTTTCAACAGCACACTCATGGTGTTCAAGCTCAAATGTATGTGTTGTGTAAATGATGCAGTTGTAGTTTAAGTGTGCCGACGCATTATGCTGGTTAGGTGGAAAAACAAAGTTTGTTTTTTTTTTTTTTATGTTTTTTGTTTTCGAGGTGGTACTAAGCCCAGGAAGAAGTTGCCAGAATGTTTCCACTGGAAGTGGTGAGGTGACCAGTGGAAAAATGTACAGGAATGTCACTCTAAGTGGTAGAACACAAACTGCAGAAGGAGAGGAGAGCTGTTCAAGAAACAAGAAGCCAACAGTCAAGATACTGAATCAGGTTGCAAAGTATTGTATTTTAGTATGCTTAATTTCAACCGTAGCTGTAACACTGCACTCAACAAAAGCATAAGTACAACCATAAGTGGCAGTACAGTGAAGAATAACACTATTGGAGCCACTTTCCCAGTTTGGAGGCCATGACACCAAGTGCTCCAGCTACAACTGCCACTGTTATTGCCTTCACCACCTAAATATTTTCAACGTCCTCTTTCAGCTTTCTGTATGTGTTGGCCATTGCTAGTTTGTTAATCATGCCAATGTTTAGCTGGTTAACCATCACCAGTTTCCTGGTCTGCATCTAGATGTCCCACTTAATCTTCCCAATTACCAGGGCTGTTGTTAACACCACAAGGTAACCACAGGCACAGATTGCATAGTATTGCCACAGAATTTTAGATTTGTCATTCAAACCCAACTTTGGTTGCATCTCCCATTTAAGCTTTGGGACTAGTAACCCGGCCTTGAAATGGATGTTTCTGTACGCTACTCCAGTGCCACTATGCACTGGTGTGTCTCAGAAGCCTAGGATCCTCATCCCAGCTTCTACTATTTTTGTGCTTGGTGTCTGTTCTTGTGTGGCCATTATCGATGCTCTTGCAGCCTTAATGTAGCGGTAGCGTTGCTGCCCTTGGTATAGAAAATCAAAAATAGAATTTCCTGTAAGGCCATGCCTTTAGAATCAATGTGAGTAAGAAACATGGAATTGAAGTCATGCTCAGCCATCTCAGACATCATCTGAATCAAATATTGGGAAACCAGGACATACTGATGAGAAATATGCTACTGGAACAAGATATATTTATAGGCTACGGCAGAGGTAAATTTCTCAGAACTAAATTTAGTGATGAAAGACGCAGAACTCCCACAGGCATGCAAAAAAAAAAAAAAAAAAAAAAGAATTAATCAAAAATATTTTAATTATGACAATGCATAAATATGTGGTTTTTGCAGGCACCTTATAAAGGCAGGATATAGTAAGTAGCCATGCTCTACCTAAAACACCTTCGCCACACTTCAACAGACTCCATGAAACCATTAAGTGTTAGACGAGCTGTGAGAAACACTTTAGAGACAATGTCTTGATGTTTGAAAGCTCTGGCAAACAGAATTATTATCACCGCAGTCATCCAAACATAGAACTGAGCACACAACTAACTTATTACTACAAAACACACTGAGACCATAATATTGTAAACGGGAGGTGAAATCCACACATGACACATATCTGCATATGAGTGTCATTTGAATTTCAGTTTCAAGAGACTGAATCTCTAATTTAATATAAAATAAAATCTAGATTTTTAAATAAACACTGTTTAAACCACAGTGACTACAAGATCAAGATCATATAACAATAATTAAATTATAAATTTGTCCTGCTGAGGACAATTCAAGCAACTGAAATCAGTAATAAAGATCAGACAATGTTTAATGTATAAACACGTCTTTGCTGCAGTGTGTTTTTATCAGGATTAAAAGTGTTGTTGCTATGAGACAGGAGCACAGCAACAGAAATAAAACTAACAAAACTTACACAAGAAAATCTGTTTTAGAACAAATTTTTCATTATTAAAATGTATGAAGGCTTCATGAAGAACATTATTAATGTGCATTACGCAGAATATTAAGTAATGCTTTCACACGTGGCAGCAAGTCTGAGATGAGCGTTTCCATCTTTCTAGTTTTAATCTTTTCTTAAAAAGATTTTTAAAAAGTTCATTCAAGGGTCATTATCTCATAGTAGGGCCAAAAGGACAAAGGAGACTAGTTGTGAGTTACACACTTCAACTAAAAACTAAAAGAACAGGGTACTTCTCCTGCTTCTATCATTGAGGTAAAAAATTGTTTTCTGTAAAATGGAATGCCAAAACCTAAATGGTCATGTTAAGCTTTCAGGAGTACATTTAAAGGTCCATTTTTAACTCAGAGGGTTGCGTAATCCTTGTGTTTTGCTGACAGTTATTAACTCTTTGCTTGGGGTCCTGCAGACCTCCCTGTTGCTTTAATGTTTGTCTGACCTTATTAAAACTCAGTATGTGCTGAGGTGGCAACTGCCTTAGCCACAATCTGCACATTGTATGAAGGTGATAAAGAAATGTAAAGCAGATTTTTTTCAGCATTGACCAGTTTGTATTTATGTGAATAACAGTGTTAATTCTCTTTAATTCCAAGACTCAAATAGAATAAATACATCCACCACAGATGTATCTCTACCACAGAAAGAGATATGATATAAGAGGATAAATTTAATTTTGATAGAGGAAAAAAAAAATGGAAAAAAGAACATGGTGGTTAAGTCAAAAACAAGTCTGTTTCTTAGTTCCTTAAAAGCTGACCTCTGAATGTCAACATCTGTGCTTAGTGTCTTACAGTAAGAAGTGCATGCAGCAATGCCGGTGATTATCTTAAACAAAGCATGAAATCTTTCATGTGCCTCAAACAAGGCGTAAACAGTCTCTGATTCGAATGTGTAAGTCAGGCGGGAAAGATGACGAGCGGCGAAAAGAAGGAACAAATTCTTTCACGTGTTAATGTGCATGCAAATAAATACATACACAGTGTCTGATTGTCTACTGCAGGTCTGAAAACCAATGTCTATGAAGATATGACATCATTTATGATGTAGTGGAGGTGCTCAAGTGGGTTGTAAATAATTAGTGATCTTAAATTACTGAAAAGAAACTATTTGCATTCAGCAAGGGGACAACTATCATAATCTACCTTTAACTTACATGTTACTGACTTAATGAATAGTAAAGAATAGCAATATTAGCACTAAATTCATATGACACCTGCAATATTAACACATATCCTGACTAAAAGGAATGCACACTGACATGCACAGTACTGCAGCACCACACGCTCACAGAGCCCCGCACAGCTAGAAATAAATGTGCATTTTCATGAACAGATAGAAAAATGAACATGCTTTCACACAGACATAACACAACATTTAACTTTGTAGATGCACACGGTACGCAGTGCAAACAAATATGTACACCCACACGTGAACAGACTGCACACAAGAAATTGCATCTCTCATCACTGCAGTCAGAATGTGTATTGCAGTAAGTGCATAAATGTGGGCATTCACGAAGACACTACTAGTAATGCATTATTCCCAGAAAATTAAATGAACCCAAATGCTGTAGTTGAAGTGTGAGCACTTGCATGCATGTGAATTTAACTGTACATATAATGTGCTATTATGTGCTGTAGCTAGAGTATGTATGTGGGCCACTGTGTATGTATTTATTTGCCTGTTGCATGATACCTAGAAAATTAAATTTAAATTTAAATGATGCAGTCTATATATAGCTCACACGCAAAATAGGAATATGAATACTACCAGTAGTATTTGATTTAAAAACAAACACAAAAAAAACATAACACACATAAAGAGATACGTATGCATGTAACACGTAACAAAACTGCATATTCACACACTCATATGCGCACTGTAAATACTGCTACACACGCATACTGAATGTAAATACTGACATAAAACTGGAGAAGTACACTCATAACCACAAACACGCTAAGACAGAAAACACCCATTCACAAGGATACGCAGATTTACACACTGTTGTGTTACACATTGTAGCAATATGACCTGTGTAACAAGTATTTAAAAAGACACACACACACATACAAAACTATATACAAAATTAAGCATACAATGAAGGTACATATTTGCACATTAGAAGAAAATGCACATGTTTTAAGCAGACTAATGGTGTTAAATTATATTGTTATCAATTGCGTACATGTACACACATAACGTGTGCAGTTGGTCAGAGGATTGACAGATATACTGCATGGACAAAGCTGCAACACATGTAAACAGAAACAAAAAATGCACACAAAGTCAAACCCTGTAAATAAAAATAAGAAGCAGCATACAATATGACAGGAGCACACCAATCAAAAAATCACCACAAAATAGTAACAAATACACAATACAAACACACATCTGTTCAGATGCACTAATAATGTACCAAATGTGTAAACAACATGCAAAAACTCAGATACTTGTATGAATTAATAATTTAAAAAAAAACATAGTTGTGCAAACACACACAAACATACAGAACAAGTCAGCGAGACAATCAAACTGTTACCGATGGCAACAAAGTGATGCCACCCACACACACACACAAAACACTGCCTTTCTGAAACCATAAACATGTTTATATTTACTTATTGTCTCATTTTAGGTCAGGGAGACTCAGTGTACAGTTGGTGACATTTAATATCTTAAACCAGTCACCATGCACAAGCATCTTCAGAAAACTTTCCTTGAGATTAAAGATTAAAGCCTACAAAGACAACAACTGATTCCCCAACAGCAAATGTCATTAAAACTAACACAGAGAAACAATTAACTTAAGCAGCTGTTGTTGTTTTTTTTATCTAAATGCCTTTTCAAAAGTTTAAAAAAAGAAAAATTTAAGTTTCACGGCAAAATATTTCAAATAAAGATGTCAAACTGAAGCTAGCTCACCTGTAAAATTAAACATACGCTGCTAAATTGTGAGCTGTGAAATATTCTATGAGTTTGAGACTGCTGGTTTCTATCATAAACCAGAAAGAAATTCACAAGAAATTTTAAAAAAAGAAAGAAAAGGAAAATAAAAAAAGATGCAAATCCTCAAACAAAGTCAGAAGAAAACTAATGAGTCAAACTGTGTAATCAGATGACTCGGTAATCCGCTGAAATTTTAACTCTTTACAGCCCATTGCAGGAGTTTTACAGTGAAATAGATGGTAAGTTTTTGCCTCTGCTTTTTTTTAAGCATGCATTTGTTGTTGCTGAAAAGGTTAAAAGATTTTTTTTTTTCCAGTCGAAACTGAGTGGGTTGTCAGAGAACCGAACATTTCACAAGGCAAATTTCCCCTGGTGCTCTGGTAATATTATCACTCCAAAGCATCATAGTTTCAGAATGACTTATGGATTTATTTATACAAAGAAAACAAGTCTGACACCAATTATCACAAAATGGTCACCTTACAATATTACAGCTCAGGTCAGTTTGACCAGCATGTTTTCAAACTGCCACATGTTGTTGAGCATCACATTTGACCCAAATAAAGTCACATTGTCTGCTTTATTTTTAGTATGAGATACCATTTTATTTACACCAAATGTTCATTCCAATTTTTTATTTTTTTTTAAGTGACAGTGGTCATGATATACAATCTATATTGTAAATTTGTTTGCTAATCATAATTTTAATCTCAGAGTAGAATCCAATTGTAGTATAAAAATATTCTTATAGATAATAAATGTTTCCTATGTGCAGGATACATGAAATGTCACTATGAAGCAGCACACTTTGAGAAATGTAGATTAAACTTAAAAAAGTAAATAACCTTTTGCAAACATTTAACAGCACTCCACCCACTACTCAAGAGTTTATATGTCACCTTTAAAAGATTAACGATCAAAGAAATTCTCATTCTGATTCACAGTTTCACTATTACTGGTAGTTTTATTTATTAAAAAACACAAACCCAAAGCAAAGCCACCAAGCTTTGTACACAAATCCAGACTCATATAATTACTTAGCATTCTTTTCTACATCAACCTCAATAGTTTAGCTTTGTTTTTCACACTTCGGTAACCGGAGGAACGTCCACGGGCCTGTGACTAAAACAAAAATCTTTTAAAAAGCAGCCAGCCCCCGACTACAATTTTCTAGCGTCAGACAAAAACAATGAAGGCAAAGTCAAATCAGAATCGAGGTGGACAATTTTTCCCCAGACAACCCAGATAGGGTTCATCTCTGTGGGATGTAAACAGTTGTCGCTGGAGACGACCGTACCACCGAGCTGTTTTACAAAGTAAACTTGAAAACATGACATAATCCAGCATGACTGTGTCACCTAAAAATATAAAATGGACACAGAGCAGCTTTACTCGGCGTCTTTTACTATCAAAATTAGTCAGAGAGCAGAGAAGACGACGCAGAGGTTGGGCTTTGATGCGATCAGACACAGCATGTGTTTCAAAAAGTGAAAAGGAAGCTGAGAAGATGAGAACACGGTGGGTAGAGTAGCAAAAAATCCTTTTCCTCTTTCTCTGCCGTTGTTTTGAAGTTATAAAAGGAGAGAAAATGAGAGAAAATTGCCAGTAAGAAGTAGAAAGGAGAGAGAGAATTAATCAAAATCATAATGAAGAGTTAAAATAAAAAAGAATATGAAAGAATCTATTTGTTTTTTGTTGTAAACAAATAAAAACAGCTAAAAAAAATGATAATTCTAATTTAGATTGAATTTGAAAATGTCAGCACAAATTTACTTCCTTCCATTTTTGTGTTATTGATGTTTTACATAATAAGAGGATAAAGAAAAATAAAGAAGCAGTAAGTAAACAACATGAAGGAGTCTGCTTTTCGAAAAATGTGAAACTGCACTGAAACAAAATGTGGGAAGCCTTGGATTTTTTTATTTAGAAAAAAAAATTGTCATGTTTTCTTGTCATTCTGCATTATTTGCTATAGTCATAGTTTATATTTCACTATGAAGCATTAGTTTCTTAAAAGTGGGTTCAGTCTGAATCATGTCACCTTTAATGCCTCATCGATCAAAGCAGTTCTCTTTTTTTGATTCGGTTTCAGTGCGAACAGAAGAGTAGAAAATCTACTTTTCTCTTTCTGTGTTGTGAACCAGAAATGAGAGTGAAGTAGAACAAAAAACATGTAAAAAGAGACTCCAAAAAAAATTTTAAAAAAAGGACAGAGAAAGAGAAAAATAAGAGACATGTTGGTTAACGTGCGGTGAGTGTAGACCTGTCTCTCAGTTGACAGAGCAGGGATATGTAGGAGGCTGCACAGACACAAAACAAAAGTCCCTGGGAGAGCTGTGGCCTAAAAACAGCAGCCTTCGTTTTGAAGTTAAATGAAAACAACACCACCATCTGTTGAAAATGATGAAGTGGTGACAACGCTACCAAAATGACTTGGCCCTGCACACCTTCGCACCAACTGAATATGTTTTTAAGACAACTTCCCTCTTCACGAATGCATGCCTCACCTCTACAGCCAGAGTAATGTTGTAATGTTTCTTTGTGGACTCTATAAATTTATTCAGATCATAAATATGCACTCAGTGACCCGAGCAAGCTCCAGCTCATGTGGTGTTACGGATTAAATCAAGTGGTTTAAACTTTACTCATCATGACTAATAACACAACCTGACTGCTTACAGCTGGCGTAAAACAAGACGTAGAGAAGAGAGCTCGGAAAACTATGTGGAGAAAGTGAATGAGTAGCACTCTTCTCAACCTTAACAACATGAAAAAAAAAGAAAAAGAAATAGAGAAAAATACCATTGTAATGACACTAGGCAAAAATGTGTTGTGATGTACTACAGTGGTTTAATAGAAGATAGGCTCTGTTAGATTGGGGTTAGAAATCAATAGATCGCAATTAGACAAATTAAACAAAAATATTGCACTTGACTTTTATCAGAAATCTTTGTATAAATAAGGATGCCAAACAAAAGTTGTCTAATTTTTTAGCCCAATAAGACCTGACGATAGCTGCTTTATAGTGTCATAATATAGGTAGACTTGTGACAAAGACGTCGCATTCTAGTCACGTTTTGCACAAAATGTTAATGATCTCAAAATTTCCTCAGTAGAACAAAATTGCCAATTATACAACATAAATACTGTAGTACACTTTATCTAGTTGAAATCTCACACTTTGCTTTCCTTTAGCATAAATAAAAAAGTCTTTTTTATGGTTTACTGTGGAGTTACCTAATAAAATCTTACTATTCTGGGAATTATGAATGTTAATAGAAGTGTTTACAGCAAGTATTGGCAACACTTTACTGTAATTCCCATTTGTACTTATTAACATTATGTAAGCATGTAATAAATGTTTTATAACACTATAATCTAGCTGTAAACAGATATATTTCTTGATCCAGTTCACACAACTCCTTGTAAATCCTTTTTATGGGTTAAAGCACCAGTTCTAATCAGAAAAGGACAGCCATTAATGTAATAACAGGGTCCAAAGTCAGCCTTTTAGCTCATCTCCCAGCAGCAAGTAAAAAGAAAAATTAACCAGTCAAAAATAAATCGTCATTATATTATTTTATTAAAGCTCATTTCCTACTTTTACAAACACTTGAGGTGAGATGCCCGTCGTGGTATGATCATATTAGTTTAATCCAATACACAAAAGCACTGGTCTGTAATTTGACACAATTTACTAGCCAGATGACAGGTGACCACAATCTATTTGTTCAGAAAACCCCATAATTAACTTGCACTTGGGTCCTGACATTTGGTTATTTGGTGTGTAATAATATTAAATTAAACATTTTTATTTGGCTTAAACATAGGTTAAATGTTTATACATTGCATATGAATGCTACTTAGCAGACATATGTGTCCACAATAAATGGGATAGCTCCAAATAAGTGAGCACCAATATTTTATGTATTATTTTTTTTATGAAACCTGGAACGCGAGTTATTATTTAAAGTAATTGAGTTGTGAATTCTGTTATCCTCTTTTAATGAATGCTAAACAGCAACAGTGAGATTTTGTTTTTATTATAATTTTGATCAATTTAAAAAGACAAATGTTTTAATATCAGTGACATTTTTCTATCCTTTATTTTTTTGGTGTTAAATGCCATGGAGCATCTCTAATTGAATTATTTGCTATTATTTTCTACATATGAGACTGTTTTCTGTGAAAAGGACCTAAAAAACACTAATTTCAGACTGAAATCAGCAACATGCATTCAATTAGTAGGCTTAAAATCCCTACATTTTAATCTCATGCTACCTGTTGCTGCTGTGTTGATGTTCAGAAAATGTTCATGTAAAATGTCCTCTGGACTTCCCCTCACCTCTTTGCAGGAGCCACTCACAGCTGAAAGATCCCACGGCAACAGGACGTTTAGCAGCCTATAAATCATGTTTACAGTTATTTGAAAAAACAGTGAAGCATAAAGATTTTTTAAGATGTCTATTACTGCTTTAAAGATTTATTGTCTTATTGATTATCATATTTTTCTACTCTGTAGGTGAAGTAAGGGGAGACTAATGCTGTCTTTTTAGAATATTCTCCCTTTTGTTAGTGATGGGTCCAAGCAAGTTGTGCAACATCACTTAAAATCCCAAAGGGGAAGTTAGTCAGAGGAAGTTGATTAGAGTTCATTAAACCACTGTCAAGCAAGCAACTCTGCGTTCAGGGGAATTTTCAAGGATGCTAAACTTTCAGCACTCTGTCTTGGCTTTTCTGTTTGTACCTACAGGAAATATTTGGTAACCTGCCCAGTTGAGCACCTACCGACTCAACTTAAAGCCAATTTCGCATCAATGTTCATTTTACTGGATGTTGCCCAGCAACAGGCAACAATGGGAGACAATTAGCAGAACGAATTTTCTATTCAATTGTGCGCTGACTGTGTGATCGGGACTGCAAGTAATTTCCTGTATTGCTTTGTGCTATTGCCAGTTTGTGAAAGAAATGACAGATGGACAGGAAGAGCAGATGAATAATCTGATACACACAGAGACACAGAAATGTCATAAGGACATTGTGTACAAATCACTTTTTTTTTAACACTGACTCTAGTCTAAATGGAACTGGGTGTGTTTGTGCTGTATTTGTATCAGGCAGCTTGACACTGTGCAGTACATGAAAAACTCTACATTTTAATCCCACAATGCACCTGCTATTAAATTCAGTACATCTTCATTTATAACTTTTACATACCATTATGGGCAGTTACAGTCAGCTCAGTGACAGGCTATTGCGGTTGCTTCACTTGCAGGTTTTAAAAAACTGGATGTCTGTTGAGCTTATTTCATATCTAGTAATTAGACGTTTTGTGCTTCTATGAAAGACAGGAAGGCTGCCCCAAAATCCACATTAACACATTAGTCTGAGTAATTGCAACTCATTCAGTGAAATCATATAAGAGAACGTGGACTGATTGGATGGAGTGATTTCTTTGCAGAAATAATCAATCACAAGCCTATATTGAGGTTTTTCATGTGATACGTACTGAGATAAGACAGGCTGAAGGTGAATTACCCATACGTTTTTACTATGATCTATATTTTATTTTAGATTTATGTTATAATATAACAAAAAATGTTTTTTACAAGTGCAATAGAGCTTACAGAAGCTTACTCCCATTCTCTTCTGAAACAATGCAGCTTTAGATGTACACTGACTTGCAAAGAAGCAACAGTGATTAAAATTTGCCTCAGTGCCACCTGTTAAAATAGTCTTTCTCAAATTAAACCTCCACTTTATCAAAGATTTTGCAACCAAACAAGATACTACCCAAACAAAAACTAAACGTCTGAGTGAGCTTGTATTGCTCTCCTAACTTGTGGTGGCTGTAGCTCAGGAGGAAGACCAGTCGTCTGCCAGCGGGAAAGTCGGTGGATAAATTTCAGGATTTCCTTGACAACATGCCAGAGTGTCCCTGGGCATGACAATGAACGCCATGTTGCCCCCCGATGTGTCTACTGGCAGTATTGTATGAAAGAGGAATGTGATAGGAAAAAGCACTAAAGTACAGTGGCTCACAACTTATTTTCCTTGAGGACCCCCTTCATGCAAAAACTGAAAGGCCATGGACCCTTGGCCCACCCTGTGCTGAAACCATGCTTGGTTTTATGCTTTCAAAAGTGAGATTCTCACTATAAATAATGTATTCTGCCCATTGACTGTATATAAAAGATGGACGAAGCCTCCGTGCCATTCACCTGTAGGTTTCTGAAGAACAAAAGTGAAGCTTGTTGGGCGTTCCTACCACCGCCATCTTAGCAGCGTCAAGCCTGCCGTCACTCACAAAAAATACAAAAATGAACAAAGTGGCGGAGCTGGGGGGGGGGCTGTGAGGGTGGATGATTGACGTCTATGGAACTCCGAGTTGCCTGTAGCAAAGAGCTAACTGAACCAACTCAGATCTAATGTGAGCTAACCGGCTAATGAAAGTAGGCGGGCTAAAACTAGGGCGCGCTGTTAGCCGGCTAAAAACCGCGTTTGTGCTACACATTCAACACCGGAGGTTGCCGCTTGATTCTGCCCAAGTCTTGCCCTTCCATAAAGCCAAAGCAAAAAACATATAGCCTTACGGTTTTCTTAAAAATAGGACAATTTGCGACCCCTGTGCACTTTGAGGGACCCCCTTGTATATTTCAACCTAAGATCACTATCTATTTCAAAAGTCATGATAAATGCCACATCTTATTTAGACTCCTTGACCCTGGAAACATACCCTTAGACACCAAGATGAAAAAAAATGCTATCATAGGCCTAAAGTTATTTAAAAATTTGCATTTTCTCTAATCTGTGTTAGCTGTTAGTTTATTTAACATCTACCATGATGTCATCTTGTTAATTTTTTTCTTTTTACCACTGACTGGGCATTGAGTTAGAAGCTGTAATAGCAAAATTATTCCTATCTCCCAATAGTAAAGAATCCTTTAAAAAAATGTCTGAACTGTGATCCGGATCACCACCAAAATGTAACCACTTGTTGCTTTATTCTATTTCTTACATTTCCTGAAATTAAATCAAAATTCATCCCAAACTTTTTGAGTTACACAAACAGACAGACCAACGTCGCTGAAAACATAAGGCAGAGGTAAAAGTCATCAGCGCATGTCATCGCAGTGTTTCTAAGTCTGTTTCTTCTCCCAGATTGTTTAATTGTTGACCGTCACCAAACTGGAGTGGTGAGAGGAAAAGAAATAAGAAAATGGAACCATGTTGTCAACAAAAAACTGAAACCACACTGTTAAGGGCAAAACAACATTGCTCACACACGTAAGTTAAAAATTGTAAAATACTTTGAAAGCAAGCTTACAACTTACAGCTAACATGTTTACTGTTTGGACAGAACAACTTAAGTTTGAAATATGGCTCCTGTATATCATTTCTGAAATCCTGGATCTCAGTCAGAAAAAAACAAAAACAACACAGCTTAGATCATTGGATATTTGCTCGCCACGTATTGTCAAAAGGAAGCTACCATCACCGTAACAACCTGAATGATGTGCTAATCATACATTTTTCTGGATTTCCTACAGCGTTATGAAGCAAGAATTCAAACAGGGTGCGACATCATAATTAAGTAGTAGTCAGACTGCTGTGAGTCAAGTTGGACCTAGGTGCTGTCATGTAGTGCTACACGCGGTTTTTTTTTTTTTTCTTTTTTTTTGTTTAAATACAAGATCTCGATTTTGTCACACAATTAGTGTAAATAAAGTGGCATGCTTTTTGGGGCTGGTTGAAGACCAGACGTGCTGCTGTTTTCTGGATCATCTGCAGAGGTTTAACTGAGCAAGCAGGCAGGCCTGCCAGTAAGGAGTTGCAGTAGTCAATGCGTATCCTACGGGTATTTCTTTAAATAAATACTATTCTAGCTTCCAACCTTAAAACTCTTTGCTTATGACTCATTTTGATGGCACACTTACATTCATGTTGCACATTCCTGGGGCTGTTGTCCTGCCGCATCCCAAGGCTGAGAAGCCCCACCTCACCACTCCAGCCCGGAGCATTACACGACAACTACGTTTTGTCACACGGCAGTAACTGGATATCAACACACTGGATGTTATGGATGTGCCCCATATACCTGGAATGCAATATGGATGCCGAATTAATCTTCGTTAATGACGCCAAAGTGCGAAAAAAGTTTAGTATTAACACCTTTAAAGACTAGAATAAAAATCTCCTTTATATTTTCTGGTTCATGTTACATATTCATTTCAGCAGCTGTTTTATCCAGATCGGTCAACAACAAAAGACTTAAACTTGCTGTAACCACATCAGAGAGGTTCTAAAAATCATCCATGATCATGTGTGTTTTTATCAAACAATAAATATCCCTTCAGCAGCACTTATTTATCACAGTCCTTTTCTTACAGAACAATAGCACAAAATAAACAAGTTTCTGCTGATTCAGTAAACCTCTGCACCATGAAAAAGCCTCTTTTTTAAACATCTTCACAGTATGCTGCTTCTTTTAAAAGTAAGAAGTTGATTTTATCAGGCCAGGTTTTAAATATGGTGATAATTTGGCTTACAGTGTGTACTCAGACTTGTGCTTCTTCTTTTTTCTTCAGAAAATGAATGCGCTCATACCAGCCTCCACATCACAGAACAGTGTGTGTTTGCCTGTGTGGCTGTGTGTTGGTGGCATGCTTATGTCTAACTGCTCTGATGTGAAAGACTCCAAGCCTCCCCCGGTCTAGGAGACAAGACAACCACAAGTGGTAAAGGTCTCATTCACCCCACAAAACAAAGAAATGCTGTTATTAAAACAACTGATAAGACAGTGAGTAGGCCTGCTTTAGATTTTTCATGTCCAGCTTATTATAATGTGTTTGTCCACAAGAGATAAGGAGAAATAGTCTCATTTATTTGGCAGTGAGATAAATTCCCCTTGTTACACAAATCAAGGTAACACCACTATAATGTCAGGAAAGATGATTTAAAATAAAATAAAAAAGTATAAATTAAACAGGTTATTTTGCATAAAAACCTCTTAATGTATTCTCACTCTGACGGTAGATTTGTATCCTATTAATCTTGCCAAGAATGCAGAAGGTTCTAAAATTGACTTTTCAAAATCATGTTATGTTGAGTTATGCTAACCAAGCAACAAGGTTTACATTCAGAAAAGTGGCTAATACAGAACTTGACTCCAGTATTTGTAGATATCCCATGATTGATATGTAACTGCACCAAAGAAATCTCCTTGTGTTGTTTTTAAGGTGGCAATAAGCATGATTGAAGTAAAAGTAGATGTGTAAATACCTAGTAGCATGCAGTAAAAAAAAAAAGAAGAAAACACAACAAACAACAACAGAGTGATCACAACACCTAGGTACAGAGTTGTCAAAATAGTGATGAGCAGTGTAAAAAGATTTTATTTTAATTTGTGATTAGAGGATTATTTTGATGATGAATTTGACTTACTGATTTCCCACAGCAGAAATGTTATCACAATCGAGAGAACTAGGAATGTTTCTTGCTATCTTTTTTTTTTTAATCTTATATATACTGCCTAAATTATATAAATGCTTAGAGATTAGGTAAAAATTATTATGAATTTCAAATGACACCCCTAAAGTAGAACTTGATAGCTCCTAGAAACATGTTTGAAAATGTATATCTACCAGCCAACAATTTTTCTTTTTTTTTTCTTTTTTTTTATATAATTGTCTGACCAGAAACAGAGATCAGCTCTAATAAATTATGCCTAAATCCTGCTTAACCTGCACTGTACATGGTAAATGATAAATGGACTGTACTTACGTAGCACTTTTCTAGTCATGTTGACCATTCAAAGCGCTTCACACCATGTCGCATTCACCCAAACATGCATACATTCATACAGCACTTCTGCTGTTACATACTCAGTGCTTTGCTCTATCACACACATTCATACCCCGACACATTGGGAGGCAACGTGGGGTTCAGTGACTAGCCCAAGGACACGTCGACATATAGTCAGGGGAAGCCTGGAATCAATCCACTGACTTGGCAGACAACTGCTCTTCCTCCTGACATGTTCAGTGTGATAAGTCAAAAGTGAAAGTGGAATGTATTAAACAATAAGCCAATTCACACAGATTTCTGATTATACAATGTCGGTACTGCAGAATTCTAATAAACTGGAACATTCGCCAACATAAGTTGATTCTTACAGAGCTATTGACCTCTAACAATGCTTGAGTTTAGGCAGTGCAGGTTTCCAAAATAGGTTTACTGCCTTAAAGCGTGCAGACTTTTCTAAAACCATCTTACACTTGAAATGAAAACATGAGAACATGAAAACCTAAACCGTGGTGGGTTTGTTGAAAGTTTCAGACATAAACAAAAGGCCGATAACAGACACTTGGGAACGCAGTTTATATGGAAAACACTGTTTTCCCGGATCATGTAGTCCTATGGAGGACCAAAAGTGTCAAAATAAAAAATAAATAAAGGAATATAAAAATAGCTCAATAAATAAATAAATAAATTTGCCAATTTATTTTACAAAATTATTGAAAATACAGAGGACAGAAGTGGCAGAGCCAGGCTCAGCTGCATAGTCCACCCTGCACCTGGCTGCCTGTGACCTACTTAAGGTTCAGCTCCACTTGCGCAGCATCAGAGTCCCTCTCCCAACCAGGCGTGCAGTCCGGCTGCATGAACGCAGCAACACGGAAGCAATTCATTGTGATTGGTCAGTTTGTGATTACGTGTTTCCTGATTTCTTGGAACGGCATTTCCTTCTTCTTCTGTTTGCGCTGTAAAATGTTCAACAGATGAATCATTTCTTCGTCTGCTTCCACAATCTCTTGAAGACGCTGCACCATGTCGGCCGCCATTGTTGTGTTAAAACAGGAAATACTTGCTGGAACTGAAGCGAAACATCGAAGAAACTCCACCCTGTGTGTGCAGATCCAGAAAAGAAACTGCAACATGACACTGTTACTCTACGCTCGAATATATACGCACATTTCATCTGTGTCCACTTCGCAGACCCGACCTGATGCGAGTATAACTCCAGCTTTAGTGTTGATTGACAATAGGCGAGGTTCTGCCGCACGATTTGTCTTGAAAGACTGCCCGCCTCATTCACATAATGAAGCAAAAATGCATACAGAGATGTAAAATAGAAATAAATACGCATGGAAAATAAAGAGAGGACGAAAATGAAAGATTGGAAATAATGAGAAAATAAATATGACTGAATCAAAAAAATGTCAATAAATGAAAAAATAAATGAAATGTTAGATGAAAATAAAGAAATAAGTAATTTTGGGGATAAGAAAATGTAAAGGGGAAATAATACAGAAAGTAATGCAGGTATAAAAATAAAGAAGGAAAGATTTTTTTAAAGCACTAAATAAATAACTAAAAATCTAATGAAATGGAAATAAGTATTGTCACAAAGATAAATTAAAACAAGTGAAAATGAAAGTAGAAATATACATTTCATGATTCTTAATGGAAAAACAATTTTTCATTATTTTTTTTATAATTTATTGGCATATAAATTTGTTTGAGCTATTTTTCTATTTGTGCATTTATTTATTTATTTCTGTATTTATTTTCCAAAGTCAAACCTCCTTTTGAATTGTTCATGACTTCTTTCTTGCTGTTTCAGCTCTGTTTTGTTTACTTTTGCTAGCAGCTTCTGCTCCATAAAAGATCAAAACAAGATTGCAGGGTCTACTAGATTTAAACAGAATGCATTTGTTCTGCATAACAATTTACATGTTCACCCTGCACCCTTCTTTATGCTTTGGATTTTACTTGAACTTGATTCTCAACCATTTCTCATTCCACATTCAAGTTTGATTTATAAAAAATGCACAGCATGATAACCCTTGATTAAGAAAATAATAAACCAGCAGTTGCTTAAATACAGATTTTTACTTTAGAAATGTCATTCTGTAGAATCAATCATAGTAGGCAATCAAAGTTAAACATGTAGCTCTGGCAACTGTGAACAAGTTGGGACTGAAAGACAAAGGTGTTACTGGTATTAAAAGCTACTGAACTTTATATTTTAACAAGAAAGGGGCGCAAAACAAAAACAAAAAACAAAGTTGCACTGCATCTGGTTATTAACTTCTAACATCTTTAATTGATAGCTCGTGCAAACGCTACCAGATTCTTGGATGGATATGCAATGTTAATAATTTTATTTATAGAATAAACTCAATTCTAAACTTCATTGTGTCCTCAACTTTGGTGACCCATTCAGGGTGTACCTTGGCTCTACCTTGGGGTGATCTGGTGTGATTGGACTGCAGCCACGTCCTTCACATAAAATTCAATTAAACAGCCAGCCCTAATGTAAAATGATCTTACCTGTTGGTTAATGATACAGAAACAAAATCCTGGTCTAGCAATGCAAACATTTAAAATTACAGCAGCCCCTCAGCAGGAAATAACTCATGAAAAAGACTGTGAGACTAAATAAATGCTGATGGTGAGGCCCTGTACTGAGCTAGTTCAAATGTGTTGTAATTTAGAGGCTATGGCTCCTGGTGTTAAACTGTGAGATGCATTTCTATTGTTTTGTTCAACAAAAACAACATTTTGTATTGATAAAGGAAGGATTTACTGCATTAACCTGTCATGGTTTAAGCTGGGTGTAAAGGACAAATTGAAAAGTGCAAATGTCAAATGGTGTCTTCCTTTCTCTTCAGTACACTGTTAACACAACACCATCATCTTCGTCTGTACATGTCCTGCGGCTCAGGTTTGTTTACTTATTATTGTCTGTTTCTAGGTGGTCTAGCAAGATCAGCTGTAAATCAAACCCACAAGCTGCCCCACCTTCAGTACAGCTTAAAGAAATCGTGAATCTCTCCCCAAGTTCATGAGGCTGTAGCCAGTTGGAAAGAGGGGTTTATGTCCGTTTTAGAAACCAAAACAATAAAATAAAGACAGAGAAGAAACTGTTGGCTTCAGTGAGAACAGATGGATTAAGAAAGCATTTTGATAATAAAATATCAAATAAAATGCACTAAATTTACAGCTTTAAGGGCTGCTGCTATTGCAAACATCATCCACACCACTTCCTGTCTCACCTGCTTTTTGTTGCTCACTGTGTGAGTCTTGTTCTCAATTTTAAAATTCACATTAAAAAGGAGTATATTTAATATATATTCAAACCACTTTAAAAATTGCATTCCTACAATTTTGTTACTTATCAGCCAATTAACAACAATACCCAAAAAGATGTGCAAACTTTCAGAAATGGCACAAAAGACAATTTAACTTAAAATACTGGAAGTACAAGTTTATTTGCTTTCCATTGAGAGATTCCTGTGTACGCTAAGATAAAGCCAACATCTCAGCTGGGAAGTATCACACAGTGGTTTTGCACCTGAGGAGATTTTGGTCAGAATTAAAGAGGGATACATAAGAATGGGAAAGTCCAGTTCAGGCAGATGAATCAGACTTCTGCTTTAATAGTGACACAGACTGAGATCAGTGGGAAAAAAAATCAGATAAGACGCAAACGGTAAGCCGGTTGCCTGTGATTGCTCGGCACATGATCTCCTAAAGTTAGTGGATTGTTTCCTCACACAGCACGGTGTGACTGGCAGACAGGAACAAGCTGCAAAAGGGGAATCCATCTGTAACCAACTGCTTCTGATAAATAAGCAGGTGAACTGACGTGGAGAGGATACTTCAAGTGTTCCAGGAATGTGAACATAAATTTGCTCAAAACAGATTTCGTCAGCTTTAAGGTGAACTGACAGCTTTTCTTTTTTCTCTTTTTTTTGTGAAAAACAAAACCGAAAAAAAGGTTTGTGGGTTTCAGACAAGTCTTTACTATTCAGGGAGAGGTGTTTGACAACAGGCAAAGTTGCAGCATGCTGACATTTAGAATGTTATCTTTGTTTGTGTGAGAGTGTGTGTGCCATCTGTGCCACCAAATAAAGCCCACACACTCCTCTAACCTGAACCTTTAAAACATATCTCCTTCCTTTTCACTCTCTTTCATCTGACTATGTCTGCCTTTTTGTAAAGATTTCTTAGATATAGAGCACATATGAAAGTTTCATTTCTGTTGACATTATTTATCAATATTTACATCAAGACATCTAGTCAGATAAAGGACATTGAACTCAAGCATATTCTGAAAATCTAGTGATTATGAAAATGCATTCTGAGCCAGGATTCACATGGTGTAAGCCAAAGCTCTGGTTTCAAATGTAAATATTTGCTGCTTTTTTGCACATATTCTGTTATCTTAAAAAACAAACACAGATCTCTTTAAAATCATCTTTACAAAACTTATAGGACACGTCTTTAAGGTAGTTTAAAGAGCAGCGTTGTTTAGGTTATGTTCTTACCTTATTGATTGTATTCAGACATGTCTAACAGTCTCAAAAGAAAGCATTTGTTCACATTGAAAACTATTTTAAACCACTTTTTCTATTATTTTGTGATTATTTATGCAAGTAAAAGTTTAGAGATGTATTAGTTGCAAGCACAAAACAGTCAAAGCACACACACAGTGCAGAATTAAGTTCTGTCTGCTATTCTGTGAGATGGAGTCCTGTAGATTTCTGCATATTTTTATGCCTTGGCACCTACGCCACAGTAACAGAGGGATGTACCTGCTATTTACAGCCTTGTGCAAGATTCAAATTAGTTTTTCTCTCACTCAATGTTAATGTTCAAAGGTCACACTCATTTGCTCTAAATGCCATGCT
Source organism: Rhadinocentrus ornatus (assembly GCA_037177495.1). Taxonomy (NCBI): domain Eukaryota; kingdom Metazoa; phylum Chordata; class Actinopteri; order Atheriniformes; family Melanotaeniidae; genus Rhadinocentrus; species Rhadinocentrus ornatus. The sequence continues at coordinate 23,219,619 of JBAMHW010000018.1, read as the reverse complement.
CACAACGTGTGGAACGTCAGGAAATGCACCAAACTGCAGGGAGGAAAGTGACATTTCGACACGAGAGTTGAGCCAGGTGGTTAATATTTTACTCAATTTACTGCATGACTGGCAAGAAAAAAAATCTGCTCTCACAACTGCATGTGGTTGCAAATACACAAATCCTCTTTCGTGTACTGTCCGAGTCTCTGCTGAAAAACAGCCAAAAGGCAGCTGTTGGAGTTTGAGCCACTTATGATGGTTGCAAATATAAAAATGTGCAGTTATGTGAAATTTTACAAAGATTTTGCTTAAATGATGTAAGAATAATCCTCTAAAAAATCATCATAATTCTTAAATTTAGTAAATAAACTTGCCACTTTATTTCATCGTGTGCAACTATGTGCTGCTTCCTTTATTTAATTAATGAATTGGTGATGTAAATGTGTATATAACCAATTAAAAGCCACACAGATGATCTTGTTAAATGCACTCAACAAAACGATTACAACTTCAGTCCTGAAAACAATCCTGGTCTGCTGAGGAACTGAAAGATGTTGGCTGGGTGTTTAATAGCTTAAATCTTGGTTGAGAGCAACAGACCACTACAGCCAATAACTAGCATTAGAAAGCAAACATTAGCTGATCGAGCTAAAACAGCCAGGAGTTTTTTCACATGTTTGGGTAGGAAAAGGCATTAGGGACCATCCCATTAAGGCATCCCAGCGTGCAGTAACAATGAGCCTTGTTTCAAAATATATATTGTCTGATTAGGTAAAAATAGCCAAACTGAGCTACAATACTTGACCAATCAAGTGTTTATTTGCAGCCAGTTTTACCTGCAACATCCTATGTCAATAGCCTGTTTAAATAATAGTTTCTGAACCTGCAAGGACATGTGCAGCTTAGCATGATGGAAAATTTTTGGCCAATAACCACAGAAGGTCCATATCTAGAGCAAAATGCCTCAAACATGTGCAATCACATCTGTAAACACCTGGACTTTCTTCTAAAGCAGAGGTGTTTAGGGAGATTACCTCAAAGACCAGTATGGAGATTCTAAAAGGCATTTTAACTGTTTATGAATACATTTTAGGTCTTAAATTTAAGAGAAAGAATGGAAGGATTTCTCTTTGCAGCCACTAATGTTTCACAAAAACTATAAAAGCAAAAGAAAAAAGTCTCTGTCTTCTTTCCTGTAGCAAGATTCCTTCCTTCCTTTTAATTTTCTTTTTGAAAAAGTACTAAAATATCAAATGTTTGTTTGGGTTTTGAGGACCTTGCAAAAGTTGCAAAATCTGAAGTTTCTATGTGAAGTCGGAGGAAAAACACAACAAGTCGCCGCAGCTGAAACGCAGCAGATTCATAACATCCGTCAAGGTGACCCATTTAGTTCCTGCTGCACCAAAGGCCTTTATAGACCTGGCAAACATTATATGAGATGTCCATATGAAAGAGCGTGTGGATGGATAGAAGGTTAAATGTGTGTTAGAGAAATTTAGTAGGTGTGGGAGTGTTTACCTGTGTGAGACAGCATGAGGGTGTTAGCTGTGGGTGTGCAAGTGTGTACACTGTGGATGGCACAAGATGACTAAACGATAACTATCTCTCATTTCCCTCTAGCTGGTCTTGGTTCAGAGCAGGACCCCTGCTGGATCTCCTTATGGGGCCTCAGCTCACCCAAACATCAGGTTTCATTCTGCACCGGCTTCTCCTTTAAAAGAACAAATATTACTGTATATAATTTATTATAGACAAGTAAAATACATACAAATTATAAGTTAAACTAAAACCTTGCTGGTTGTTGGCATGTACTCTGCAAAGTGACCTCATTATTTAGCATATCATTGGAGGTGTAAATAATGGGACAGTGATGTGTGCTTTTAATGGTGCTATTGATTCAACATCATCTTTCATTGAGGCCTTACATAACCTGCATCCATTATGACAGCATTCACACCCCACAGTGCCAAGCCTCTTCACTTTACACAAACTAAAAAGCTAGCTTACTCTGGATTCTTGCTTTTTTAGCTGAGAATGTTCCTCCGAACTGACATAAAACATTCAAAATTATTTTTTACCAAAACAAAATCCAAAGATGTAGCCAGGCTGGTGGTTCAACGGGGCTTTCCCTCTCAGCTTCTTTGAGTCTTTCCATGAAAAAATAAGAATGTGTTTCTGCAGTTTGTTATGGTCCTTTGCTAATTATATCATGCTTGTGTTATGCATGATATGAAACTATCACAAATGTAGTATTGCACAACTGCATGTTTAAAAGTGCTTATAAGGGGTGTGGATGGAAGTGTAACACCACAGACTGTCACGGAAAGAGAAGCAAGTTCAAGTCCTAACTAACCTGATATTTATCAACAACTTTTCACATTTCCACTTCCTCTTAGTCACCGTTGCCAAGGGATAAATATAAAAAATGCATGTTTAACTATATGTATTACTAAAAAAATGGCTACAGCAATAAGAGAACATGTTCACACTTAAATATTAATAAATACGAGGATGCGAGTTGGGATCATGTAAGCTGAGTAATTATCTATAGACAATGATAAACATTTCTGCTCCTTCACGGTATTTTGAAAATTTGGGACATGTGGGGACACACACACTTCTCTTTCCTAGACAACTTGTAGTCGACGCATTTACCAAGCATATCAAACTGAAATCTATTTATATGTTTTACACTTTTTCTGGACATTTTTTTCTAAAATAACCCTGGACACCTTCTACAACTGACCAGTTCTGACAGCAGCTAATTCAGGTGTAGGCTCTTTCTTCCAGTCGCTTCTCAGTCCTTGTTGTTTAACAATCCTTCTTTATATAAGGAAGAATTTTTCTCAAAGTGAAGAAGTCCTCATCATGGAGAATGATTCTTCTTTAGCTTTTCAACAAGTAAAAGGCAGGTGCAGGAAAAGAGAGGCCTAGATACTCTCCATCATACTACCATGCTCATGAGAAAACACATGGAGAGAAAGCTTCATCCAGCTCTTACTTTTGTTTTCAGCTGCACTTTTATTATTTTTGGAGTACCACATTATTGCCAGATGAAAAAAAATTAAACTTTCACCTTTTTGGTATTGAAATCTTGCTAAATGAGGAAAATAGACCCATTTGGACACCTGTATATAAGCCTTTCACTACATGTGTATCAAATTCCCTTCTCTTCATGGAAGAAAGCTGTACCTCTATTTTTTTTCTTTATTAGAGTTTCCTGGTGTTGAAAAGTATCCTTGAGAGTCCTAAATGTATTAGCATTATTATTAATGTTATTTAGTTGCTGCACAAAACAAATGTTCTTTATCTGCATGTATTTGGTCCTTTTTGTGCTTAAATTGATAAAATGGTTTGTAGTGTAGAGAGCCAGTTTTTTTTTTAGTTTTTCCTTTTTTGTCGCTGGTTTGGGAGAAACATCCGGTCATATGGTGTGTAAAGTTTGCAAAAATAGATCCCAAATTTTAGAGTTATTTCCTAAAAACAAAATCACTTTAAAAAACAACCTTCATTTAAGTTCTGTGTCATTTAGTTCCCCTTAAAACAAAAGCATTTAAATCAAATACTGAATTGTTATCTCAACCCTTCTCATAAAGCCGTGATTGCAACTTGAAATAAAGCTTTTGATGTAAAGAAGATCAAACTTAAAGCCCTTAAATGTTATTGTGGGTATAAACAATCAGCACAGTAAAAGAGCTTCAAATGTCGAGAGTAAACTCTGACCATCTAAGCCTTACTTCATGTTTTAAATACAGAAATACACACAGGTGACAAGAGTCCCCCAGAAGTCCAAAACTGAAGAGCCACTCCTACAGAAACACAATTAGCATGGAACAACTCATAACCAGAGCAGGAAAAGCTTTTCTTTGATGCCCACGACACTGTGCAAATGGAGGCGTCACGTTTCCCTCACGAACTAGATTAGTTCGGTTTAACTGAAAGTACCAAACTTATTGTGCAGCTTCATCTGAAGTATGCATGAATTTCAGTATGGAGAAAAGTGTTTTAATTAATTGGAACAAATAAAATGAATCCATTCAGTGTTTCAAAAGGATATTTTAGCAAATAGCAATAAATAATAAACAATCTCTTTAAGTCTCCATTCTAGTAGAATATATAACCTTAAGAATGACTTTGCAGAATGTTTAGATTGTGTTTTTTTGGCTGACGTTGATCAGTTTGAACTTGTTCTTGTGGCATGAAATTGTGGGAGTTAATCTCCGGCCCAAAATGCTATTTAATGTGCCAAAATGTGTCATGAGGAAACTATTAAACCGTACAGAAAAGGAACCTCACTGCAAAGGAAGAGACAGCTAAACAAATTTTCTTTTGCAATTTATTTATTTTTTCTTTTTCATCCAGATGTTTAAAAAAATTATTGGAATAAAATTATAGTAAGTAAGTGAAGTTTGTTTAACATCTAACATATCCAGAGCCACTCATGCAAAAAGGTTACACGCAGCTAAGAGGATTGTATTTACCAGAAAAGTTTCAAAACTAGCTTTTCTTTCTATACACCTGAAAGGCTTCTATTGCTTCAGGAAAATTAATTTACAACAGAGAAATTTCCCACTATCTAAATTACATTCACCCTAAAATCTAAATGGCAAATTCAGAAACTTGACACACGTAATTACAGCATGAATTTTATGTAAAACTCAGTTACTTTTGGTTTGCTTCCATTTTACATAAAAACGCTAACAATTGGACTTATACTGAGATGAATCTTTACTACTTGATAAATATATTTTGCAAGGTTAAAGTGTGAATTCATGTTTTACTAAAAAGATTCTCAGCTGTTTTAGGAATGTAGTTCGTCCTCCTTTATAATCCACCACACAGACATTCATCTACGGTATATTGTCTGAATCTCAGACAAGGCAGATGTTAGTGTAGGCTGTGCTCGCTCTCTCGCTCTCTTAAAAAAATTAATAGTCCAACTCCTACACACACAGTTTACCGTCTCACCCACCTGACAGTCAGCTACAACTCAACCTTTAGTTTTTCTAATATCCACTTTACGCTGACTTAAAGTGAGAGATATCAGTAGGGTGAATATTATCTTCCTCACAACCGCAGGTGACTCAGAAACACAAACACACACACACAAGAGAATAAAGATGTGAAACTTTATATATTCTAGGTTCAAAGAAAATGAAATTCAAACACTGAAGTGGATTTCACAGCTGGGTGCTTATTTAGATTTCTTCAAATATGATCGTGATTTTTTTCCTACTATAGACATGATTCTTTAATGTTATATGGCATGACTCAGTTATTGGACAAGGAGAATTTTACTTTTATAAAACTAATATACACACACACACA
>JBAMHW010000018.1:23190105-23214292 GCA_037177495.1 Rhadinocentrus ornatus | reverse complement strand
ACGTGAATAACATGAATTAAAAAAATGTATTATTATTATTATTATTAACAGACAATTTCAACTCACTGTTCTATAATATAGAAAATGTTTAGATTTGTATTATTTTCAATATTATTATTACTTTTGTGAAACTGAATTTCCTTGTGTGTGCACGAGTGTGAGAAAGTGACAGAAGGCAAAACAAACCCAAAATGTCAAAGTATCTTTTCTCATCACACAGGAAGCTCACCAGGCTGTGACATTTTGATTATCTGGTCTTGTTGTTTTTCTGTTTACAGGGTGAAAACAAAGGCTACTGTCAACAATGTTGAGGTGGATATTTGTGTGTTAAGACGGAAATCGCTGCAGGAGTTTACTGATTAATTCATTTCTTTATATAAGTAAACTTTATTTTTTATATGTGGAAAGAATCTAAAATGCAGTTTAAATAACGACTATTTTTATCCAGTATGACGCGATGACTCATTTTTATGCCTGTCCGCATCTTATAGATAAACGATTTCCTGCAGACCGTACATATTTGACTTCTTTCGCTGTGAGAATGGACTTAAAGTAATAAATTATACGGGACTGTGGAGTTTATTCTTCTTCCAAATCGAAATCCCGCCGCAGAATTTCTGCTGCGTCATCTTTTAAACGTCGCAGCGCGTGAGTCAAACTGCACTCAAGACCACAGAGAACTCAATTTTTACAAAACGGGATCAATTAGGATCCAATCCCTTATTTTCAGCTTCTTTTTTTCTACTTTAAAGACGCTTTGTGTCTGAACCCATCGAGTCTCAGCAGAAACTGCGTCCTGGTTCAAAAATTAGAAGAAAATACTCAGTTAATTTGGACAAAAAAAAAAAAAAACTCGGGTCAATTGCAGTTTAATTGTTATAACTTGGAGCAATAACAATAAAATTCCTCGTCTAACCCCAAATTATTTCCTTATTTCCAAAAGCAGGAACAAAACATCCATCATTCCCACACATTTTCTGCAGTGTAAAGAAGCCGAGTGTCTAAGAACCTTTGCCCAGGTGTAGAAGAAATACAGTCGCCTGTTAAAGCATATTATCAACACAACTATGGAGGTAAATAAATATTTTAGCACACAAGTCATTTTAAAGACTGATTTCTTTTTTAATAGGGACATATTTATTTTAAAAGCAAATTTACTACATGCAGGTCTTTACTTTTTTATTCGTTTTAATGGGAAAAGATTTTAAACGTGGTATTTCTTAAATCCTGGAAAGGCACGTGACAACATTTTAATATTTTTCCGTTAATATGATAAATTAATATTTTCAAAGATTCAAGATTCAAAGTGTTTATTGTCATTTTTCCAGTAAGGAAACAAGTTTCCCTGAACAATGAAATTATTCTCAGAAATGGGACACAAGCTGGTATTCTGCGAGTTATTCCATGGTAAAATGTGTGTTTTGTAAAAGCAAGTAATGTAGTTTACATTGTTTGAGTATTATTAAATAAGTAAACTAGAATAAAACGACAAGCATAGACATAAGAAATGTGCTGCTGTTTGGTGTTTGTCAAGACTAAATAACAAATAAACAATAAAATAGCACAAATAAAAACTTGCAAACTGCTATAAATAAATATAAATAGCTTTAAAGTCAGCAGCATGCTAAGTGTCACCGTTGTCCTGACAAACCATGAGGATATTTTTTGGTATTTTAAAGCACGTATTTAGGTTAAATGCGTCGTTTTCTGTCCGGTTGTAAAGCTCAGGTTTATGTAACAGACTTTGGATAAGTTTTTCAAAGGACAAAATGCGTGACTAATACCCGGCAGTGGTTTGTGTAGGTGCTCGATCGAAATTTACCAGAAAAGGTGTCGAAAATGCTCATTTAAATAAACCAAAAAGTGATTTATTTGGAAGTGGGACAAAAAAATACAAGCTGAGTAAAACACAGACGGATGAGCAAGCTGTTTTCTGTGGGACCACGTCGCCCTCTAGTGGCCACAAAATTACCCTACACCAATCCCTGCTTCGTATAACTACTTTCTCTTTTTGCTGCAACCTTTCTTTCTGTGTGTCCTTACTTCGTAATATGTGCACATACAGAGTGACATTTGCAGGGCATGTCATGACCTCATACTGCCAGTCACCTTGCCTGCTCTCAGTTTCTTAAACACTCATACAAAGAGAGCTGCTACCCCTCAGGTAAATGTTCTTGATGACACATGATGGCTCTGATGAAGTGGAAAGAGACAAACTCTGCCTGTGTTTAATGGAAAGCTGATGACCCACTGCGATCAAAGCAATGAAAACCCTGGAGGCCTTTTTTTTAAGGCTGCATAAACACAACATGGACATGTAGTACACACAGTGAAATATAATTTATGTGCTAATGCATCTTTAATTACAGATTCAACAATGGCAACTAAGCGCACTAGAACTATAAAGCTTCTCAGTGACTTTTCAATGGACTTAAAATGAGTTTGAGTCATTGGCAGGGTGCCAGGAGAATATCAGGGTATTTTTTGTTGTTTTTATGAAAAATAATAAATTTTCTGCCACGTTTATCCAAGCAATTAGTAAAGAAAAAGTTCTTCAACATTCAATGTTAAGGAACAAACAGATCCAAGTTTTGCTTTTGGTTTTTGTCCTTATCTGAAAGCTACTTAAATCTGTCTGAAAACCCCAGTAGGCTTTCATGTGAATCTGCTTTCTTTTCCTTGAAGTTTCTACCACAGCAACTGTGTGAAGTTGTCTCATCTCTATAAGATCTTGTTTGAAAACTTCAAAGAAAGATAGAAATTTAGCAGCAAGTAAAACGTGTTTAATCTGACTTTCAGTCCGAGATCACACTGGCATGTTAACATTTCCCTGTCCACCTAAGAAAACTGTGATCATTTTTAATTGTGTGATAAATATCTTAGAGTTATGAAGTTGAACAGAAAATAAATCTTACTTACTCTGTTCTTACGTAAAAACCTTGCTTAATCTACATAATTTACTGCAATCAGAAATACATATAGTAATACCCTGTAGTGAGTATACAGAGCTATAGTCTGCTTAATAAAAAAATGTCTTTATTTGTATTTTCATTTGGATCTATTCTTATAAACATCCTCCATCTGCAGACTGATTTCCATCCAGATCTCTAAATATAAAGTATTAATGAACCAATGCTGAGGATGACTGGCTAGCCAGTGGGGGTCACTTTGCAAATGATTCCCTAAACCATTAACTGGTCTCTCCCAAAAGTCCTGTTTCTTTCTCCCAAGGCCTTCCCTCCCCTCTCTTTGTTTGGCAGATCAAGGAGAACGATGGAAGGAGCAGAAAGCAGTCCTCTCACACTTAACCCGATATGAAGCTGAAACTGTGGTTAGCGCGAGGAGGCAGAGGAAGATTTTAAAGGCTGTAAAGTTCTGAAGTTTCATACCAAGAAACGTAAAACATATCAACAAAAGGGATTTACAAGAAACAAAAATTAAAGTTTGGCCTAATAACATTGGGATTTTTTTTCAAAACAATACCTTACATTAAGTGATTTATGCCATTATCTAATAAAGTTTTAAGCTAAATGTCCTCTATGGACTAAATTAATTCACTGTATATTTAGTAATATTTCATTTAGAAACATTTTTATACATGTAATTTTTTATTTTGTTTTACTAAGAGTGTAAAGGTCTAATATTTTAAAAGAAGAGAGTAATAAATTTAAATGTACTTTTTTTAGCATATTGATAAAAGCTTAGTATTTAGACATTTACATCTGTATAGTTTTCTACTTGTTTTTTACTTTCTTGTAACATGTTTTCTGAATGAAAATGTCCCACAGATTGTAAAAAGACTAAGGAATGTACAGAGAGACATGAAACAGACATATAAAACTGTTAAAAAACAAAACAAAAAAAACTAAGAGAGAGGCTGTTAGGCTCTTAGAAATGCTTCCTTACAACGGCCGTGCTGATATTTTAGCTGAATGAGGCCATAAGATAATTGAAGCGCATCAAAAAGCACCGAGAGGCTGGCGCCAACATCAAGTTGATTTTAAAGATATTATTTGAACCCAGTCACCTCCATATTTCATAAACAGAAGCAGGAAATGACTTGTCTGACAGCAGGACACTAGTCATATTGCAAAGGAGTGAAATAAAACAGTTACTAATCGAATAGGTTTTAGTCAACAAATGAGACAAGTAACTGTAGAATATGAGCTTCTGAAAACATCTTTGGTCATTTGTGACTCCTTTTACAACCTCTGGGTAATGACTGGAGTGAAGTTTGTAGCGCTCTTAGTCATTTACTGTATCTCACAGCGTAATTGTTGATGAGTAAAGGTGCAACAGAACACACACACCCACACACGCCTACAATCTGGTGACCTACTACTGTTTTCACCTTCACGGATTCTGAGTTTTGACATTTATCGATCTTAAACCTGACTTATGAGAACGTACGCACAGTTTTCCTCCAATCAAAAGAGTTGTGAAAGGTTCAATGTCATTTGAGGACACGGAAATCTCACAACTGGGCCTGCAACACAGAAAAACAAGTATATAATGATAATACAAGGTTAAACAGGGAGCTCACATCCAATCATGAGAAATGATGCTGTCGTCCATCCACTACAGTCCATTTAATATGTGGCACTTTGAACCCGCGGCTGAGAAACTTCAGGTTGCTGATTTGTGAATTTTCAAAATGAAAAAGGCCTTTTCGAGGATCATTTTGTGGTTTCTCGCTCAGACAAAGCAACACTGCTTTAATTCAAACAAATACTAAACTCTCACACACACACACACACACACACATAGACACACTAAAGCTAATTCTGGTCTCGTTTGCCAGCTCAGTTTTTGTTGTTTTTCTTCTTTGCTTTATGGCGTCTTGTTTTCATCTCTTCTTGTGTTCTTCACTGACCGTAAAACAGGATTAAAAATAAATGTTGAAGTGAAGCTGAGTCAAAACTGCTCTGTGATTTCACACTGTTTCTGCTGCAGCTGTGTCTCTGCAGAGCTCACCATATATGGAGGCAAATTAGTCTCAATGGTTATAAACATGCATTGCAAGATTTACAAATCTGTAAAGACATTTGTGTGTAACTGTGGTCAGATGCAAACACACAGTAATATTAAGTACTTTAAAGACAAATGCAACATATTCGTCCAGTGTTCCAATAGCTTTTTAAACATGGCATTTATTTGTTTGAGAAGATGGGCATCAATTGTCTCAAAAACCCACATAGATGCACATCTATGTGCAAATGCAACCTGATTTGTGAGATTCAGGTTATATGAGTACAAGTATTAACCAATTTGTACTCATAGGAAGCTTTTCAAAGGTGGAAATAATCACACCTGTGAGGCTGGGCTTAAAAAATACACAAGTAAATGCAAATATTTTGTTAAGGTCACAGAAGGCACATGTATGTATGAAGTTGTTTCATATGTGCTTATCTTGCTTGGCATTTGTGTACTCCCTTGAACATACATTTGCCACAACCTACCGTCACGTACAAATATTTGTACAAATTTTTAATTATTCAAAACCCATTTGTGACCATTGAGACTAGTTCAGCTTCATAATCACTATTACATTCATTTTTATTCCAAAAGTGATAGGACTGAAACCTCCTTCTTAGTGTGAGGAACCTTTAAAAGTTCTATATTATGCAAAATTCACTTTCTAAAGGTTTTCTTATGTGTCCTCATAGCCTGTGTATGAGGCCATAGAATTAGAAAATTCTGTCTCCTCTCTCACTTGCTTGCTCTAATTTTTAGCAAATATGACCTCAAACAAGTGACATCACAAAGGGAAAAAATACATTCCCCTAATAATGGATACTTTCCGTGACCCGACCCTCCAGCTAGTTGAGCTTACCCTCTAAAATCACAGAGTAGGCACCAGCAAAAGCCTGATCCTTTCCCATTGAGGGGCATGGACAGGCACCACTCAGGAACATTTAAAGGTTCAGACACAGAAACAGCCCGTTCTCAGTAGAGCTCACTAGAGCCACTTTGGAAAGGCTGAAATTAGGATCAAGGCTAAATTTGGGGTAACACACTTTGAAAACAATGCTGTTGGACCTCTGACACACATATGAAATCGTTGAAAAAATGTATAACAAGGGACCTTTAAACTGAGGTCCATTTAGCAGCTGTTATCAGTTTCTTCTGCTCTAAAATTATTAATAACTTTGTTGTTAGATAGTTTTGCCAGCTTCTATCTTCATAAATGAAAGTTCTTCACAAAATATATATTAAAAAGTCCTGAAAGTGCTCAGAAAAGAGCAAATACTTGTATTAACCCCAAACACTGTCAAATGAGGAAGATTGTAAGAGCCAATATTTATCAATCTGATTGTAAGTGGGCAAATAAATGTATCGGTCTGTCATGTTATGGTCCATATTGGCAGTCCTTTGTTCAACTTAGTGTGACTTAACTGTACACTCCATTTTGACTAATACATTCTACTACAATACGCTGGTTTGCCTCAGCACTCCCAGTGGAATGTCTCAGACTGAAAGAAAGCTGCTGATCATGCATACCTCGAGGGAGACGTGGGGGAAAGTCTTATTCTTGTTTCTGCTTTAACTCTCAGGATGACAAAGAGCAAATTTTCACTTCTTCTGAAGCTCACATCTGCTGAGCAAAAAAATTCAAATATATAAATTTAACCTGAAAACGTGTGCAACTGCCCTGGTTATAAAGTGCAGCATCATTCTCAGGCTTCTTTGTTGTGTGAAATGTGAGTCCCATTCAACTGAAACCTCTTTCAACTTCCATTTCTCTGCAAAGGGATGCAAAATTTAAGTGTTTGCTGATTTTATGTGTCACTTTATTGTCAAATCTAGAATACACACATTTGATTTTTCTCATTAGTCCAACAAACTTGAGTCAGCAAGAAATTTATCCCTTCCTTTATAGTGAATGTCAGTTCAATGAAGCATGGAAAACATTAAACCTTGAATGGTGGTTTAAATATTAAATACTTCCCAACAAAAATTACGTTTAAATGAAGACTTCAGTAGGTAAAGTAGTTTCTTTATGTGTGTTATTTGTATGAGAATATGTGCAGTCATTTATATGTTGTTTAGATTTACTACATTTTACTTATAAAGTTGATCTTAAAATAAACAAGTGCATATTAAAATTCTAGTCTTTAATGGGGTTTTTTGTGAATGTATTCAGTAGAGTCATAGAAAGTTTAAAGGTAAAATAAGTAGCGTTGACACCTATTGTTTCAAATTAGAACTGCAGTCGAAAGAGAAAAAAAAACGAAGAGCGTTCTTCTGACATAAGGACTGACCCAAGCATCAAACTGAGAATCTGACAATATGTCCTACATAATCAAATCAGATTAAGGCCACATTGTGAGATTGCTTGCAATCTAATTCTGCAGCCTAGAAAATGTGAAATATAAATGCTGTCCAAAAGTAATACACATAGTAGTTTCATCATTCAGGTTTCATCAGGGGAAATGTTAGACTACAGCCCATTTCTGCTGCTCCTCTTCCTGGGGTCCAGCCCAAAGCCCATTCACAATAAATTACACCAATTATGTTAAATACCCTAAATCAATTTACGGAAACACATAAACAAACAAAAAATTTACATAAGTATACATTAGTCCTCTAAAGGCAACAATATTTATCAGGACGTGAAATCTATTCACTTCATCAACTCACTGTATCAATTTTACAATATCTATAATAATAAAACACTATTTTTATTACATGTTTGCACTCTCTGTTGAAAGGCTTTTTTTTTCTTTTTTTACAAGTTAATGGAGCCACATAACACCATAAATGGACATGCTTACATAAAAGTAATATAGGGTACTCAAAAAGTACAAGGAATTCCATACCAAAAAAAAAAACTTTCATGTCCTCTTTAAGCTGCACTTCTGAACTTTGGCAGATTTTCTCAGAGAGGCCCTCCATAACGATGGCTAACCTGGCATCCATTTTGCATCCCACCTCTACTCTGAGCTCTCTCCAGCCAGTAAAAGTCAGTCTAATGTCAACTCTTGTCTTATCTTGCTCTGCCCCTTTCTCTCTTTCTTTCCCTCTCTACTTCTGATAATGTTCTCTTGTCTTTCTTTGATAAATGAACCCAGTGTATTAATATTCAGTTGCTGGCGTGTGATGTGATGTCGTTGAGCGAAATGCTGCTGCAAAGTGAGACAGCATTCCCCCCACAAAATGTTGTGGCATGTGTTTTCTCAGCGTTAGAACACTGCTGGAAAACAACGTGTTAAATGTTACTCTGCCATCAAATATAAGTCAGAACACATTTGTTTAAGGTTAGAAATGTGCACAATGCAGTGGTTTTAAGCATTTGTTCCCCAGTCATTATAAAGATTGTTCAAAGTTTTTCTTTGGAACTTGGCTGTTAAATTAACTCCTTGTACCTGACCATTTTCAGGAAACGTCTTATATTTTCTTTGTTTGAACCATTCAGACAAAAAAAAAGAAACCTAAGCGATGAACCAAGGTTATGTCTACATACAACAAACAACTTAGTAAAGAATAATAATTTTCTGGCAAAACATGAAGAAATGAGGTGTGGGTCAGCGCTTTCAAACAGAAATCTAGTAAAAATTAGTTTTATATGCAAACCTCCTTATTCCTCAAATTACCAGGCCATGTCATTTAGTCATGATTTTACTGTATAACATTGTTTTGTGGCTTGTTTTAACAGTTTAATTCATAACATACACACGGTATCTACACAGTTAGATCAGTATTAAATGACAGATGTGTCTAATACAGTTTTCTATAAAGTATGAGGGGTGGGAGTGTCTTCAATGTTTCTCTACCCAGCAACAGAGATCTTAGTCATCTCTGTCACAGCCCTCCCACGCCTACCCACGCTGCACTGTTCTCGGTCTCTTGGTGGTGGAGATGCACGGCCACGGACATGATACCAAAACTAACTGCATCACTTCATCCAGGCCCACATATGACAAAAAAAACACAGTTACCGTAAACCTGGGGGAGGAGCCAAAACTGGCATAGGTTGGTGTGAGTGTATTTTGTATGTGTAATGCATGTGTGAGTTAACCTTGTTATGACAATTCAAATAAACTGATACCAATTGTCAAAAATTACCAAAAGTGTGTAAAATGAAAGGAGCAACTAAAGAGTAAAGAGGTAGAAAAAGATGTGTTTTGTGTATCATTGACAACGCTAATGTGTGTTTTCTGACTAACTTTGCTGATGTTGCAGTACATTAATTAAAATTTATTTATATATTTATTATGTCAAATCTATTATTCCTTTTTTTAATTTCTTTTTTTTACTGAGAGCGAGAATAGTCCATAGAGTTACAATCTTAGTTAACATTCGCCTCAAATAAGCCTTAATTAATAAACTTTAGTGGCTGTCTGACTGGTTTTTAAGTACCATCTTAAGAAGGCCCTAAAAGAGAACTTTTTTGCCTTTTTTTGTCCTAATATAACAGTGTCAGCGCTGTTTATTTCGTTTGCAAAGCGGTTCACTTTGTAATGTGTTAATTAGTGGTTTAGTTGCTTTACCTGTCATCTTGGTTTCGGTCTGAATGAAGCATCTGTTTTATTTACAGATGCTGCAAAAAATAAAAACAAACTACTTTTGTCGGACCAAACTTAAATATATAACTCAAAGCAAACTTTTCTGTCTTTTCTAATTCAAGAATTACTGCTTCACGTTTTTTATATTAATATCTTTACTTGTTCACTCTAAATTGATCGCTTTTCACATTTGTTCTCACGAACTTGGGAAAAGGTCATTTTCTGTTTCAAGTTGAAAAGGGCTCACTTCTCCAGCAAGTTCAAAAACACTCAGACCACTCCTGTAAATATTGTGGTTAAAGGCTACAAAAGGACCACAAAAAAAATCTTTCTCACAAGTCTGCACTACGCAGCAGCTAGTGGAACCACAGAGGAACAGCGCCATTGGTTTGCTTGAGAGTGACCTAATGAGGAGATCAAGCCACAACTGTTATTAACAAATTCATTTTGTCCTTGGCTGAAACTGATTACAGCATCAACAGCAGCTTGATGAGGGAGCATGGACTGCATTAGACTGTTAATTTCTCACTGCTCCTAGCAACTTTAAACTTTGTGTTAAAGTTGCAAATATTAACGTTGTCTTCAATAATGGCACGATTCTGCAAGAACAAAATTGCTTTTTAATAAACCACATTTTTACAAGCAAACATTCTTTATTTATGTAGCCACATAGACCTAAACATGAGTATTTTCTTATTCTTATTCTTCTGAAAAACTAATAAACAGCCAAGTAACCCAGCTTGTCAACCCATTAATGTGCCTGCATCAGGTAATACTTCTGCTCTGTTAAAAACAACAAACAGGGTTGCAGTTAATCACATTGCCACCACTAAAGATTACAAAATAGCACCAGGACCCACATTCAGATATGATGTCGGATTAACTGAATGCTATTGTAACGGATGTTGGGAGGGTGACTAACCTAAGGATAGACACTGGCCCAGGCTGTTGTTAGCTCCATTTGTACAGCTAAGCTAGCAGTTGAATTATATAGAAATGTGCATAACAATTTGTAATTCACAATACCTTTCGCTTACAAATGTTCGTATTAGAGCTGGGAATCGATTCAAATTTCAAGAATCGATTAGATTCCGATTCTTACGATTTAGAATCGATTATGACTAGGGCTGGTATCGATTCAAATATCAAGAAACGATTCGATTCCGATTCTTAAGATTTAGAATGGATTATGACTAGGGCTGGTAACGATTCAAATTTCAAGAAACGATTCGATCCGATCTGTTCTGATCCGATATCAATTTGGGTCAGTGTTATTACAACAATTTTTTAGCTATTACCTGATTTATATAACTTTGTAATTCTACAACATATTAATACTATCAATTTATTGACATTCAACCACAATTTAATGAAGTATTTGTAGTTAGAGATGACTGTAAGGACCAATTCCCCTCCTAGAGTGTTGACACCATTGCTTTCACAAACAAGCTGTGGAGCAGAATTACTAAACAGATCCAGGGCAGCCAACAAAGGACACCAGAGGTGTATATACCTGCAGCAATAGCTGCTATTGGGACACTAACATGGTACATTATTAAAAATTTGATGTTAAGAATACAAATGCAATTTTATTTCAACATAGGGCTGAATATTGTCATTAATTTCCTGAATTGATTTGATATTGATTAATTTACAGCTTATTACATAACACCACATATTTTCCTTGAATATTACAAACATTTACAGAAACCTTGTTTTTTTTTAAATATATAAAACACAGAGTACATTTACTTGACAATCAAAATGTAATAATCTGATCTGACACATCTACATTCTTAATTTCTGTACCATGTCAAGTACCATGACAATACAGTGTTTCCCAGATTCAGAGCCAGGAATACTGTTATGGGGACAGAAACAAAAAAAACACAGGACAGAAAAAAGTCCTGATGAAACTGTTTAATAAAAGGACAAAGTGTAAACCTGTTATAGATGAAATGTGACTTTAAATGAGCATATCGGATTTATTTTAAACTACATGCGCGGTGACATCACTTCCTGTTGAACGTGGTAGTGACCGTTAGCATTAGCTGCTAATATGAGTGCCGCGATTTTAGCATTAGCTAGTAATATGAGTTGTTATATGCTGCAAAGGACTTTACAGGTGAATGTAATCCACACTGGTGAGTTAAAACCTCTGAACTTGACATTATCTTGCTAAGAGAAGCTGATTTTGGACAGAGGCTACACAGGAAACCAGTTGTGTGTGTGTGTATATGCTAAGATCTTGCTGAACCTCGGTAAGTCACGCAAGAGTAGGGTCATGTTACCAGAAAGTAGAAGGTATAAAAAAATCGATCTCCAGTTTTATGAATCGATATTGGGTTTATTTCATTTTAATCGATTAAAAATTGATGATTCTTTTTTTTTAACCCAGCCCTAGTTCCAATATCTATTTATTGCCACATGTGGCACATTATTGCAAAACTGCACTGCAGCATGCAATATGTGAACGTACAGTCATCACTAATACCAAGCTCACTCAAAATAGGGTTTTCTTTTGATTGATAATGTGCAGTATGTGTTTCTCCTCGTAAATACACTAATATGAGAGCTTACAGATACAAAGCACATCAGTGTAGATTGTGAAACTCCTACTAAAGTCACCAAAAAGTTAATTCTTGTACACAGACTGAGTAAGGTAATTAAAATACTCCTCAGATGAACCTCTTCAATCGCCTTTGTCCATGTGAGGACAGCTGCTGTAATATCTCCAGGAGATATAGCCCCGCCACTTTCACTTTAATCCTTCAGAGGTGCGGTCAGTGCGTCACACTATGATTACCATGACTTAGTCTGGAGTAGCAGGTTGCAAGCCAAGTGCCAAATATATGCCACAACATGAAAGCCTGCCAACCAGCTGAAAACAGTTGTTCTCACAGTATAATTCACCATCTGTAACTATCATGTCAGATTTTGAATTGCAGTTCCTATTTTTATCTTGTCGCTGCAATAGTCAGGCTTGTCTTTTGCATGGTTTTATCATTTACTTCTGTAGGAAAATTACAATGCGATTGATTTACAATTTTAAAAAATGAGTCATCGACTGCTTTATTAAGACTTAGAGAGAAATTAAAAGAACTGAACTGAAAAACACATGCTGCACTTCAGAGTTTAAATCCCCATTTTTTTAAAAACATCTAATATTTTCCATCTAGACCATGACTTTTTCCTTTTGTATACCCAGATAATTCCTTGAGTTGTACAAATAAACACCCTAAAACTCTTTTCGTTTTCATCTTGATAAATCTTTTAGAGCAGACGGGCAAACTATGAATGTTGGAGTCATTAAAATATGAAAACCAAGGATTTCCTTGTACTGCATTCCTTCTTTGCTTGATAAATACAAGTCAACACTGAATAAAAACTGATGTCCAGCTTGTTTTCACTTACCAGTTTGTCTCTTTTCATCCTCCTCTTCATCAGAAAGTCTTCATTTAGCACTAAGAAAGACAAAAATAAAGAGGAGAGGGGAAACAGAAGAGGGAAGAAATGTTTTAATCACTCTGAAGGAAGCCAACTATCTTCCCACTTACATTGCTGAGTATCAAACGCACATACACACACCCCACACAAACAAAAAAAAACACACACTCACAGATACCTCCAGAAGATCAAAATGAATCACAGGAATATTGAAAAGATGTAGGGGAGGGGGTGGTGAATAAGAGAATGACAGTAAAACAGAAAATAATGATCCAGAATAGAAAAGAGGAATGAATAAAATGTAGAGAGAGCAGTAACTGACAGGGGGAGGTGAGCACACAGAGACCGGAGAGAGAAAGAATGAAATGCATGGCTTGGCTGAGTCATCGTAACAACCACTTCCTCCAGTGCTCTAAGAGCTCTACTAATGACTGGCCAACTTCTGAAGCAACACACACACACATGAAGAATCACCTACTTTCAGTTTTACACTGCTCAAACTATTTTCCCTTAAAGTAGATCTGTGTGTTGTACTTCTATTTGTGAGGTCAATGAATCATAGACTTTGAAAGTGAGTGTTTTATGCGGAAAGGGAGAGTATTTTACCCATCCCAGTAGAGGCTTCTGGCTTGACAAGAAGATTTCATTTGGGGTTGGGCATTTAGCTGTTTACAATAAGGAGCTCACAATAGGATGTCCTCACAATACAATGGACATGTATGTTTTAGAGAAAGCCTGAGAAGGAGCTCATGAACTGACCCCACTGTGTATGTGTCATGAGAAACAGCGCAAGCTGCAGCTAGTCAAAAATAAACAGTTTTCAGTTTTCCCACCATTCCCATGGGCATTACTTCAGTACTTATACAGATGCTCACTTCAAAACCACAGATGGGAAAATTAGGTTAAAGACTTTGGCTTGACAGCAATAGGAAATGGAAAGATTTAGTCTTAAACAAGTTTAAAACAGACTTAATTTGCAATAAAATGAAGAAAAAAAAAACTATTTGGACATCTCCATCCACATAGACGTCACACTTTTATTTTTCTTTCCTACTACTTTGAAACATAATTATTACATAATTACTTGAAATAAAAATACATAAAACACATTATGTTGTATTAAACTTGCAGCGTGTTAAAAGAATGGGATATATACAGCCTGGCCAAATAAAAAAGGTCATACACTCAATATTTCGTTGGACCACCTTTAGTTGTGATTACAGCAGCATTCACATTGTTTCGATAAGATTCTGCAATGTCAAAAGATTTATTTCTATCCAGTGTTGCATTAATTTTCCACCAAGCTCTGGTATTGATGATGGGAGGGTCCGACCACTGCGCAGAGCCTTCTTCAGCGCATCCCAAAAATTCTCAATGGGGTTCATGTCTGGACTCTGTGGTGGCCAATCCATGTGTGAAAATGATGTTTCATGCTCCCTGAACCGCCTCCACAGGCTTGTACAGTAGACACTAGTTATGGTGGCTGCATCACTTGTCTGTCTCTCTTCTCACCCGATGCTCCCATCATTCTGGAACAGGGTAAATCTGGACTCATCAAACCACATGTCCTTCTTTTATTGCTCCAGAGTCCACCCTTTATGCTCCCAATGGAAGCCTTTTTCTCCAGTTAGCCTCACCGATTAGTGGTTTTCTTAAGCTACACAGCTGTTCAGTCTCAATCCCTTGAGTTCCCTTCACATGGTGACTGTGGAAATGCTCGTACATTCACTTTTAAACATAGCCCTGAGTTCAACTGTTCTTTTTCTTCGATTTGACTTCACCAAACGTTTATGTGCTCACCGATCACGTCATTCAGGACCTGGGGAAACACTTTCCAGTTTCTCACTAGTATACTTTGTTGAAAACATATCTGAAAACACACTAGAGAGAAACGTCCTTACCTCGATAAACTCACAGAAGAAGCAAAACGTTGTGTTGATGTAAAACAGCTGTAAAAATGGCAGTTCTACTCTGAAACCTCTGAAAGCGTAAAACTGTACACAATGAGTACACAACTCAGAGTAGATACACTAGACAGAACCAGAGGAAACTTATTTTTATATATTCTTTGTACAGACTGTCTCCTGCTTTATTACCCAGCTATAGCAAAAGTTATTTGCTTTAAGGCACTCCTTCAGCTTTTAGACTACAAGGCCACATCTATCTTTTAAATAACTTCTAATGTGACCAGCAGCTTCTACAGCTGAAGTTTGCTACAGCTATATTATGTCGCAGATCCCAAATTTCTAACATTGCTGAGATAAAGGACTGCTTCTACATTTCTTCCCTGCTGTTACACATACCATTTAGCATTTCTCAACATTTCCCACAGTTTTCTAATTGTTACTTAAAGCCACACTGGCCCCATTCAGCAAAATAGCTTAGATTAAACTAAAGAACTAGACTTGTGACATTTTTGCCATAGCTTTGCTAATTGAATGGCTACAGATAGTCTAGGCATGTCTTAACTACAATGTGACAAGAGGATGCGATTCTTTGTTTGGGATGCTGTGTGGCCAAAATAACAGGAGCATAGAACCCAGTCAGTCACATTTGTATGCATTTGTCAAACCAAAAGAATTTATTACTTAGTGAAGTCAACAAGTAGGTTGTTAGGAGACCCTTTTTCTTTCATTTTGGAGAGAGCCAGACCAAATTTCCCCTAGATCAAAGTTCTTATGTTAAGTTAGGTTTTAGCACATCCTCACTTTGAAACAAGCCAGCTGTTTTTTCCTGCACATCTGGCAGCAGCATGACAAATCTGACTTAATGTGTCATGTGATGTGGGGTTTTTTGGTGAATGTGGCGTCAGTGTTAAAGCTGCGTGGAGCATAAGCTTGATCGGTATAACTCCGCAATCAAAACCAGAAATAAATGGATATTGTTGAACGTGTCACGTCCACACTTCTGGGACACCGAGGTAAAATTTGGTGGCCTCTGATAAGCAATGAATCATGATAAATATGTCTTCAATTACTCATCTGAACCTCACAAGGCTTCATACTTGGGCCACTGGGGCTGTGATTTCTGATAAATCACCTGGCTTTAGTGGAAATGGTTTCATTTCAAATCACCTCTTGCTATTTTTTGGGGGAAAATCAGAGCCCTTAAAACATCTGCAACCGTACCCTGACCAGCACTTTCAGTGACATTTACAAACTCGTCATCTTGCCCACTGTTACACATACTGACACAGCAATAGTGAGACAGATAAAATGAAAACAACATTTCTGCATCATCCTGAGAGTGTATCATCTTGTTAGAAGTCTTATGATGCTCAAGGCTCTCCTACAGTCACATGTAACCTTAACCCTGTGCACTCTGTAACAGTTATGAATGACAATTATTAACACCCACTGGATGATACAAATGAGCTCCCACCTTGTCCAGCCGATCCTCATATCTGGAAGAAATCACAAGAACTCTAAGACAACTTCTTAAATACGCACATCTTCCACTGCATTGCTGCCCTGGTGCAGCGTCTGTCCTAATGATGATTGTGAGTCAGGCGTGAAGCTGGTGTAAATATGATCAGGCTCAGAAACATCTCTTACAAAGTTAGTAAGGTTTTTCTCACAAGTCTTATTTGTTTGATAAAATTTTTAAGTAATGTGCTGGTGGTCTTAAAAATAATTTTATAAGTCTATACAAGCCCTTAAAGAAATGGATTTCTGCCCATTGTTCAAGGATGGCGCTCCACTGTGTTGCTCAAATGTGAGATGGTGACGGTTGCAGAACAAAAAGCATTTCAGCTCTAACTCTGGTCACTTTCTAAGTGATTCAACATAAAGACAATCAGGAAATGTAAAGGTTTTATCATATTGTGTTGCAATGTAACCATTTCAACCTATAAAAATGGCTTCCATGAAGTTAAAAAACAGATTTATACAGATTTACAATATATTGTACATAACAAAAACTTAATAAAATGTCCAAAGAAATGTTTTAGTGTTTACAATATGATAATGCCTTTTACAGATCATTTCATCTTCTACTCATTTAACTATTCAGACATCTTGGCCATCTTAACTGAGCTGATCTTACAAAAACAACATCTTTGTGCCTCTTTCCAGGGATAAATTCACAGTGATATACACATTTAGTCTTTTAGAATAAAAAAGTAAGAATTAACTGTGGTGGGTACAAGCAGCTATCATAGATCAGCATGCAAAGAAAACCCAACACTCAACAGAAACTGAAATTTTATCTGAGTTTCTTTATAAAAAAGAAAAAAAAGAAAAGAAAAACTGACAACCCTACTCACACAGTTTGAAAACTGCCCTCAATACAGCTAAGGTACAATAAAAATCAGGCAGGTCCTAATGAAACATCTTCAATCACTAATAAAGAATGCAAAATTAAACTAAAGAGCTTTGACATTAAGGGACATACAATATGAACTTCTTATGCATCATGAAGATTTCTGTGGTTAGAATTTGTATCTGGCAACTTGAAAATCTATTTTTAGATGCCTCGCAGCTCATTTATCTCGCTGACATGCAGTCCTGCAACTTAGATCACAGAAAGAAAGCAAGACTTAAAAAAGAAAAAAAAAAGAAAGAAACGCTGGCTCAGCAGAGTGCTCATTGTGGGAGCATTGTGGGAGATTAAGTCTACAGATGAGTCAAAGTAACCCATCACACTTTATATCAGAATGAGTAGCCCAGCATCTTTAGTGTCCATGGGGGCACTGAACACTTTTTCAGTTGTTGTTATGGTATATGTGCTTACTTGTAAATAAATGGCATCACTAACAAAAGAAAAAATAAGTAATTAACCTCTGGTGTTTTTTAAATTTTAGTATACTAGAAAAATGTTTTTGTGCACTTGGTTTGTATGTATCAATAATGTAAAAAAATAAAAGTATTTGGCGTCATCATCCATTAATAAATAGGATTTTTGAACTACAATAAACAGTTCAAGTGGCATTTTGGTGATATAGAGAAGTTTCCTGAAAGATCACAAATACAGTAAAAAGAAATGCTGCAAAGAGCAGCAACAGGACTGTGTTTTCCAGTCGACAGGTTGATTTTAACATGATAATCAGCTGAAGTGCCCGAATGACATAAAAAAATTGCGACACCGTTCAGCTTTTCTTGTCAGTAGTCTGCTGTATCAGTGGGTACTCTTCTCTGTCTGAGTCTGACTGGTGCCAGTGGTTGCCTGAGCTTGCAGCACATGAAACCATTGCTGCAGATTAAATCTGGATTATTGTGAAGAAGCAAGTTGCAGCTGTTGTTGGCTGAAAATAGGCATCTTTAAATATGACCCAGTATTATATCATCCTAAAGCTTCATTTTAGTCAAACTTAATAAACCTCCTTTTGATGAATGTTTGACTAATTCTAAGCAGATAACAGTACAGTTAAGTCAGCAGCTGCACATCTTGTTGGATGTCAACTGATGTTACTTTGTTTCGAGATGCCTAAATCTTAGTGTTTTGTTGGACTTTATCTACTTCAGTTCAAAAGTAAGCAAATACCCTCTGTTACAGTTGTTCATGGTTAATACTTTACTTCCTCCCATTTCTAGCATATTCCACATTAGGCAACTTTTCAAAGCTACTTTGATTATTGTGTGATGAAGTGTGGTTCTACGCAGTCCAGATAGTGACTATCATTACACGTTTAAATGTTTGTCATTGTCAGCTCGTAGTTAAGTAGCTGTCGTGATACAACATATATACAGTAAAAGACTAAAGATTCAAAGCGTTTATTGTCATTTTTACAGTACAGAAATAAGTTTTCGTGAACAATGAAATTCTTACTTTGCTGTCCACACTGAATGCCATAAAAGAATATAAATATTATTTATTTTTTTTTATAAAATAAAACAAATCAAAAAACTTTTCTGTGTGGAGTTTGCATGTTCTCACCGTGTATGCATGGGTTCTCTCCGGGTTTCTCCCACCATCCATAGACAGCATGTTAGGTCCTAGAAATGAGTGTGTGTGTGAATGGTTTGTCCCAATCTATGTTGGCCTGCAATGGACTGGTGGCCTGTCCAGGGTGGACCCTGCCTCTCACCTGATACAATGCTGGGATAGGCTCCAGTTTATGGCTTTCCATGCACGTCACATTCACCCATTGATGGCAGAAGGAGTTCGGTGTTTTGCTCAGGGACACCTTGACATGAGCGCTCTAGGCCGGGATTGAACCGGCAACCCTTGGGTTACAGTACGACCACTCTACCCACTGAGCCTCTTCACTACCAGCCTGCTGTTAAGCAGTGGCTGATAGGGTTCCTCTCCTTCCTCATGTCCACTATCATCTCCTTGGTGTTGTCCGTGTTGAGGGTGAGGTTGTTGTTCTCACACCATCTCACCAGAGAGGCCACCTCCCTCCTGTGGGCTGCTTCGTCCCCGCCAGTGATGCGTCCCATTACAGCGATGTCGTCTGCAAATTTCAGGATGGTGTTGTCCTGGTGGGAGGCCACACAGTCATGGGTGAACAGGGTGTGGAGGATGGGACTGAGGACACACAAACTAAATATTGTATTCACATTGAGGTTTTTCTTTTATATAAAGTAGCGGCCAACAGTGCCTGGCTATAAATACAAAGGACACCACAGCTCTGCATGCAACCTTCCTGTCATTAACTTCCTGCTCACTCAGGACAGAAGGGTTTGATATGACTTACATGCTACTAAATCAGCAAATGCAGCATACCCTTTTCTACCCCCCCGTCCTCTCAACTATGAACTTGCCCGTCGCTGCTGCTGCTGTGTTGGCGTAAGTAGAATTATTTGTCTGCTGATGTTTAACTGTGGAAACACTTTTAAGCACAGCCACTCAGAGATTTTACGAGCGGGAATTGACCAGCACCCACACATCCATTTACGGCATCTCTAATTTCTATCAGCGTTTTGTAATGTTGACTCAGATTTTATGCAACTTCTTTGTATGAAGCATACTAACCCCTTTACTTTTTATACCTTAAAAAGTTACATGAAGATAAATGACAGTGGATAACAGATTAGGTGATTATGTCACTTGTGATTTACATTATTTTGCACATCGAAATGAGTCTTACAGCTGCTGATTGACAAGACTCAGCAAAAAAATGTAAAGTTAACCAACAGTATGAGGGGAAACCACTTTATCAAACTGAAACTGTGGTCACTTGGCATCTGGTGGAAGGAATGCAAACAGGATTTTTCTTAGAAACACAAACCCCTGACAGCCTCAAAATAAAGAAAAATATATCACTAGTTCAAGCTTATGTTCTATTTTGGCTTCTTATACAGTTAATCCCTTGTGTCACCTCCTCCATGTTTCCCCTAACATTCTCTCCTGATAATTGCTTTGCTCTCCTGCAATCCTCCCAGACTGGGAGTACAGACAGACGGCTTTATAGAATGAGTCAGAGGAGAGGTCTGATTCACCTCCTGTGGAGTACAAACGCGACAGTTCCCATGCAGGTGGTACACTGAGATGCTATTGTGCTTCTGATTAGTCAGATATATGAACAAACAGAAGAGTGGGGGGCAGCTCAGGAACACTGGGTTATGTGTCCTGGAGGAAGTTTGAAAAAGTGGTTCCCACTGTCCACATCTTCTAAGTATGCTTATCAGTCATGGAAGAAATGAGTGTATCTATAGGTTTGTGTGTGTGTGGTCCAGTGGGTTGTGTGGCAGAAAGAAACCATGTGTGATATATTTATAATGAATAATGCCTGAATAAGACCACCAAGGCAGTCTTTGTCCACACAAAGAGTCCATTATTGATTCACTCTTACAGACTTTAAAAGTGACACAGTACTGGATCTGCATCAAGAAAAGAACAGACCACATCTAACTTAATTGGCCAGATCACTTACTAATCTTTGCTATTTTTAAAGTTATGACACTAAAAAATGTGTATTCATTTACTGCTGAAAAGGCTTACCAAAGCCTTATTATGTATGTGTTGGCACTGTACTAGTGAGAAAAAGTGAAAAAGCTGATAAAAGTCATCTATGGTAGCTGTGAAATAAAGTGAAAGGTCCTATAGAGTCATTTTGTCCCGTCTGGCCTCCATATGGTGAGGCAAGATGGTAGATTGATGGAGGATGAGGTGTGTCATCTTTGTATGTAAATGATTTGTTCCAAATCAAACAAAAGTCCTACTAATTCCACAAGTTTGCAATTGTATCTCGACAAAAAGATTTTCCGGAGTGTTACACACGCAACCGAACTTTAAAGTTCTGTTCAGTGTCTAGTTCTGATTTATTTCATATTTAGAACCATAAAAACCTGAGTCAGTTCAGATTTCGATCTGTTCAGCCTTATTGTGCAAACACGAAGCAGCTGCATTTCACAAGTTCCATCCACATCTGACAAAAGCCTCCACACATGCATATTAATGAGCACAACCATCCAGACAAGCCTGGAAGAGGCGTATGAGTTCCATTTTCTGATTGGAAATAATTGAAAGCCAAAGTTTCCAGGTCAATGTATCTGACTTTCACATTTCACTCACAAAAAAGTCAAACTTCTGCTCAGGCAGGGACTGACTGAGGTAGCGACAATTACAGTCCAGACAAACCAAAAGACACCAAAAACAGACTCCGCTGCAGCGTGGGAGGTCAAATGGAAACAGCAGCTGCTGGTTAAAAAAAAAACCAACTACATCTTTCTGACATGGTCTCCTCAAGAGAGATTTTTTTTTAAAAATAGGTCACTTTTAAAGACAGTTTAATTGAAGAAATACATATCAGTATGTTGCAAAAAAAATAGCAAGAAAAATCATTGATAATAATGTCAAATTTAAACAAATGAGCAAAAAATCTGCAACTGGTGTGAAGATTGGGTTGATTTTTTGTGAAATGTGTTGACAGCCTGAACAAATTGAAATGTTTTTTAGTGATAACAGTGATGATCCATGAAACACACTCAGAAAGCACACATGCACAGAGAGAAAACAAAGCAAGCTATTCTCTAGGTAGAAAATCTGCGGATAACCTAAATTTGTTGGAATCGACTGCTGTCATGGCTCCAGCTTTGCGTTCTGACAGTCAACTCCACACAGCTTTTAACCCTTTACCTACCAACTCTACTTTTTGGTAGAGCAACATTTTCAGTGACTATAATAAATCTTATTAACAGTTTGTGGAAATAAATATGCCCGAGCCATCTCTGCCACTTTTTTTGGGTATGTAATGCCAAAAGTGTTTGTTATGCCATTACAATATCAGTTTTCTTTATTTTGCTATTGTTACTTTAATATTAACTGTTATCTCAACCATGCATTTCTAAACCCTGCATAGGGTACAAGTTTGACACCCTCAAGGTTAGATTTTTGGTGGAATATTCCTTTGTAGTGTATATTCCCAACTTGAGCACAGAACAAACGCCTGCAGCTGCCTTTATGTCCCATCAGTACTGGAAAAACTTCAGCTCAATCGATATTCACTAAGCAATGACACACACATGCACTCACACAGAATTAGCCTAATGTATTGCCACAGTTGTCTTCACTTGGTTGTTCTGCTGTGTGAACCAAAACCTGGCTTCTTCTCACTGCTCTCGTCCATTGTTGCTTTTAAGTACACCAATCAATAAAGCCAGCTGACACCCACCAACCAGTCAATGCCCATCATTCCCCAGGGGGTGGAGTTGCAACCGTTCGCCCTCTGGAAATGACAGAGGTTCAAAGAATCCACTGACTGTTTGCTGGAGGGCACAAACGCTGAAATCCAGTTCAGAGACGCACAGCGTATGGGAGGATGTGGAAAACAATGCCCTCTTCTGCCAGTTATGAAGACTTGCATTGAGGACCAACAGTCATTTTTACCCCCATGACTACAGTTCTGTTTTTTTACTATGTTATGGTTTGGTTATCTGAAATATGGAGATGTCAGAAGTGAAGCATGGCTCATTTTAGAAGTGGCATTTATTTTATGTCTGGATCCAGATCCAGATCTAAATGCAGGATTTTCTTTCTTTCTGTCTGTGGGCTGTTTTTCTTTGTGCAGTCCAACTTTCCATCTGTTAAAAAGTTTTAGCTGCCTGACACATTCATGTCTACAAAACTACCTAAAAACTCAAACATGTATGCTTGTCTTCTTTTAGTTTAGTCGTGGCATGTTGCTAGGTCACTTAAAAAGACATCTGGAGTGAAAACAGTAATAATGGTTTGATTCTGGCTGAGAACCTTTCTTACATGTAATGTCCACTCTTTGTCTTCATGGTTCCAAAAAAACACAGCTCCTCTATTTCAGAATGGATTGTATTGTTTTTGAGCATGAAAATGTATCTTCTACAAAGACATTAGAAAACATCAGCTGAGCCTCAGTTCTGGTGATGAATGCACCACCTGAAGTATTAACGTCATATTTATATTTATTATCATATTTATTCCATGTATAAAACAAACCTGCACTGGCAATAAATTACACATCGAATCATTGTCAATGTGCAAAAATGCGAAAAACAAACCCAGATTAAAATGCAGTCATGGTAAAAAAAAAAAAAAAAAAAAGCAGATATACCCCCTTTCAAATCTAGGTTTTTGTGTATAGAAAAAAATATATATCAGCACCTTATCAGGTCTTTAGATTGGACAAATACTTCACATTCAGCAACACATGATGTATTTCTCTATGACATAATTTAACCCTTCAAAGCCAAAATGCAGAAGCTGTGTGTGAAAAAGAGAACATACACCTCATGATTTAACAACTTGTAGAACCAACTTTAACAGCAATGAGTTGAAGAAATAATATTCTGCATGATTTTACTGGGCTCTCTCATCATGGTAGCTGACTCTTCTTAACAGTTGCTTCAGTTCATGGAGGTTTGGCAACATTTCTCTATGCACAACTATCTCAAGGTCCTGCCACAGCATTTCAACCAGACTGAAGTCTGAATTTGACCATTACAACATCTTGATTCTTCTCTATTTCAGCCATTTCATTCTACATTTGCTGCTTTGCTTGGTACAGTTGTCCTGTTGCATTACAAACATTCAGTCAAGTATTAGCTTTCAGGCAGATGATCTCACATTTTACCCTAAGATACTTTGGTATACAGAGAAGTAAGGCTGAGTGATTAATCAAATTTTAATCACAATTACAATTTGGGTTTTCAACAATCATAAAAACTTAAATAGTCCAATTATTTTGCTCCTTCACAGTTTACTCTTGTTCTGTTTTCAGTTGCAAATCGAGCGCCACTGGCATTGGAAATGGACTTGTACTTATATAGCGCTTTTCCAGTCAGCTTGACCGCTCAAAGCGCTTTACACTACTTGTCACA
>JBAMHW010000018.1:23176886-23190005 GCA_037177495.1 Rhadinocentrus ornatus | reverse complement strand
GGCTGTACTACTGATTAAATCTACAGTTTTACTTTTGTTCTGACTGAGTGCAAAGACCGCTGTGTTTCATGTTTGCAATTATTCATGTAGAGATGTTTCAACGTGATTATTACGACTTCTACTGTTATTTAGCAGACGCTTTTCTCCAAAGCGACTTGCATCTGAGAGAACAACAGGAGGATGCATCATATATAATTCTAAATTTATCATATACACAAATATTTGCATGCAGGCATAATATCCAACTATTCAGATAGGAGAAACTTCATACATTTAAACCTTTGGGTAGCATATTTCATATTTAAAATGATAGAATTGAGCCAAATTCCCCCCAGGTAAATGACATTTCCATAGGAAATGAATGGAGAAGGAACTACGTCACCTCCCGTGTGTCTTGCCCATAAGTTTGAAAATAAATTCATATTGAAGCACATAATGCAGTATTTGGCTTTAAACAAGGTACCACAATGCTCAAAAAGCTTAAATAAAAAGCCTTTTTTACTGCGTTGGTTGGTGTGGGCTCAGCCCCCAATGTTCCCAGGTCCAGGAAACGCCCCTGTGCAAACACCTCTCAAGTTATGGGCTGGACACACGGGAGGAGACGTCGCTCCTTCTCTATTAATTTTCTATGGAACTTGCGTGATAGTGCGAAAATCGCTGCCCACCTCCAGCCATGCAACAGGCGACATTTGTGCATGTGAAATGTTGCGCTCGTTCACATAGATGTGCACAGGGGAGCTTACCACGAGACACAAGAAAATGGAAAAAATTTCAATTTTTGTGAGTCGCGACTAAATAATCCACCAGCTCCCAGAGACAGAGAGATAACAAACGTTATAAACAAACATAACTTGTTTTTCTTGCCAAAGACCAGCGCTCCATTAACACAGTGAACAATCCGGGATTTAAGAAACTCATCAACACTTTGGATAAACGGCATCACTGACATCTCGTCACTTTTAATCGCGTCTCTCCCTGCCCTGTATGATGAGTGTTGTGAGGGTGCTGTGAAGGACGTGACTACAGTCCAACGTTTCGCCACAGCTACGGACCTGTGGTCAAGCCATAGAGCCGAATATGACTATATAGAGACATTTAAACTTTAAAAAGAGATGTCTCCAGTCTCATTTTTTCCAGATCACACCAGCCAGAACATAGCTACTGGTCTGAGGCAAACAATAGCTACTGGAACCTGGTGTAAAGAAACTGGTCAGTATTACCACAGACAACACTTCAAATGCCCCCCTTCCCCCCCATGGCTATTTTTCTCTAATTGTGTTAGATAATTAAGATATTTATTTATAATGATTATCATTTTTCCCATAATCGAGCAGCCCTACAGAGAAGTTCATGGTCCACTCAAGTACTTCTCGATCCTGTGGCCACAATACAGACCCAAACCATCAGCCTACCACTACCATGCTTGACAGCTGGCATGTTAGTAAATGTTAGTGGTGATATGCTGTGCTTGTGTGTTATGACCAAACAGCTCCCCTTTGGTCTCACCTATCCACAGGACAGCGTTCCATAAACCCTTGAGGTTTTTTCAGTTGCAAGTTTGCAACCCAAAGCTGTGCTTCCACATTGTTTATAACAAGAAGAGGGTTTCTTCTAGCAAATCTTTTTAACGAACCATACATGCTCTATCTTGTGCCAGTTTGAGTTATTTCACAAACTGCTTTAGCAACTTAAATCAGTTTTTGTTAAATAAATGACTGTGTAATATGATTTTGTTGTTTTTTGGTTCTTTTCAGACCCAGTCATTTCAAGACCTGGTAAAAAAAAATTATAATTCTTATTATTTCTTATATGTACAAGAACTGAAAGATTGCACACTTTCTTTTTATCAGGACCATACAAACGTTTAAACTTAGCTTGAATGCTGTACTGTTTGGTCTTAACATCAATTTAAGTTGATAAAATGGAAAAATAACAAAGGTAGATAAAATGTGGATTGAAAGCTGAGTTTAAACTTCAAAGAAGGTGAAAACCAATTGTTTTCTTAGTTTTCCAACTCAGACAGCAGATGGAGACAGAGAGGTGCTGCAGGTCTAAGACTGAAAGTTATGTTGATCCCTGAAAATCATAAGACTCCCCACCTTCATCGGCTATTTTTTTCACCCTTAAAATATTTCAATTAATTTTACAAATGAGATATTATCAACAACAGAAAAACAGCTATATATTGATATTGTATGTTACTCAAATTATTAATATCAAACAAGACAAATAAATATATAATAAATATTATATAAATATAAAAGATAAATATTAAAGACTCTCAAGTTCAATCTTTTCTGTATTAGAGTATTATTCTTTCAATATGGCTGATAAGTGATTTATAACCTTTCTTTGATAAAGGCCACTATTCAGCATTTCTGATGTGTGAATATATAGCTCTTAATAAATATACTACTTTATGCACATGTTGCAAGATAATTTTATTAACTTTCTGGTTTCTGTGAAGACAGTGAGCTTTGTTGCAGAAACAAACAGAAAGCAGGTAAAAAGACGTCTGTATTAGATGTAATGTATGTACTTTTCCACTAGATGGCAGTGCGAATCTGTGTATAGCACAGCTAGTGACAGCAGGTCCGTTTCCATCCACAAAGCAAAAAGTGGTGCAAAAAACCCTTAACAAAATAAAAAACTAAGACTATTTTAGGATTGTTTTATTTACATTTAAGTCTTTTAAATCATAGGGTTGACCTGTCCTCTGTCAGTGTTTAAAGTCTCTCAGCTGACATGTGTGAGTTCTGTCTTTAGGACTGAATGATAACTACTAAAGCTAGAGATGCAGTAACTCAGTCAGGTTTGTCCTCTTAATTGCAACATGCTAAGAAAGAAAACTTTTTGCATGAAAAAGGGATACAATTTACACATAAAAGCTTTTTCTGAACATAGTTTCAGGCGCCACCACTTCCTCTGTTGTAAAGCCACTGGGTGCAGGTCTTTACTGGAAACCAGTAGCTCTGACTAAAAACACCACAGTAGGAGTAGTGTACGGTGCGTTTGTGGCAGACGTTAGTTACAGAGTAAGACAGTTAACCCCTCAGTGTTGTTTATACAAGAACTGTCACACATCCTGCATCGTCCCATCCAAGCTTCTTACTGGAAACCAGTGACTTAACTGTAAACCATCGTGGTCCCCTATACTTTGGGTGTGGGGATGGGTGTGAATCCTTTTTACTACATATCTGACAAAATCATTTTTTGTCAGTTTATGGAGATAATTTGTGTCAAAGTTCAAGTACTGATCAGATTGATGAGAACATTAAACCTCCTACTGCTGCTCTCCAGCTATTGTACAGGTGTGTACTACTGTCTTAGCATTGTCGTAACCTTTTAAGATTTCCGTGTCACCTTGTGCTGATCTACATTATACAATTTGAAATATAAACTATAACATACACAAATCCGAAAGTCATGGTGTGCAAAACACATCAATAATAAAAAAAAAAGCAAGGATGCTTTCTGCATTCAATGAGTGGGAAGTCAATGTTCTGCCTGAACCACCTCATATGCTAACAAAAGTATCTAGAAATGCAGGACGCTATTACTAAACTGATCAAATAGCCAGTGGTTGAGTTTCTTGATATCAGACACTGAAACTTTCAAGGTGGTTTCTTGCACTAAAGGAGCACTGTGCGGCCAAATGGAAAACCCTTTGAGACAAAGATGAGAATAGAAACAGCATTTAGCACTTAGTTCTTAGACAACCACTCAAATAAGCCCTGTTCTGCAGGTTATTAACTGATTAAGTTGAATAGCATCAATTGCTACAGAAGGGCTGCCTCTCAGCCAACTGCACTTTCACTTTGAGCTGAAAAAAAAAATGATTGAAACTTAGCAACAGGTATGCATACAAACTCACTGCACCCACTCACCCGTATATTGTGCACAAACGACTTCACACAAGTCTGCACAGTTTTATACACAAGTCAGTGAATACAGTATATAGATAGTAGTTCTTCTAAATTCTTTCATGCAAAAGCCCCACTGAAGCAATGATTTTCCCATGTGAAAGTCTCATAAAAGTTTTATCCTTAATAGAAAGAACTGGTCTCTCCCCTTCAGGCTCAAAACAAATTGGGTGATATGAAAGTTGTAACACCTGTCGTACAAACAAGACATTTGTTATTAGTTCCTGAAAAGTTTAGATAGGCTACTACAGAATTTTTTTTTTTTCCTACTGACAGGGCCATTATGTCAAAACTGAGACCTGGTCTTGACAGAAGAGGAAGTGCTACTGTGTCTATGTTGTGAATGACGCACTTGTTTGCATTGACAGACACAGAGGTGATGTACAAACACTGCGCAAGCTGTACTCTTCTGTATGGCATGTGTTTTACAGAAAACTCACCCTAAGACTCAAGAATTATGTCAATTAATATCTTATAGCAAGGCCATTCCAGAGTACCAAAGTATATGTCCACATCTACAACACTTCTGTTGAAGAGACATCCAATGACATGAAATGTCATAGATCAAAATGGGATGCCCCAGATTTTAATACTATTTCCTTTTTCCCCGCCAATTTATTTATTTATTTATATATTCATTTGTCATTTGTTTGTTTGAAGTTTTTTTTTAGTAATGGAGTAACATGCATCCTTGTCTGGATTATCAAACACCTGTTATGGACCATCTGTAGGGGTTTGACTGTGCAAGCAGTAAGATTTGCTAGAAGAGTCTTAATGTAGTTGAGGCAAGAGTTAATGGTAATTACTAAGAGATGGGGAGATACTGAATCCAACTTTCCTTATAGTGTAGTTTGCAAAAACTGTGACTGAGAGACAGTCATCAATCATCTGCTTAGCGATTATACGCAAAGTGATATACTGTATGTTGCAAAGATAAGGGGTACCAATACTAAACCATGGGTCACTCCTGTAAAAAGGCAATGTGATGTTAACTTTTGTCCTGGCCTTTTGAAAGAAGGACACCTATTGAAATACAAGTGTACCGAGCCTGAGGAACCCAATTCGGAGACCCCAGATTGTAGGATGGTTTTACCATGTTGAAAGCACTGAGAGGTCCAAGATGGGACTAGTTAAGCTTTGCTTATCAATTTTGGATCAAACTAAAGTACATAAATGTGTCTGCAGCACTTCTAAAACTCGTTGGTTTACATTAAAAGTGCATTTTTGTGGTTGAAGGTTTCTAAGCAGCAGCAGCTTAACAGACATCAGAGTCACTTTGAAATCCTACATCTACTAACTATCACTGTAAGAAATGAAACAAAGGGGCTGCTTAGGGGAAAAAAAGGAAAAAAAACTGTTAATTGTTTAAAAAAAGTCACTTTGCATCTGTGGCCAAATCCATGAGGTTAGGGAAAAAATGGGAAGACCAAAAGAAGTAAAGGAAGAGGAAGGCACAAGGGAACAAGGTACTACTCTAAGTGAAGTGAGAATACAAAAATGAGAGTGCACCTGCAAGGCCTTGACACTGATATTGTCTGACTTCTGACTATGGAATGGGACCTAAACTTTTTTCATTGCTGAAGCAAATAAAACCAAATAAGTAAAATAAATAAGAGCAATTGTGACAATGGGAGGACTAGCGAAATTTCAGTTTGTGTGATGTAAAAGCTGCCTACTCATTTGCTTTGCCAGTGCACAAATAGACACAAGGTTTACTTTCATTTGAATGAGCCATTTGTGGTTTGCATTTCTCTCTGCAACACTAAGAGCAGAAGTAGCCTCTGAAGAATCTGCTGACTGCATGCTTACCTACTGTATATGAAGCAACCATATAGTGTTTCTCTTTTGTTAATTTGCTTCTCTGACATTACTAAGCTTTTTGACCAGAACAGTTCATCAAATGGCTGCACACACATTTAAAGAGAATTCTCAGACGACTCAGCAATTTATCTCTGATCTTGAGTTTGTGTTAGCATCTTTCAGCTCATTGCTTTAGTTTTAATGCTGGAATTTAACTGCTTTGTTTTATTCTTAACAGTTCTACAAAAGCAGCTTTCAGTCAAACCAGGAAGCAGTAACCAATATAAACGCTCGAATCACTTTCACACATGCACCACATAAGCACTTTCCTACCTGAAGGAGTATGCAGGGGTCACGTTGTGCTGTGCGTATCCGGGACTCAGACAAATCCACTCCGCTGTGTCAACAGGAGTCACTTATATCCATATCAATTTTTAATAATGTATGCCAACCAGTGCTTCTTTTGTAAAAGAAGCTGTGACAGCAGATGTAATTTCTCTGCACAAATCTTTTTTTCTTTAACCATAGAAGCATCGCACTATTCTCACCTACCTTCATTAGCACACTGCATCAATAAAGCCAGCAAACTTTACACAAATGTGGTTGGCTAGACTAACATGAGGATATGATAAAACTGGAGTAACTACAGTATACATTTATATAACACAGAACCACAAAACATTCATGACATTTCAGTGACCATCAGCTTTTCCATAACAAGTCCAGAAACCCACCCAGAACACAAGTCTAAACTAATTGCAGGTGTACAATATAAAGCAACTCACAAATATCAATTTTTTTTCATACGGGGTTCCCTTCTGTCAAACGTTTTTGCTTCCTTGAATTCAGCCCTGTTAGTCAGATAGTGTAGATGACATTGCTGGTGAGGAAGGGATAGAAATAGATCAGAAACTGACACAACAAATTTTGTTTCACAACTGACTGATTTAATAATCCACTGAACCAACTGATAGGTCTGTACTCACTAAAACCAATGTACCAAAACTTGATCCAAGTTGAGAAAAGTTAATTTAGTAGAAAAACCACAAGTCCGAGTTAAACTACCCAGAGGTTTAGTATAAGTAAGCCCTTCACAAACATTTAACTGCTTATTTATCATTGATACATTCCCAGGATTCTTCTCAGCACTATAGCCAAGCTGACTAAAGTGTCCAAAGAGTCAGAGCCTTGTATTCCTTTAACTCTTATTTGTGATGGCTTCACCAGTTTCATCAAAAATAAAATAGTTTCTATTAGAGAGAAAATCCAGGACATTCTTCCCACTATTGATGGAGTCTCATCAAGTACAGCAGCTTTACAGGTCTGTAGAACCTGATTTATGCTTGTCATGTTGAGCTCTTTGAGCTAGCAAGAATTATAATGTCATCAAAACCATTAACTTGTTATGTTAGACCCCCATCCCAATCGTAGCGACTATCTGGTCCTATCCTTTTGGTCACTCTGGGTGCAGGGGATCCAGGTCATAACACGCTTCATCGAATCAAGGTCCAGAAAGAAAGGTAAGGTTTGGGTGTGTTCCCGCTTTTTGAATAAATGAATGATGATCTAAAATCCAGGATGGCGGTCTACGGCAACATGATGAATGGATGGCCTCAAGGTTATGACAAGTGCGGAGGGATAGTAAAAGGCGGTGGAAAAGCGGTAAGCGGAAAAACCATTGAGAAGCGATGACAAGCGTTGACGAGCATTTAGTAGTGTTGACGAGCGATAAAAGCCGTGTGACCTCCCGTCACGCCACAGAAATAATGGCTCCTACACCAATACTACTATTTTCCAGGTTTTCCCCTGAAGTTAATACACCTATATGAGATTTGATAAATATATATCTATTAGGAATCTTTAAGTATTATCCAACAGAGCATGTCACCCTCCTTTTAGAGACTCTAGGAACCACCACAAGAAGACTCCAGGTCTACTTGTGGTGGATCCTAGAGTCTCTAAAAGTAAAAGAGAGGCAGTGCCTTTAGCCATCAGGATCCTGTCTTAAGGAACCAGAGAGGGACCTTATTATTGCCATTAATTTGTTTCTTCTTTTCTTTCTCAGGAGGTATCTCTAAGTTATGGTGCTTGTTGACCCCTCTTTCCTGTCTTCCCTAACTGGTCTATGATGCCCATCCTGAATCTAGTTCTGCTGAAAGTTTTTCTTCCTGTTGGTTTCCTTGAAAAGGCCTTTTTTTTTTTTTTTGTATAGGCTTATTTGGACTGAGTTATCATAAATTGGACTAATGTGGATCATATTACTGAGTTGTTTTAATTGGATTACAAAGGGATTACATTTAATTGAATTGTAGCTATAAAAGTGCCTTGAGATTACTATGTTGTAAAGTAGAGCTAAATTTAATATAATTCAATTTAAACTAATACAGTTAGCATAATATAAACAGAATATCACAGCAACAACGATGACAACCTAGCTGAGTAATGTAAGCCAGTGTGTATCATTTCCAAGCTATGAAACCATTCATACCCATTTTAATACTGAAGAAAATATATAAAATTCAGTTGTATCATAAAATGATTTGTTCAAGCATAAAAATTCATATGACAATTTTCTTCTCCTGTTGTTGCAGTCCAATACAACCTTCATAATTTAACCGGAGTGCTGATACACTAAGAGCGCACTTACAGATAGTTTGTCATTTGCTGGTCCATTTCCACTTTGACGACACAGGTGTTGGTGCAGACCGGACCTTACTGTTATTATTAATTTATTCATATTCACATCAGTCTCCTTTTTTTCCCCATCATATGTATCCTTCAGTACATTGAAGTATACTTTTGGCAACCACTGAATTGGCTGGAAGTCTCTGTTCAAGTAAAGAAAAGCTTATTTGTTTGAATTTGGGGTTTTTCTTGTGTGATATTGGGCTTTATTAAGACACATACTAAGTACTTCCGAGCCTCATTTCCAACTTTTTAATACACTGTTCTGGAATTGCCATTTTCCCTGATTACACTGAGCATGACCCTGTGGGAAACAGATCTGGTTTACTCTGGAACTGCTGCTATACAGTTTAACTTGTAGATTACTAAAATATAATCAGATTCTTGTTCAGGTATTTTTCTCTCTGTAAAAAATCCTTCAACAAAGGAACTGATGACAAATTATATGATCTTATATTGAATGGACAGAGTAGGCTGTACTTAGAATATCCTTTACAACTTTAACAATCACCTCTCTCATCTTCCGCCTGCATTTCCATAACGACAACTGGCATTTACACTTCCTCTAATTCGTCTATATGAAGGCATTGCACACACACACAGCAACCTATAATCATTCAGTTCTGGTTTTGACTTTGTTACTATGCTGACCAACTCAAAACACAAAGGTTGAAGAAATACAACAACACTGGAGAGGACATGATATACCGTTACCATAGCCAAAACAAGCACGTGCCTTCAACATGTCACGTTAATTATTACAGTGCCTCTAGCTTTATTTTATTTGCATTTAACAAAGAAAAAGGAAGAAGATAATCAGATGGAAACTCCCAGATCTATGATTAAAAGATATTTATTTACTGTCATTCTTCAATTTTACAGTCCTACTTTATGATCTAGTTAGTGTCCAGTTAAGAAACAATAAGTGAAAGTAGGTTTAGCATCTATTTTAGGATGTAGTGACATCTAGTGACATAAATTGGATATTGCAACCAACTGAACAATCCTTACCTCAAAATAATACTATAATGGCCAAAACAAAACTTTAAAGATTCAATTCTGTGTGTGTCCCTTCTGGGCAACTGTAGTGACACAGCAGTGATCATGATTGTAAGCAAATAGTATACAAACAATAGTAATAAATATTATATTACCTCCCTACCAACAGATTGCCCTAAATGTTTCCCTAAAAAAGGAAAAGTTTTCAAGGGTTAATTTCTCACAGCTGTATGACTTGTGCAACAGCTCCACAACAACAGCCGATGTGAGGATTAATATCATTTGAGACCACATCAAATATTGATACTTCCAATATTAATTTAGGCTGCATGTTACCTTGGAGTGATTCTGGCCCTGGCAAATAACAGCCATAAGGGGAAAAGCAAGGGCTCTAAAACTTTATTTATACCTTCAATATTGTTCCTGTCTGTTTGTAGGCAGCATCATACAAAAACTACTTGATTGAATTTCATGAAATTTGGTTCAGTGAAGCATGACTGAAGGAAGATCCATTACATTTTGTGTAAATTGGGGTATTTTTATTTAAAATGTCAAGATACAATACTGCTTTTAATAGAGGACTGCTTTCTGCATGTCCTTGCTTGCTGTCAGGTTTTGCATTTTTATTTGCTTGGTTTTTAATGAAATAAGTAAATAAGTTGTTTCCTATCAGCATGACTATAACTCTTTTTTTTCTTGAAAAGTATTTTACATGTATTGTATCATCTTGTCTCAAAGGCAAATATACAACATAGTTTTATATATTAATTTTATATATATTCATATAAGCATCAAAGTGTACAAGTACCTGCATTGCAACTTCCTTCTGCATCCAATATAGTTACTGTGGATGCAAAATGCAAGCGACAGGAGGAAGTTTGTGCTGCAGAGATCGTATCAGGCAGCACAATGAGGATAAACATGACTGGTTGGCTGTAACATGCAAGCATAGGATCAGAATAAATTAACTGTAAGAACAATGTTCTTTAAACAAAAGGTTGTTCAAATAAAATATGCAAACACGCTCCCATCTATAGTTTCCCATTCTCGTACACATTCATGCACAGTCGTGCTCATTTTCACATATGCACATTTTCTTTTCCTCTCTTCTTCAAACACACTTCAATATTCAGCTCATATCCGGGTTTAAGGCTCGTACACCTCTCAGACTCAAGCCACATGAATGAACAGGGACAGGGAATCCCCATGTCACTCAATACGAAACTCACATACATTTTGTATCGCTGTGCAAAGCTAATGTACATTTTTACTCTAATAAGACCAAACAGCAGAGAAATTACTTGTTAACAACAGGGGAAGGAATATATATACATATATATCATACATATTTATCTCACAGCTTTCATGATGGCCCTTTGAGTGCCAGAAACAGCAGCTAAGTGCCAAGTAGAGTCGTATTACGTGGAAATATTGTTAATCAGCTATTGTCATGTTCTACAGTTAAGTAGTTTGTATTAATTTAAGATTTAACTGCGACTTTAGAAAGCATCTCATCCTTCCTACAGTCTTTGAATGCAGCATTTTCTAGGGACTCTCCTGACTGAAGTATTTGGGGTTGCTAATTTAGGAGACGCACTCTGCCTTCTGGTTAGACCTCTTCCAGGAGGTGACGCTCGCTACTCAAACTTCAGAACGTTAAGAAAGTTCAGAAAAGTTCACCCACCCGTCACACTAATATTCCTCTGCAGGTTACTGATAATTACAAATGGGTGCAGATTTTGTGACGCTTGGCTGCAGCACAGAGTAAAAAGAAAAACCGTTTCAAGTCAAGTCATTCAATAACTTTTTAAAAAAAAGATTCAAAAGGAAGAGGAAGATCGGGTTACTATCTCTGTCTGACACCGCATACGTCCTTTTATCTTTGCACAAACCGCCTATTACGCATGAGTGAGCTCTGCACGGCCCCCCCTAAACATCCCTAACATCTTTAAACTGAAAAACTGATCATCACTGCTATGTCAAGTTCTGATGGAAATGTTTAAAAACACAAATGCCAAAACCGCAAAAGTTCTGTTTTTTTATGAAAGGCACTAGCTGCTTCCTCATTTGGCCTTTTAAAGGAGCGCACATCTGTGAAGGTGAGAACTTTTCTGAGTTTAATGCGTTTAATTTATTGAATAAAATGAACTGACACTTACCCCACATCACGGTCAGGCGCACCTTCTGTACGTCTTTGCACTTTATTTTCAAACTCAGCCAACATTTGCGAGGCGCGCATTTGAACCAGTATGACCTGACATATTTTCTTTCACTTTCAAACTTCTGCAGCACCGAACAAAATGAATCCTGAACAAACAGCAAATCATGAGCGTCATTTCTTTCATTCAGTTTCCTTTCCACCAACTTTCTTAACTGTTGAACCAGACTGGTCCGACACGACTCCACCATTCATACTGAGCTGGCAGGAGGACTTGTCGAGTAATACATTTTCGTATTTTTGGACACACCCACCTGCAAAGTCCTCCCTCTCTGTTGCACCAGAGGAAGCTCCGCAATGAATGGAATTCTTCAGCCGTTTGAACCATCTCACGCGCAAAGAAGCTTGCAGATTTACTTAACTCATAATTATGAGAGCCAAAATGTCTTTCCACACCTCTCACTGACTTTATTAAACAATGGGTGCATATAAACCCGTTTTAGATTAGATTTTAACATTTTTATTTCCCTACATGATGCAGATTATACAAAATATAATCAGGTTCCATCAGCATTTCTCAGTGTTTCCGGTGGGATTTGCAAGAAAGGCCAATGTTGGAGTGAAAATAAATATTGAAAACGTGAAAGACTTTGTAATTGGTGCCAAAACCTCAGTGCAAATAGCAGATGAGTAGACAAGTCTTTCTAGGCCTTTTACATTAGGCCCACTATTATTGTTCCAGCATAGTATGGGAAGGAAATTACTACATTACTCACAAAAATGTTAAGGACAATCAACTTTTTGTTTGATGTCAGAATGTAGCTACTTAAAATTCAGAATAACCGTTACAGTAAACTTGATCTACTCTTAACTTGTTTAAGTATTTATTACATAACATGCTGTTCTCAAACAAGGTCATTAACTGCCAAAGAAAAGAAGTGTTTGAGCCATGAATCGACCACTAAATGTTCTGGTTCATGACAGTTTGTATCTAAACAGCCCTCTTCATCATACTGCTTATATTTAGTTATCATCAGACCAAAACAATACCTAATACGTGTTATTGAAACATTAACATTTAAATCCACCACTGTTGTGTTTTGTTTCATTAAATTGCTTGAGATGAATGAATTACCATTGCATTATTCTACTTAAATGCCTACATTTATAATATAATATACATTCAATATTAAATTCATACATTTTATGTAAATTTCAACCAAAAGTTGGATATCCTTAACTTTTTTTGTGAGTATTGTGCTCTCTGTATGCCAGTGGTTCCCAACCTGGGGTCCGGGATCCCAAAGAGCATAAGGGGTCCCCAAGACTTTGAACATTCAGAGCCATTGTAATTAATGTCTACAAATTATATATTTTAAGAACAAAAAGCAAGGCTATTTGTTGTTAATTTAACTTTGGCTTTATTGAAGGACAGAACTCAGCTACAACACAGTATTTATGGTGAGAATCTCAGTCATTTCTGTACCGCTTGTTCCCATTAGGGGTCGCGGGGTGAGCTGGAGCCTATCCCAGCAGTGTTTCAGGTGAAAGGCA
>JBAMHW010000018.1:23126015-23147531 GCA_037177495.1 Rhadinocentrus ornatus | reverse complement strand
CTTTTAAGCTTTGGGGTGCATGTGGTACTGGGATCAGGGGGGCTTGACATTATTGCTGTCAATGAAAAGGGGGCCCTGCAAAAAAAGTTTGGGAACCACTGCCCTAGCGGATGAGGGGTGAACTGCAATATTTTGCACTTCCGCATTGGCTTCGCATTTTACCGGCATAGGTTGCCGCTGGTGTTCCTTCACATGAACCTGGTAAAAATGCATTCGCTGTTCCCGTGCCTTCTTGTCTTATTGATTTGAACAGTCAAATACACATTAACTGTCACAATATATGAGACAACAATCATCATGGGAATGATGTATGTATAAATTACGAAAAGGGTCTATTTTGGCTA
Organism: Rhadinocentrus ornatus; assembly: GCA_037177495.1. Classification (NCBI taxonomy): domain Eukaryota; kingdom Metazoa; phylum Chordata; class Actinopteri; order Atheriniformes; family Melanotaeniidae; genus Rhadinocentrus; species Rhadinocentrus ornatus. The sequence goes on along the minus strand of JBAMHW010000018.1, from coordinate 23,147,187 downwards.
CATGTGACAGTCTACATGTGGAATATAATAGAGTCAATACACAACATAAGTTGTCAAATGCAAAGGGACAGCGAGGAGTAGAGCTGGGTGATTAATCGATAAAATCGATAAATCGAATTTTCCATTTCTGGAGATTTAATTTGATGAAAATCTGGATGTTTTTTCCTTAGTTAGTTAGCAGCGGACTTAGTCCTCCCTCCACACCAGAACGGTGTTTGTCTGACAGATTTACATTGAAGTGAACTGTCACTCACGCCTGGGATTCAGCTGTACGTATAACTGCAGTAAGAAATGCTGCTCTCTAAGAGATGCAGAAGTCAACTTCAGTCCACAAACTCGTTAAGAGACGACCAAAATCAGGGGAAATATTAACGCAGTGGATCCTGTATGATAAGGATCCAGATGGAAAGAGATCATGGATGCAGTTGTGTTGCATATTTCTATGCAAGATATGAAGTCATTTATACCGTGGAAAAGTTATCATTTATTTTCTTCTAGCTGGCATTCATATAATTTATATTGCGGGAATTGCGGTACAAAACAATTAAATGTTTTTAATAAGTTTAATTATGTTTATTATGTGAGAAGAAAAGAAAAAAAAATCTTTTAAAATCGGAAATCGGATTTGGTTAGAAAAAACAGATTTCATTTTTAGGTAATTTCGCCCAACTCTAGCAAGGAGCAACTCATAGATAACTGGAAAGGTTTTAAAATGTTAGTGAGACGGTTTGTGAGAGAAACGGCTTTTTTATATACAGTCTATAAAGGATGGAGAACATTGCACCAACAAACATCATGATGACAAGAGAAGAAGATTCACACACAGTAAGTTGCTATGCTTTGCAATGCTAGCGCTAATTTTACACGCTAATTTATGTTAGAGTGTAAACAAAAGCTACATTAATCAACAAATACCAAGCAGTGGCTGTATCCCCTTAGTCTTACTTAATAAATTTGATAGTAATTTCATTAGTTTATAAGGACAAACACACTCCACTTGGCCAAAACATCATTACTGCAGGTTCTTTTGCTGACATAAAATACCAAAAGCTGCACTGTTGTTTGGTGACTTGGGGAGTCGCATATGATTGGTTAAGGAACCAGGAAGTGGGAAAGAGAAAATGAGAAATAAGTTTAGTTTAGTGAGAACAGAAGCCAGTGTAAGAGTGAGAACATAGTTTTTGAACTCAGGTCCTTTCATACCACCTTAAGCGTCATCTGTGCTGACATTTCCCATGCGTGGTACATAGTACATTAGATAGCAGTGTTTTGTTTTGGTTTTTTTATTTCTTTTTTTCTGAATGGAGACTGATCCATGTCCATGTGTAGACAGCACACTCAGTGTGCTATGTTACTTTTATTTAGGCTGCACAGACCCATAGGATCCTTGCTGACTGGTGAGGATAACGAAATGTAATCTCACAGACCTCGCAAATAACGAGACAAATTATTTTTCTGTTTATTTAAAAAAAATTGTTCTAGTTATAAGCTCATTAAAGGAGCCAGGACTGTATGAAGCAGATGCTCAAAGGACTAGAGAATGTTACACGAGTTTCACATTTACGTAATTTGTTACTTATCTTTCTACCTTTCAAGAGCTCATTTATTGATTAATCAAACAGGTTTTTCAACAACATTTTTTAACCCAAATGCTGTGTGAAAATGGGTCCTTCAAATCAAGAGGTAGCCTACCTATGTGTGATTGCCTTACCTGCCTCCTCCTAGGAAGAGCAGACCCAGAGCCATGTGATGGGCCATGTGGAAGCCATAATTCATCTCACCACCAGTTCGCTTATGGAGGAAACGACATAGCTGCAGGACTTTCAGGTTTCCGGTGCCAGACATCACCATGGACATAGCCAGCAGAATCATCGACAGGCCAGTTTGTAGGTTGTAATAACCCGTCTGCTGGAGGGACCAACATGTGATACAGAAACAGACACATATGAAATCATCCAAATGTTCAATACTACTACATAATAATAAAAAAAAGTCAGTCAAGATGGTTTTGAAAACCAAAAAAAGAACAAAACACTCACAGCAACGACAGCACCTGTACCAGCAAAGGACATGATCTTCATAAATGTCATGGCAAACTCATAGAGGCAGTCAAAGGCATCAGAATTGGCCGAGCCGGCAAAGCGTAAACCTAATGCCAAACAGGCTCCGGCTGTAATGTAGTCTTGAGCTTGGCTGAGGGGAAAAAGATAACACTTTCGACTCAATTTAAAGAGATAAAAACATCTCTTACTATAACTACACCAGCAGATGACGTATTTTTTAAAACAGAACATACAGACAAAAATGAATTTTTTGGCTTCAATACTCACGCCATTGCCTCCATATTAAAGTCTTCAGAAGGGTCAAAATTTCCCCTCATGATCTGAAAACAAAACAAAGATGCAAAACGGAAAATGAGTGGACAGTAATGACAATAACAGTCTCATTCATAGCACCATCGGTGGCATATGTAACAAAATAATCAAGCAAGCTCAATAATGCTGTGTGTGTACATGTGTTTATTTTCTTACCTGGGGTATGTTACTCTTTACCCACTCAGTATTAGGGAGAATTTCATCCCACATGATAATACACCGAGCAAGAGTCTGAAAGGATAGGGGAGGTGAGAAGAAACTGGTATATCAGATTAAGGAAAGGTGGGAAAAAGAAAAAAAAAATATCCTGCCCAAAGAATCCTCACAAATACATATAATGCCATACTAACCCTCAACAGCAGAAACTCTGGTTTAATAAAGTCCAGCAGGAACCAAGTGTCTGGAGGTTTCAGCCAATCAGCTATCGACCTAGTGGACAGAACCAGGATGAGAAAAGGGAGTGTTAATACATTCCTTTAACACCCTCTCCATCAGCAGGCAAGCAGCAACAGATGAGCCTTGAAGAAATCCGGATCCTCTTGACTAATAGACAGATGGGAACTGGAGGAGCCTTTTTCTTGAGCATCATGGGTTATGATGATCTGATGTTCATGTGAACAAGAATTAGCAAACACAGCACACAAGGGTCCACATTCAGGAAATTCAGCAACAGTCTTAAGGAAGTTAAGACTCATGTGACTGTATCAAATTACATTTTATGGTAAAAAAATCATCTTCACGTTTACCAATGTGCCACATTCATACTGCAGGAGCAACAGTTGCTACAATGGCTTGAACAGCAGAGATGTAAAAAAAGGACGAAAATCCAAACCAAATCAGAGAATTTGTGCAGATTTCTTTTAAACATAAAATTCCCTAAAAAAGTATTTAAATTGCAGATTGTAATGCAAAAATACAGGGAAAAAAATGCAAGTGGCTTGAAAAAATTTTTGCAAAAAAATGGGCATTTGTCATTCTTAACCATCATTCAAAATCAATAAGTCTAAAGGTGATCATAACCATCTCTCCATAAAAGAAACAAGCTATTTTCCATAACTAGAAAATGCCCTTACTGAAGAAAAGAAAAAAAAACCTGCGTCTACACTACATGACAGCACCTGGGTCCAACAGGATTCACAGCAGTTTGACTACTACTTAATTATGATGTCCCACCCTGTTTGAATTCTTGTTTGTGTTGTTCTTATTCTCAGATGTAAGTTGCTTTGGATAAAAGCGTTTGCCAAATGACTGTAGAATAGAATAGAACAATTTTTCAATTTGTTCATCCCCAGTTTTCCTCCTCACATTTTCCCCCTCTTACACTATGATATACTGCTATGATAGCAGCAAAGAGGGTGAGGAAAAGCCACAGAGAGACGCATCAAGGCAGCATGCATCTAACAATATGAGACACCCTGTCTTCATGGCAGTCATTTAAAACCAAGATAATGGGATATGACATGTGGCACAGATGCATCATCTGTCTGTTGTTTCATTACAGTCAAATTAGCATTGTGACGTGTAAACTTAATTTATTTAAATTGAATTTACAAGGTGGAATAATGTATCACCTTTTAAATGTCACAGATATTTACAAGACTTCTGCATAGTAAAAAACTATGAATCCTTGTTCATTGCTCCTTCAAAAAGCCCCCTCAATTCTCCCAGCAAGCTTTTTTTTTCTTGAATGATAACATCCTTTGAGATAATGTGGGAAGATGAATATGAGGACAGAGAAGGTGTAAAATAAAAAAAATGAGCTTGAGTAGTTCTGCAATAAACTGATGATTTTTTATAGAGGATTATATGGGTAGACATGTCAAAAAATAAATCTACAGAGGAACTGGGGAAAGTTATGTAATACATTTCAAACAACAGGGAAAAGGCTAACAATTTCAATCACATTAGTGCACTCATTCTTAGTGCAATGTTAAAATGTCCTTTATTTTTCATTTGTACCTTCCTATAAGAAAACTTGAATAAAGATTGAATAACGGCGCCAAATATATAATATGCAAACATGTTGCCAGCTGCTGCAACACCATACAGTTTAATTTCAAGGCATTATTTTTACTTTCTTTACTTTAAATGGTTCATACATAAAGCAAGAAATAATACAACATCCCTTTAAAATATGCAAGCTAGTAAGGTAAAAGTGTACCACTGCATAAAGATGCTGTTGTAGCAACCTCTGATTTCTGGGTTATTTAGTTTAGTACTAGAGTTGCTTGTTGATTCTCACCCGTTGTTGGTCTTGAGGTAGATCATTGCAAGGGCCAGCGTGGCTCCTGGACATGTCACGTCTACATTTATTGTGTCACCCTCCTGAAACGATCGTTGGCAAGGTTCATTAGGTGATCAAAGTCCTCTTAAATGATCAACTTCATTTTGTGTTACAATGACACTTTTCCCTGCCATTTCAAACCAACTCTGACAGGTTTTTAGGAATTCTATGACAAAAAACCTCTTGTTCGTCCAATTTTCTTGAATAACTTTAATCCAGTTTTGAGATCTAATTAGACAACGTTGACTTAAACCAATGAATCATTGCCTACAATAAACATGACAATCAGACAGTAAGCTTTGTAAAATACAATATGTTAACATGATTAATAGTTACTGCATCTACTAAAAATAAAAAGGTATAGAGTGAGAGAGATATTTCTTGTTTACCTTGATTTGGTAGCTGGGGGACTTGTGTCTCTCCCGATTGGCCCCAGCCTGAGCTCTGCGATGGCCTCCAACCATGTACTGGTACAACTGCTCAGGCACATTAAGGTCTGTCATCCCAATCAGGTTGCTGCCATGCTGAAAGATTAAAGAGGGGAGGGAGGACAGGTAAAGGAAGGGGAGGAAATGATTACAGAACAGCGGATGAATGGAAATTTTAAAAAATGGGCAGAGAAAAATAATTTAAGGCAATAAGGGAGGTAAGATAAAGGGCAAGGAAGAGAGCCATTAGTGAGTGGGTCAAGTAAAGGTGTGATAGTTATTATAATTATATGCTTATAATTAACTTGTGTGAGAACTTCAACACTAAAAACACAAAAAATAAAAAATACTTCTTACAGGAACTAACAACAATTTAAGGATTAAAACCAACAACTGTTCATTCCAGCAGAGATCTGACATATCAATCCTGTTGTTACTGAGAATATTTGGCCAAAAAGAAACAATGACCTTTAACAGGAGAAAAACATTCCTGCATTAAAATAAACTCATTCATCATAGATAGAGACCAGATAGCAGACATGTCACAATATAATAAAATAATCTGGTCCTTACAAGAAAAACAAAATACCAAAAACATTATTCATACTGATAGAAATCCAAAAGGGTGCGAACAGAGTTTTGGGTGTGTCCTCAGATGGGAAAAAAGGGCTTTCGTGTGTGCTGCTCCCTTTGCCCGGAATGAGCTGTGAAAAGACTTGAAACGTCATGACATGGTCTCTTTGGATGCTTTTGAGAAAATGCTGATGGATTTGGAGGGAGTAACAGCTGTTTGTAGATGTTCTGCATCATTTGGGGATTTTAACTTGTTTTTAATACCAAAGTCAGTTTGAATGTGTTTGTAACTTTTGAACTGTGCTGCTGCTGCCGTCTTTGCCAGGACACTCTAGGGAAGGGGATTTTAAATATTGTAGCTCAATAAAATAAAATAAAAAACAATTTGAATTAAAAAAAAAAAAATTGACCAATAGACTTTTATATAGATGACATACCCCAAGACAGACCATGCCCAGGGCGAGTCCAGCAGCTAGTGAATAAGACTCTCTGTCAGTACAGTACTCCATCTCTGGACCTGGGGGACGACCTGAACAAAAAAATTATAATATTACCATGTGTCCATGTAAAAAAAAAAGAAAATACTTGTACAAGATAAAAATTTTAATCAATGTAACACTGTATTAACTCAAAACAATTTAGGTTTTTAGTACACGTAAAATGGAATCAGAAATGTTTCAAATGAATTAAGCGACAAACTATCCATTAAAGCTTGTGTTTTTCCCCTTGTTTTAAGCATCATTGTTCGTTACCCATCGATTAAAGTCATAAAGTGAACTTCATTTGTTTGAGGATTTAATTGGTTAGTCAAGGGTGGGAAAATGTCTAATGGCATTATCCATCTGCCACAAAAATAAAGTAGACACACCTATCTCAGACAACAAAACTTCTGCATTATGTCTGTGTCCTGTTCCTTGATACACCAGTCCAATACCAATTACAGCTGCTACCTGCAACAAGAGCAGAGAGTTTAATAGCTACGGCTGGAAATTTGTTTGTGCTTATGATTTTGTATACATCTATAATAGCATGAAGGTTTTAATTAACATTTTATATTTATGCCATACAAGCTGACTCTTACCTGTACATTGTGTGGCACATCCAGCTCAGTGGAGGTCGGGGGAAGGAGGGCAGGGATGTGGATACTGAGGAGGCGGGTGATTGACATGTCCATAGTGCCCAGTTTGGCTGAAGACACACCCAGCAGGAGTCCAATGCTGGTCATCTCGTGGCCCTGATGAGGACAGAAAAATAATTATATGATTTTATTTAAATGCATTCATAAATTTTCTACAGTATTGTGATGCATGATGTGCATCCCTGGATAGTAAACACACTATTGCCTTGTTGCTGGCATCAGAGCAGCCACATTGTCTAAATGCATTTGCTGTTCTTACCAACCTGCCTCCACACTAACAGCTTTCTTCAAACAGGTGACTATATTTCGATGATTAAACCTCTACCTTCTTTAAAACCACAGCAATACACAATTGTGATGAACCTATCCTGAGTAGTCAGCTCCATTTTTCTTTAACAGGGAGAGCAGAAACCAAGAGGAAACCACCAGCTTCACTGTCAGCCACATTTGCATCTTTCATTCACACTGAGGGCTGTCAGTTACACACAATATATATCACTTACAACGTTGCATGACCCACTGTCTCTGTCTTGGAACAGTGATCCATGATTTTTAAACATACAAGTTTTAAAATAGTTTAATTTTAATGTTTAAACCCAAACACTGTGGCATTCACAAAAAAAACAAAAAAAAAAACGTTTGTTTTTATATTAAATGCAATCATGACTTTGTGAGCCCACTTTGAAAATTTCAAGGTAAAGTCCTCTGTTGCCAGGCTAGCTTGCAAGATGCAATGAGAAATGACAGATTTTTATTTCTTTTCTTTATCTAGTTTTAATATTGATGAGAACATTCTTACATTCCATTTGCTCAGAGATGACTAATAAAGCAATGTCAACCTCTTTATCTCTTATGGTCGGGATTCACATTTTCAACTCTCTTTGTCATCATTCATATTGTTCTAAGTTTTTTAATTCAGCAGAAATACAATTGCTTGCAGCATCCTGTTTTTCTCACCTGAAAGTGGGAAAGACTCGTCTTGTTTCAAGGTTCTCAGAAAGCAGAGTTTCGCTTTGACTAGCTGCCCGGCTGTAATGCAAGCCTGCATATCTCACTTACACTCATTTAGAGAAAAGTGTCCATGTGGTTGTGTGTGTGCAACTTAAACAAGAGTAAATGGGTGCATCTTTGCATAAACTGATTTTGAACTTCATATTTGCCTTTCTTTGGAAGTTGGTATGTGTGCCGTTAGCTGCCAATTACTTTGAGGAGAAGAATCATATAGAGCACCATCTACTGTGAACTGAGCTTTTGAGCAACTGGTCTTCATTAAAATAATCATATCTACCTTTAAATGTTTGTAGGGTGACAAACAAAAATATAATCTTTACTTTATTTTAGTGTGAATAAAATACTTAGAACAAATCCAGTATTTTTTGACTTTGCATGGATACGTCCTCACCTTGGTGAGGTAGTCATGTATGTTGAGTGTGGCCAGCTTGGTGAGGTGTCCATTCAGCCCCAATGCCATAAGGAAACCTGCATATTCATTAGCCAACTCAGGGCTTTTTGGCTTGTTGTAGGCAATCCAGGCTGAGTCCACCTTAAATATATACAGAAAAAAAACATTCAGACTTGTTAAATTGTATAAGAATCAAAACATAACTTAACTGCAAATGTCTGACGAAGCATACAACAAAATCTCAGTATGTCAATTTACAGAATTTGTCAACATTTCCCAAAACACAGTGTATAAGTCTATATAATAATTACCTCCAATCAAATGATCAACCAGTTAGAAGTTAAAACGTCATGGACTACCCACGTGAAAGAATGAAAATGATATAATTAATGCTAAATTTTGCAAATACAAAAACTCTAATCCTTGAGAACTTAAAAGAACCTCCAGGTTTTATGTCAACAAGGCCCTCAGTTTAAAATAAATATGCACATTTCAGCCTGGTAGTGAAAATAAAGCAAATGTTACCATTACAAATGTAACAATTTTATATTTTTAAAATTTGAAAGGCAGGACTGCTGTATCACTAATTAACCAAACAGGTGAATTAAAGATCACATAACCTGCAGCAATGTCTGATAACACACATTTCATTATTGTATTCTTTTAAGCACCCATCTGACCTAAATTACTTTATCCCTTCTTGCAAACCATATTTTTCTTATTCCTATATATTCTTTTGTAAATATGTAAGAAACATAAGAATTGATGAGGAAGAGATGAAACTCTGGTTTCAGCCCAACCTGTGAAGCAGGGGCTATTTTGAGTCCTGCAGCCACACCATTATGGAAGCTAGGCCAGCTGGTCATGTTGGGGGGAACATCAATGTTTCCACTATTGAGATCTACCGTAGTGTTCCTGGGAGGGGCACGGCCTGGAGTTGAAGAAGAGAAAGACAAGAAGTTTTCTATAAATATTCAATACTTATAGAATACCCTCAACCTAAAAAATGAAGTTGTTTTTCTCTAATTAATGTAAAAGAAGGAGAAAAAAAAAGGGTAAAAGTTGAGATCTTTACAGGACTTCTAGATTGTTTTTTTTTTTTAATATATTGTAATTTATGGATTATTTGTCAAGTCTTCCTTGTTTAACAGTAATACAGGTCACTGTATTAGTTTTTTAAAATCCACAAATAGATATTATCTTCTGGCAGATTTCAAGACCCTGTAAGGATCTTACTTGTAAAACTTTGAAAATTCCATAAAAGTCTATGATTTCTCATGAAAAGACAAATATGGGTAATAACATTTTACCTGTAAGATTCAGTTTAGGCACTGGTAAAGGTTCAGTTGGTACGGGGTGATAGGAAAAAAGCGTGAAGAGGCCTCTGCCAACTGGAAGAGCCATTGTCCTCTGGCACAACTGAAGGAGTCTGAGGGGGATGCAAAGAGAGAAAAGACCAAACAGTTTTAGTCTGTTCATAATTATTTTAAATCCAAAGACAATTACGACACCTAAAAACATTGCACTCACTTGTTCTCTTTCTCTTCTATGTACTCGTGGTCAGAAACCTCTGGCAGTTGAACAACACTGACCCGGACAGGCCTGGAGCTCTGCAGAAGCCTCCTGACCTCCTGGACCCTCAGATCCTGACTCCAGATAAGTCCTGTGACCTGAAGAGCAAACAAAAGACACATCTTACAAAATCTTTTTTTGAAAGAAGTATCATACAAAAAACAGCCAAGAAAGAACAAAAAACAAACAAAGGATGATCTCTAAGACAGGTGGGCCAATTAAAATATAGTCCAACGATATTATACCTCTTGAATTATGTCTGACATCCCATCTTCTTCCTCATCTGCTTCTATGGTTGCAGGAGGCTTTAAAGACAGCCCTGAACCTACAGACTGGAAACAGAGAAATAAAACACAACTTTTCCCAACAGTGACACTTACAGCTGCTAACATTTAGCAAAAATTCAAAGTGATCTTAACAACTTCACCTATTTTGAGATGGATTTCAAAGGTTAATTTATGTTAATTTCAGAACAAAACTTCTAGAAATACATTAAAAACCCCAAAAAATATCATTTTTAGTTTCTTTTTTTAGTTAGTAAAAAGTTGCTAATGAGAACGAAAACCCAAATGAGATCATTTCCAGGTCCACATTTTGTCTGCTAAGCCTAGATGCATTAAAAACAAAGACAAATCACATTTACAATGTCTGTGGCATTTCTAAGACCTTTAAAAATGGATTTAAAGACTTTAAGGCCCATTTTATGGGAATCTACGGCCTTTTTTCCATGAATGAATGAATGGTCGACTTTTAAGGGTCGGCAGGTGCCATGGTTTTATTGATGGCTGACATAAAACAGTGTCTGCATCCTAATCTAACTGGACAAAAAGGCAGGAGGTTTTAATTCATTTCATACTCACAGCTTTACTCCTGGCCAGAGTTGTCTTGTGGGCCTGTTTGGTCAGGTCCTGTCGTCCAATCAACAGACAAACCTCCTCTGACCAATCAGAACACGGCTGCTCCCGGCATCGATAGATGGCCTCTCGGATAGGCAAAGCAACACCGAAAGGGACAGACTCCAAGTCTTTCAGAGTGAAACCTACGCCGGTGAAAGACAGCCATTAGTGACAAGACATTAGTTTAACAACAGTTACCAGAAACACCATCCCGATTTACAAGATGTCACATTTGGGCGTTGTAAAGAGACATGTGGATTAATTTACAACATCAGCCCAAATTTGTTTTTCTTTAACTTATATGTTTTGTTTATTAAGTTTAGTCAGTAGCAGTAACTTTTTTGCATACAAAAAGGGGCAAGTTGATCAATTTTACCTCAGTGCTGTCAGTGCTGTTATGGGGATTGCCTTCCAGCAAAAATAATAAAACAGCCTAATTATCTTAAAAAGCTGTGAATATTACAAATTTCTTGAACATGGCATGCATGGTGCTCTGTAATGCCATTACTTCATGTTGCCACAGTGAAAACTTGGTGAAAAATGTAGTAAAAGCAGTTTTGTTGACCACATCTGACATGGTTGCTGGGTGAACCGAGTAGTTTTAATGGGCAGGTATGTGCACATTTGCTTCATTGTGAATCACAAAAAAGAAAACTGAAAATAAACAGCTTCTGTTACCCTCTGAAGTGAGCCAGACCACCAGCTGCTCAGCCAGACTCTTACTGGAAAACTTCACCTTCACACTGCTCTGTCTACAAAAGATAATGCAAAATCTAATATCAGAAAAGCTTAACACAGAAGGAAAATGAACTGGCCTTTATAAAAGAGAGAGAGAGAGAGAAAAAAAAAGGATATAAACTTAAAAATTTAAATATAAAGACACGACTTAAAGATGCACAACAAAGCTTGGGCAGATTTTCTCAGTCTGACTTTTGGTCGTTGATTTTTTTCTATTGATGACTAATAGGGCTGCTCCATTATGGGAAAAATGATAATCTTGATTATTTTGATTGAAATTTGAAGTGTTGTCTGTGGTAATACAGACTAGTTTATTGAACTCTAAAATGTGAATCTCCCCCTGTGCAATACACTAATAGACATTCACAGAGATATTTTGTAGATATATTTATTCGTATTTAATTACTTTTCTAAATCCATGCAATACCAAACTGCAATGTAAATACACATATACGTATATATATTTTTTTCTATCAGGACTACGCACCCAGTCTCTCATTTTGTATGTGCCTTTATTCGATTTTATTTTGCTTTATTTATTTTTTTTATTCTATCCTGCACTGTTTTGGTGATGGCTTAATCTCGTTGTATAATGACAATAAAGGCATTCTGTTCTATTCTATTCTTTCCACCAGGTCCCAGTAGCTATTGTTTGTCTCAGACCAGCAGCAGCTATGTTCTGCCCAGTGTGATCCGGAAAAAATGAGACTGGAGACATTTTGTTTTCACGTTGAAATCTGTGTCATATTCGGCTCTATGGTGCGGCTTGACCACAGGTCCGTAGCGGTGGCGAAACATTGGACTGTAGCCACGTCCTTCACATCACCCTCACGATACTCATCATTAGGGGCAGGGAGAGACACGCGATTAAAATAGTGACGACAAGGCAGTGATGCCGTTTGTCCAAAGTGTTGATGAGTTTCTTAAATCCCGGATTGTTCACTGTGTTAATGGATCGCCGGTCTTTGGTGAGAAAAAGAAGTTATCTTTGTTTATAACGTTTGCTATCTGTCCGTCTCTGGGAGCTAGTGGATTATTTAGTTGCAACTCACAAATATTTAACATTTTTCTATTTCCTTGTGTCACGTCTACATGAACGAGCGCAACATTTCACATGCACGAATGTTGCATGTCGCTAGGCTGGATGAGGGCAGCGATTTTAGCCTCATCGCACAAGTTCCATAGAAAATTAATAGAGAAAGAGCAATGTTGCCTCCCGTGTGTCCAGCCCATAACTTAAGAGGTGTTTGCATCTGGAGTTGAATTAAACCAAAGTGGCTAGGACTGTGGGAGGAGTCTGCAGCAGTGGGTGGAGTCTGCAACAGAGCGCAGCGCTGCAATGCCAGTGGCGCTTGATTTGCAACTCAAAACAGCACAAGAGTAAACTGAAGGAGCAAATAATCAGACCATTTCATTTTTATGATTGTTGAAAACCCAAATCGTAATTGTGGTTAAAATTTGGTTAATCGCACAGCCCTAATGACTAATTCAGCATCTATCTTGTATCCTGCACATTCAAAACAGCCGGTGTGTTTATACACTCTTGCTGATGGGTGATGCGCTGCATAAAGCCAAACTCAGCTGTAACGTCTCGTGGCGTCCTGGAAGCAAAAGAAGTGCAGTTTTCTCAGCCTTTTGAGATGCTGCTGAGCTGCAATGGCTCCAAAAATGCACATATTAAATGTCAATGTACCATCAAACAAGTCAGAAACGCAGCATTTTAACTTCAGAAAGTTACATAGTGCGTCTTTAAAGCTTTATTGCTGTTTTGGAGAAGCAATAATAATAATGAAAATGTTATGAACTTGTTTTACCTTCTGGGGGGTGGTTCACTAACACGGGACTTTTGAACTGAAAGGATGAGAACAACAGGAAAAGAAACTGATTTAGAAGGCTAATTTTTTGTTAACTTGCACCCTAATTTGTGCAGCCTGAAATAACTCAATACATTTTTCAACTTCTGAAGTCAATCAGATTAATATCATTTTAAAACTTGCTATGATTAGCTGATAAAATGTGTAACAAGATTAATTTAAATAAAGAATGAGTGGAGGACTCTGTGTCGGATGACATCTGTTGTTCAGGCTTGTTACTGAAAAATAGAGAGCTGGAAAAATCAAAGCACTTAAGGGGTTCTCCTATCGGCCACAAATCCATCCCTAAATTCTGTGTCAGTGGGCTGATTAAATACCTGCAGCAACTATTATCACCTATGGGCTGTATTGGGTTTCTGTCACAGCAAACACAGCTTTGTAACATGGCTCAGAAGGGACTATGGAGGTGGCAGGTCATAAGGGTGGTTTGTCAATAAATGCATACAGAGAAAAAAACACTACCCATGATGCATTAAAAGACTTGTGAAATTATCTTTGCAGTTTGTTGCAAAATGGTTCCCAGGCTCATTTTCAAATAGAAAATGGAAATCAGATAGAGGGCAGTTGCAATTAAAATAATATTAGTCATACAAAGTTAGGCAAATAAGCCTGCTAACATCTTGATTTTGCAGGTCTACAGCAAGTAAAGATATAGTGGAAAAGAAGAAGTGTAATCATATGGGGAAACTACTAAAGTTCAGGGGAAAAAAACACATCCAAAACACTATTTGTCCCTATGATCGACGTGAAGCAACACATACCAGCAGACACTTTGACCAGATACTTTGATACATCTGTCGAAGTAGCATTTTCATCTCCAGTGATGTAGAGTGCATAACTCTAGGAAAGAAAAAAAAAATACATTCAGACATCTTTTATTAGAAAAATACCGAAAAATATTTTTTTTAAAGTTATATTTTACAACTAGCTGATTTTAAATAGGTCTGTGCTGGGAAAGCTGCTTCTCTAAGATAAAAAGCTAAAAAAGATCCTATAAAAAAGTTTTATTAACTACATCTGCCAGCAGCTCCTTTGGCGTGGACAATTTAAAAAAATATGATAAGATTCCTACCTACCCTGTCTCCCCTGATTCCCCCCCTGTGATTTTTGTCTGTACCTAGTTAACTGTATAATTAAGACAATATAAAAAATGAACACTGCAAGTTTAATTTTAATTATAAGACGTACATCCCAAATTTAACCAGTATCAGAGAGTAAAACAACAACATACTTGACAACTCTGGATTTTCTGAATACAGATTTAAAAACATAAGTTAAATGACTATTTTTTATGGATTTTATCCCACAAACCACGAAGAAGCGTCAGCCGTACCAGAACCAGCAGTCTGGTGCTTTGACAGATTCCAGGCAGGTATGGAAAAGGCGGGTTCTCTTCCCCTCTCAAGCATCTACTGAGCCAGCCGAACACACAAGGAGGCTCAGACGTCAGGAAGGACGGGCGCTGCATCTGACCAATCAGAGCTAAGAAGGAACAGGGGAGAAGGCGGAAAAGGAGGACAAGAGGAGAAGAGGGAATTATGGTAACCATGTGTATGTCATATTTCTGTATTTAAAGTGCTAAAAATTGAGCAATAATTGTTTGTTTAGATAAAAATTACACAGGATATATCAGGGTCTAAAATTAACACTCGCCAGGTGCCAAATGAGAGTAAATTTTCCGTTTGGCGAGTAAATCTCAGAGGGCTATCCGCCAAATGGCGAGTAAATATTTGTACCAAACATCCTTCTGGTGGATTTCTTCTTCATGTTCTTCTGCTGTCTGCATGTATGAACGACGCGCACGTACACAAACATACACTGACGCAAACACTTGCACGTGACACGAGAACACGCTCGCACTATTTCAGTTCTGTAGGGTAAATATAAATATGTGGAAATTTTGAGCAGGAGCCGGCCAGCTTCCCAGAAGAAAGCTCTGTGAACTGGAGGATAAATCAGCAGGGCTTACAGCCCCAACCAGGAAGATGGTTTGGATATGGCGGCGCCTTCTGGCTGCTTCACGGCCCGCTTCCGCTCGCTTCTCATGCCAACTTGGCCGGTGAGTCAAAAAGTTAATTTCGGACACTGGGATATATACATAAAGGTAATTGAGTGGACTTTATCAGCAGTCAACTATCCACTTTTTTCCACAACATTTGTTTCCAGACAACCATAAGAGACTATTTAGCCAGTCTTACCCTGGTCTATGATGCAGCTCTCAGAAAAGCAACTCATTAATGCAGGGTAGTCCCTCCAGTAAAGATCAACAAACTCCTCCAGCTGCAAGTCTCTGCAACCAAAAACAAAACATCATTTTAAAAAAAAACACAGTACACCTGAATACATAGCATGACAGGCTGGCTTTTTTCTTCTTTTCAACCCACAATAGTGAAGAAAAACAGCACTTCATATACAACAGCCCAAAATTTTTTACTAGGCCATTAAAGCTACAGAGTACAAGTATGTAATAAGGTCTACCGCTGCAGTAAGTGATTAAAACTAATCTAAAAACAGCCTGCTATTCTCAATGAGCTACAGTAAAATTTTACAGTTTTGGGCTGTAACTGAACAAAAGGAAAAAGTAATTAAGAGCAGAGAATTATTACCTTCAGCTCCACATCAGATAGTTTTTGTTTTTTCCTCAAGTGAAGGATCCCACACGATTACTAGCTGTGTTTGTTTTCAGGTTGAACACGGAGACAAATCTTAAATGTAATATCTTTATCACCTCAACTTGATATTACAGTTATAAATCTTTTATTTACAAAACCACAGTCTGCTTCTGATTTGGTAATTTGGGCTTGTTTCAATTATCTTGCCAATCTGCTGCAAATGTTCTTACGGTAAAATGAAATGCAACTGAGTAAAATAAGACTAACACTCCTATGCTAAAAAGCCACACTGCAATGGAATTAACTTTTCTGCTCCAAATAAGAGAAGACCACATTTCTCAAATCCACTTCTTAATGCTGATTTTAAGGTTCTTTTATTAGTTTATAAATGTCTTAATGGTCTTGGGCCTTCTTCTTCTTTTAAATTATGAACCCTCGCTGACCCTGAGGTCCTCTGGTACTGGCCTTTTAGTTGTTCCAAGGGTGAGGACCAAAACATAGGGCAGGGCCTCTTTCCATTATTACAGCCCTCAACGGTAGAATAGTCTGCCCGAGGGCCTCAGGGCTGCAGAGACTGTTGATGTTTTTAAAAAGAGGCTTAAGACCTACCTTATTAGCTTAGCTTTTAACTAAATTTTATTTGATTTCAATTTATTTGACATCATTTCATTTCACGTTATTTTATTTTCATTTTACTCAACTGCATTACTTCTTATTTATTTAATAATTCATTCTTAGCTGCTCTTGTTGTTTCTTAATGGTATTTAATCTTCATTTCAACTCCAGTGTTTCCTCATGGGGATCCTCAACGGCCCTCAGGGGCTGTTGACACGGAGATCGCCCTTGTCTGGGTGGCTGGTGCCCTGCACTGCAGCCTTATGGCTGTGGTGTGGGCCCTGGTCTGCCCTAAAGGGGGTGGTTGCCGCTTTTGGACATGGGTGAACTGGCTCCTGGTGTGGATGGATTCCCATGATATTATTTATATGTATGTATGCATTAACGTATACATTTGTGTCTGCATGTGTCACAGATTTTAATGAGTGTTTCTTTATTTTTATGTAATTCTATTTTCATGTATGTAAAGGCTTGTTTAATTTTAAACATGCATAAACTGAAATATGCATTGTTTTTATTCATGTAAAGCACTTTTGTGTTGCCTTCGGCATGAAAAGCACTTTATAAAGTTTAATTTGACTTTGATTTGAAGCTACACAGTTTGACAGAAAAAAGGGAAGATTTTAAAGCCACGAGCAACTCTACCTGTAGCCACAACTTGAGGATGTGATGCATATTAATAAAATTACTGCACAAATACATTTGTGCTCATTTTAAGGTATTTGACTGAATTACTGAAAAATATAAATCACTCGTCTAAAACACTTATATTAAACAGTCAGGATCGTTTTAGCTTTCCCCAGCTGATAAGAACAGAGTGTAAAAATTTGCTGCATACTTGTATACAACCCACATGCTAAAAACTCAAAAACCCAATTACTCTAAAGAGTGCTTCACTCTCCCACTCAACCTATTCTCTTATCCTCGCCATCACCAACCACAGCAGTCACTTGACAATCTGTTGAAGTTTATTTCACCATACACATCACTGAAGAGCTTTGATTACACACAGACTTTCACTGAGAACAATGAGCTGTTCTTCTCTTCTCTTCTCACTGTCAAAGTTCAACACAGCCAATGGGAAATTTGAATAGATGGCGTTTGTTGTGATATTTGGCACAGATCTCTTCTCTGTTTGGTATTATTGTGTATTAAAACAAGAGTTCTTTCCTGTACAAATGAATGCTATCTAGTATTTAGTTGCAGCCAACAGAAACAAAAAAAAGGGACATTACAGCAGTGATTACCTCGCTAGTTGCTGCAGCAGACAGACCAATGAGGAGGCTCTCGCTCTGTGCAGCTCGTCCAGTTGCAGCTCCTGATAAAGCAGATGGAGAACATAGAAAAGGGCAGGAATATGAGGAAACAGAGGGGCCGAACTGTCCAGCTTCAGAGATGCATTGGATGGAGAAGCCTGATGCATGAAAGGAAAAGAGAAAGAGGGGTTTACTAAAGGCAGAGATTAATTAATATATGCTGACACAACAGTCATTAAATACATTTTGTGTTAATGAGGTTATTGGCTAAATTATTTAAAAGAGCTTTTTGTCATCAGATTGGACATTGAACTGGTTATATAGGTTTGTCTATCCAATAATCTACTTTTAGACCACATTCATTGATTTTAATTGTATAGTGCCTCCCTTATCGACACTTGTACGATGTCAAGTCATATCCAAACAACAAGCATCCTGACCGTGCTGTGAAAACTATTCAGATTTAAAAAAACTCAACATCCTTTTATTACACACTGACTGCACAAAACTGAGCCACATGCAATATTCAGATTTATCCAGGATAGGATACGTACAGAGAACAGGCCATCGGTGTCTGTGGTGATGGTTTTATTGGTGAAACTGGATTCCACTGATCCAAAGACAGGTTGAGAACTCATCTGTCGATGGTAATGAGAAGCCAACAAGTAATCCCAGTCCTACAGAGAGAAGAGACAGATTCTGAAAACTGTACACAAAACAACCAAAAACATTTATAAGAGACAGAATGCAAGACATTCTGACAGCAGTGAACTTAACAAGAGTAATGATGACTGATCCATTAATGGTTCCACTGAGCCATAAATGTGAACAAGCGTAATCAGAACAGATACAGATTACTTGGAAAATAATTTCCTATAATCAGAGGCATTTATAGAAAACCCCTGCATGACTGATAAGGTTTATACTTGTTTTAAGATTTCTGGTTTGATTCGTGTATAGGTAAATATATAAATAAATTGATTTATAGATGGATAAAACACATGTCTATGCAAAGAACCTCATCATCAAGAGTTCAAGTTAGTATGAATTTGTTTAGAACTATAGCAAATTTCTTTTTATGCCATTTTAGGTGCATTAAGGACTTCTCCCAGTAAAGGTTAGCCTCAGTTTTTTTTATTTTTGGTAGGTACAGTGAAAAAATTTCAAAATATTACAGCTTTTCCTTTGTTGAAATGATCTCCATCTACAAAACATGTTATTGGCATTAATATTTCTTTAAAATAGTCCAAATTCCTGACATAAATGTTAAGATGGAAACCACCTGAACAAAAAGTCCTTAATTTGGACTTCTTCTGAAATTCACTTCTTAAAAAGATAATAAAATGCATATTTAAAATTTATTTCCTCTTTTGGCACACCTCATCGGAGCCTCCGTCAGAGGGGCGAGCCTTCTTGGCTGCAATCACTGGGGAGAGCGGGACTTCAAAATGGAGCTGCAGAAATAGAGCAGAGGATAGAAAACAGGAACATGAGCTTTGATCAAATGTGTGCATTTTATCATTTCATACAACTAATACCACAGAAAACACATCGGTTGACTCACGTGTCGTGTCCAGGCCAGGCGCTCTGTGTTATAACCCATGAGTGTCAGGAAACAGGTGACAAACAGGTTCCACTCTGCATGAGCACTGGGTCCACCAGGGGCATTGTAGATGTTGTACCACTTTACTAAAACCTGCACATTTAAAAAAGTTAGCAAGATAAAATTTTCCAAAATCTATATAATTTCTCTCTAACTTCCTCTAAATGGCCTGAACACAAGCCTGATTAAATCCATTTTTGATATCTCCCAATAAACAAACCTTCATGGCAGCCTCTTTTGGCAGGATGAACCGAATTGCCTGAAGACACTTTCTCACTGAAATACATCCAGGAGAAAGATATGAGCAAAAAACATGAACATGGAGAAATAAGGCGATAAAATACAGATTTTAAGGTAAGAGAGTTGGAAATACAAAGCAGTCAAGTGAAATCTACAATTTCTTGACTTAAATTAGGAAGCAGGCATAGAGGAAATTAAAAAATAATCACTACAAGAGTAATTAGAGTTGCTGTGTCTTCTAACAACTCCAACCAATCAGATTCCTAATCAACATCACCAGGCTATCCTAATTGGACATCCAAAGAGGGAAAGGTCAAAGAAGAGGTGGACAAATGCCATTTCATTAGAGGATGGTGACTCATCTGTACGATCAATTACTAAATAATAGAGAATAGGGTGTAAAGAAGAAACCGATGTAGACAAGACAAAGTCATCTTCAAACCTGAGTGACTCTAAAGCAGATATTAACATAATGCACTTCACTTGCATTGGATAGAAAAATGTAATCTGCCAAATTTTGTATTTGTATTTGTATTGGTAGTTTCTAGCACAAATAAACAGCATTTAAAGGCATCTTGTCAAAATGCCATTCATAGCAAAGCAAAGCTTTACAGTGTTGGCTGATATGAATAGCTTAATCAACACTGATCACAGTGTGTGAAACACAGCAACAGGAGTAAGTAGTGTTGTCAAAAAAAATAGATTCTCAGATACTAATCGATTTCACAATTTATTATCTAGTTAGATATTAATTAGCATGGGTATCGATACTTAAATGCCACTTTGGTGTCTGCTGGTTTTCAAAACATGAATTGCACAACGCTGTTAATGGCTGATCAAACCCTGGCTTGCAGTCAGATATTAATGCCTTTTAATGTAGAATGTTTACAAAAATATTTAAAAAGCTAATAGTTTTTATGTTTTTAATTAATCTAGTTTAAAAAGTAGATAGTCTTAACTATTTTTTTCTTTCTAATTACTTGATCTCGTCTCAAACATTGTGAAGAAAAGGACACTTATGTAAATAAGTACACTAACTATTGGTTGAAATGTTTTTTTAGTTTTTGCACCACAGTGAGCAAACTGCCTGACAACACTGTTAGACTGTATGAAGGCTATCTGCAAACCAACAGAGCTTTAAAATTATGCATTTATTTTAAGCTGTATTTTCTTAGATTTATTAGTATTTTTTGTTGTATTACTTATAATGTGTTATTTTTGTGGTGTTCTGACTTTGATTAACAGTATAATACTTTTATTTATTATTTTTTTCTATAGTATCAAAAATAGTGTTGAGTATCAAGCATTATTCTTAGTATCTATATCGAGTTTAAAATTTTTGTATCGTGACAAGCCTAGGAGTAAGACTGACTCCATTTAATATTTAGGTGCGGGATGCCCAATGTGGTGCATGTACAGTATGTGTAGGGCTGCACGACATCAGTAAAAGATGCGATAACACTGTTGAAACTTGCGATGACGATATGATCTGCGATAAATAAAATAAATAAAGCTGCTGCTTTGATGTTTCCTCACATGGAGCTGCACTGGCAAAACTCTCAGACA
>JBAMHW010000018.1:23110752-23125915 GCA_037177495.1 Rhadinocentrus ornatus | reverse complement strand
CAGAGCATGACGGCTTAGCAGCGTTTGCAACAGCATCACAATACTTCCTTAAAATATGCAAATAGGTACTACGACTTCTTGCAGTTTAGACAGTTGTTGCGAAATGTATATTGCAAAGGCTAGTATTGCCATGAAGGTAAATTTGTAGTATATTGTGCAGCCCTAGGTATGTGTTTACACAAGAAATGCTGACATAGATGTTGTTGACGGTTGCAGACCTACAAATGCACACATTGTCTTGCCAGTTCATCCTGGCATGTTACCAGTTTATTTTAATATATCCTACTGTCCAGATTAGGCTGGTTTAGGGAAAATCAAATAATCAAGCTGCCTACAAATGAGATTTCATGTTCCAAGTCAAACAGAAACACAAACCTTCCTTGATCTCCACATTTAGTTAAACTTTCAAACATTAACAAAATCCTCTAAATAGGAACAATATAAGATTAATTAAAATAATATTTATAGTCCACAAAGGTTTAAAGGTTTGCTACAGATAGTTGTGTATTAAATCAATTAATCTGAAATAAATCACTTAATTAGGATTAAATAAGTATCAGTTTAGGAAAAAAAAAATAAAAGAGTATGGGCACATATTGATTCAACTATTTCCTATGCAGTAGAGTAACAGTATGCTAGATTATCCTCAGTACGCTAGATTATACGTCACGTTTAACCCTTGTTTCAGGGATTTAGCTGGTCTGACACAACTGAAATGTGACCAGACACTGGTCACACATAGCATCACTGTCAACAATACCCATCCAGTTTTACATATGCCTGCATACAATATGTGTTTTTAGTGAATGTTTATTTACCCAAATCTGAAGTAGCAATCTCAGGGACCGAGATCCTCAGCATCGTGCCACTGCTTAGTTCCTGGAGGTAAAAACAAATTGAACACAAATTTAAGTTATGTCCTTTTGCATCAATTTCACAGCAGCGTACTGCAACTAATTCTGATGCTTCTTACCACAACTTGAGTGTCCAAACACTCTGGTGTGTACAAGTGTAATCTAAAGCAGCTAAATTGAATTAACACATCTTCAGTTTTATTACTTATATCTCTAGTTTTTCTAATAACGTGCAGCATTGTTCTCTGAAGCGGCCGCAGTATAATAAGCTATGTTTATGGGAAAAATAAATTGATAATTGATTGCTACGTAGTACAACGGACAAATTTGCCAAAAACATTGGAAATTTAAGAGTAAAAACACTGAATATCAGCTGCAAATTCCTGATTTCATTTGTTTGAAAAGCACTTTTTTTTTATATTTAGCAACATTTTCATTTCTCTAATAAAGATGGACAATCAAAATCCTATCTATATGACAATGTAAAAACTAATAAACTCTTTAACATTTAAGTAAATTGTGTGTTGGCATGACCATGAAATTAGTATGAAATAGGGTTTTAAATATAGGGCTGGCAGTAAGGTTCCACATCTAAAATTCATATTATTATCTCAATTTGCAACTGTGTCATACAAAACTTTTAACACATTTGCAGATTATCATGGTTAAAAAGTTTTGTTGTAAGTCTGCAGTTGTGATTATTTTAGGAAAATCTGTATACAATACATTGCAATATTCAAGTTATGTTGAATGGCCATGTTATAGTTGGCAAACAGACATCAAGGTTAATCCTGCTCTTGTCCCCATTTTAAGCGCAGAGAACTGAAGAGAAAATAACCCACCAGCCTGACAGCATAAAGCCGAAGCTTTGAAAACTCCAGTGAGCTGCAAAAGCAACAATTAGTCACCAGACTGATGCATCAAAGGCTCAAAGAGAACGTCAGTAAACAGAGCTGAAAGAGCAGAAGTCTGCAGACTGTTGCTGTGTGGTTTTACACAGAGCTTTTTGTCTGTGTGTTTATGTGGGAAATGAACAGCGATGGAGTGTGAATGTGTATTTCCATGTCCTGAGGCACATAAGGCTGACACAGACAAAAATTAACCCGGAAGTTAGAAGCACAAAAACAGCCTTTCATTTATTTATTTTGTGTTGTTGCTCTCATTCACAAATGTCAATGGGCCTCACACACACACACACACACACACACACACACACGCTCACAAGACACAAACAACACAGATCAGGGACAAACAAAAAAGTGAGGAATTTTCTTATTTTGTTTTCCATTGTAAAATAAAAACAATAACAATGTTAGTGGTATTTAATTTATTATGCTACTGTAACAGAAGTTTAATTCTTATTTTGGTAAAAAAAAAAAAAAAAAAAAAAAAAAGCAAAGTATTGCAAGAAGTCCATTGTTTTTATGTTTTCTTTAAACTACAACATCATACCTACCAGAGTGACCCGGCTGCAGACAGGGTCCCGCAAAGCATGGATGTAAGGACTGGATTGTTGAAAGGTGTAGTCTTCCAAATGTGAAGCATCATGACGTTTAATGTTGGGACACCTCAGCTCTGATACCGGCGAAGGCATACCATCCTACAAGAGAAAGGACCAATTAAAATGAGGTAGATCTAAGCAGAAACATGTGGAAATATAATTGGTGGAATAGATATGGAAGTAAAATTATGTTGAAAATACAAACCTGGAAATATAAAGTTTTTGAATGATTTTGTTCAGGACAAAAACAAACAAAATATGAAAGAGGAAAATAAATCAAGTAATATTTCATGTAGAAGATTACTTTGCATTATGAAATACTGAAGGAATCAAGAAAGATGATAAATTATCAATGCAAATAAAGTAAGATGTATTTTTAACACAAGTCAATACCTCATCAAGTCTTTGGATGTGTCTACTGCCAGCATTGGCAGGTGTGCTAACATTCTCCACAGGTACACTGAATTGAGGGAGATGGTTGGTTAGGCTGAAGGAGGGAGACAGGAGGCCAGGAACAAACACTTTACTGACCTAGAGGGACATCAACAAATCAAATTCATCAGTCCGTCATAGAGGTCTTGCACTTAAATGACTTGAAGCATCACTAATAAACTAAAATATGTAAAACGTCTGAATCAAACTAATGCTGTGGACTTTTCTTGAGACTGTACTCACCCTGGTGATTCCTGTGTAAAGAACCAGACTGCCACTGGCCTCCAGAACCAACATGGCATCTATATTCTGAGGAGTCAAAAAGAGCAGATAATGCAACTAGCCATCGTTTTCATTGTGGACTCAATATATCCACTATTTTACCAACCAAGTGATAAATTATTTGGTCAACAAAATTCAACTTAGGTTCACACATTAAAATGAATATAAACAACAATCCAAAAATGAAAATATTTGTTACCAATGATAAAAAACTAAAACACTACGAAAAGTCATGACAGCAGCCTAGAATTAACATTTTAGTATATAAAATTTAAAAAAAAGCCAAAATGGCTTAAAAATTATTGTGAATAACAGCTTATATATGCATGATGTACATATACACAATTACAATACATCACTAATATCCAAATGAGGCCAACATGCTTTATTTACCTATTTCATTATTGTATTAAAACACATATGCACGTCCATCTTTCCTGTTTTGTTTCTTAATAATTTCTATTCACACAAATACCAGATAAGAATTTGGTGCTTGTTATTTTTAAAATAAAACAAAAAACAAACATCTAGGCTCATTTGCTCAATCAAAAGCTCAATAAAAACACATTTTATTATTATTCTTATTTAAAAAGAAAGAAAAGCATATATATAAACATACTTGTAGAGGTTCTGCATCTTTGGCAGGGATGGTTGTGACAGACGGGAAGATCAGCTGAGTTGTATCGTTGCTCTCAATAAACTTCACACATCTGCACAAACAAATACAAAAATGGCACATTTTAAATTTACATATAACCTCTGTAACTAGAATATAGATGCCATGTTGGTTCTTGAGGGCAAGTGAGAGGAAGAGTTTGCTAAAAAAAAATTATATTTAATAAATAATACTGTTTACTTTTCATATGAATTATGTGTATGCTGTTTAGACAGTTTAATTTTCACACAGTAACAAATGCTCCAAAATATTTTCATTTTTGTGTATGATTTAATGTTTATATTAAAAGCCTCCTGTCCACTGAGGCAGTGGTTCTCAAACTGGGGTTCAGGACCCCCATAGGGGGCTGCGAGACAAATGCAAATAATGTATTGCCTACATTTATTAAATAAATTTGGGATTTTTACCAGGGCTCTCCAGATTAAACCATTAAAATGTTCCATATTTTGCAAAATGTACTTATGTTAAATGTTTTCAAACAGTCATATGTGTCCCCACAGCCTGTGTATGAGGTCCAAAAATGTTAAAATTCTTTCTCCTCTCTCACTTGCTTCCTCCACTTTTAAGCGAATGTGTGCTTAAACTGGCTAGTCTAAGATATTTCCCTTTGTGACCTCACAAAGGGAAAAACCACTCCCCTGGGTAGTGGATACTGCCATTGACCCGCCCCTAGCCTCTAAAATCAAAGACCGGGCACCAGTGAAATCCGGGTCCTCTCTCAGAAAGGGGCGTGGACAGACACCACTCATGAACATTTAAAGGTTCAGACACAGAAACAGCCTGTTCTCAGTAGAGCTCACTAGAGCCACTTTTGGAATGGCTGAAATTAGGGACCAAGGCTGAATTTGGGGTAATACAATTGAGGTAATACAATGTTGTTGGACATCCGACATCCATATGAAATTGTTGAAAAAATGTATAATATAGAACCCTTAATAAAGAGATAAATCTGCCATACTTCTCATAAAAAACAAAGTTAGTACACATGCCATAGTAAAAATCTGAACTGGACATTATCAACACAAGAGAAACTGATTTTAGGCATGTGCCTTACCACGTGGTGAACCACCAAAAACCACTTTGTCCTCCTTATTTATAAAAATTCTGTGTTCCAGCCTTACATTTACAGAATGGCTGCAAGATGATCCATTTGATACATCACATAATAAATCACTAAGTCGCAAACACCAACGTATGTTATCTTGGGCGTCGTGGCTCAAAAAGTCTGAGAACCATTGCTCTAGAAAACATTGGAAATAAAATAGCTAGAAATAGCGGTTTTGATGGACAGTTTTTCACTTAACTATGCAATATTTATGTCTGTATAAAATAAACATGGAATGAAGCTGGGAGGTGTGACCTGAGCTGTTGATGAGACTCCACCAGGAAACAAAGGTAGCGGTTTTCACAGAGGTCAGAGGTCAGGAATACTTTAGATGCCTGGCTGCTCATCTCCCTGCAAACCCAAACAAGATTACATTTGCATAAAACATCAGAAGCTATTAGAGTGGCAAAGCACCTACAAAACAACATGATTATAACATACAACACAAATCAGGGCCAGTTCCATAGAGATGAGAGGCTACTCAATAAAATTCCCCGTGTGTTCAACCTAGGTTTTCAATGAACTTCTTTTCTCTTTCTTTCTGTACCTCTATTGTGTACACTTGTGTTTTTTGAATTTATCTCACATTTATGATCACCACAAAGAACTTTAAAATGATCTTAGAAAAACATTTTAGCAACCAAACGTTTAAAATTTTAATGCAAGTGACAATGACGCTCTGTTTGGATCAGCATAAATTATTTCAACTTCTCCTGTCCCCTCATGAAAATTGTCTTGACGTATAGAAAAGGGTTTCTAAGCTAAGCAAGGAAAGCAGCTAAACATTACTGAACATCTGCTTATGTGTTTTCTACAGGGCTCAGTGCAGGTTGTTACCTGTGAAAACCAGCTGTGATCGTCTCACTCCAGAGCTGCTCCATGCACAAGTCTGGTATGATGGGCTCCATTTCTGGCATCAGCATTGTTTCGTTGACAGTGCTGTTAAATGAGGGTAACAAGCCATGATGCCCTCTGGGGGATGGGCTGTGGAACGATGTGCTGAAGCGAGACGCACCTGAAAATGACGGCACTGCCATGCCTGGAGAATGGGCACGACTGAGGAAAAGCAGAAAAAGACATGATTTTGGTTACCAGTGATGTTATAGGACCATGTTTCTATTAGGGTGCAACTAATGCGTTTCCATGTTGGAGTTTGTTCCTCTAGTTGTCGTCTGTTCTGGACACAATATCAATCTCACCTTAGGGCAGCCATGTTGGAGATACTGGGTGAATGAACACGAGAGTGTATTCCTGGTGAGGATGTCATAGTCCTGTACTGGTGACTGTGCAGAACACTGTAGTGCAGTGGAGATCCAACAGCACAACTACAGGAAAAATACAAATAATTGGGTAAAACAATAGCGAATAATCAGATCCTTTAGAAAATAACAAGGAAATCCTTATCATACATTTAAATTATTTAAGGCTTTTATTCTCCTGTTTCAGTGTTCAATTTGCAAATTTTACACCTGATATGTGACAAATTTACTTGTGTATATTTGTTCTATTCTTTTTATATGAATTTAAATAAACCGCTGCCAATGCGACTATTGTAGCCTTGGAAAAGCAAGGCAAGTTTATTTGCATAGCACAATGCAACGACAGGGTGATTCAAAGTGCTTTACAGAAAAGAACAAGCATGAAATTAACATTAAGAACAAAAAAAAGGGAAAAAGAAAAACCATCAGATAAAAATTATTAAAACATGATCAAGTTTAAAAATTCAAGTTTAAAAGAAACAGATGCAGATTTGGACTTCTAGATAAAAACTATAGACATGCAGCAGAGAACAGGTGTGTCTTTAACCAGGATTTTAAAAAGCTGAGTGTTTCAGAAGCTGAATGCAGCGTCTTCGTGTCTGGTTCTGACAGGGAACTGATAAGAAACTGGATCCAGATGACCTGAGGGTTCTGGTAGGTTTACACTGGGTTAAGAGGTTATTGATTTATTTTTGTCCTAAAACATTCAGAGCTTCATAGACCAGCAGCAGAACTTCAAAATTTCTGCAGCCAGGAAACCGGTGTAAAGACCTCAGAGCTGGATGGATATAGTCCACTTTCTTGGTCTTAGTGAGGACTCAAGCAGCAGAGTTCTGAATAAGCTGCTTTTTTTAAGTAGCCTAAACCTCACTGACAACATTAAAACCACAGACAGATGAAGTGAACAATAAACTAATAATACAATGTCCTACAGTAAAAGCCGTAGGTTTTGGCATCCAAGTACAAGTCCCCTGCCTGAAATACTATCAGAGACAGAGTATGGCTCCCAAACAGTAACAGGCAGCAGAATACCATCTGAGCTACACAATTCATCCAACCCACTGCAACAAATGCTAAGGTGTGCCTGCTGTGACAATAATCTTTAAAAAAAAATGCACACCCCTCCCCACAAAAAAAGAAAAATGAAAATGAAAAAGTGCAAACAGCATTTTCTCCTCTTTTCAGTACCTTGTTCCAGTTCCAGGACCCAGCCCAGTTGCTCCACTGCTACCAGGGGAGTCAAGGCGGGACATGTTGCGCAAATGAGAGGTGAGGAAGCTTGAAGACATCATATCCAATGGTGTCCCAACCGGGTCTGTCGGACACCTCAGTACTATGGAACGCTCCTGATAAAGATTTGGAATCAAGATTAGAGGAGGCACAAATGTGTGCTCTTTTTTTTTTAAATGCATGTGGGTGTGTTCCCTCACATCGTGGGTGACTTTGCGCAGGGCCCAGACAGAGTGGGTTCCCTGTACAGAGTCGTAAGATACCACTATAGAGGGCTGGCAACAGGTGAACACTATCTTCATGGTGGAGTCAGATGCATACTGCACACAAGAGCCTTCAAATAGACCTGCAAAAACCATACACACACCTTCAAGTGAAATCACTGATTGAATGATGAATATCCAGAAAGGGACAAAAAGTAAGTATGAAAGTGTGAGTCACACCTGAAGGTTTGCACACAACTGGTGCAATCTCATCCAGTGGATGTAGCATGCTGAACACCGTAGGCAGAGTGTCACTGTAGAAAAAAATTATAGGTTCTCAGTAACCCAATAGCCTGTGCTTGTATGAGTGTATGTACATCAGTGTGCAGAAAAAGGCTTTTAAACAGTGGCTTAGGTCTTGACTTCATCTTTCATGTGGTTTAATCTTATTTTTGTCTAGATGTTTTTAAGTGTCCAGTGTTGGCGTTTTACCCGGGGGAGCTGAGCTGTATCTCATTTGCTGTGTTCTTCCTTTCCAACAAAAGTCCAAACTTAGTTGCCCAAACATTTGAAACCTAAAAAAAGGAAGATGAGACAGACATTAAACTTAGTTTTTTAATTATGATAATTAAACCATCACTTCCAGCATCTCATATATGAAACATCTATTTCTCTTGGCCCACTGTTACAGTAAAGCAAAAGGTTCTTGGGAGTGTTTGAAGCAATCTGGAAACACTGCATTGGCACTAGGTTTTCTGTCTTATATCATAGACCTACAATGAAAAATTGTTTATGTGCAACAATCAAATGGGCCAGTACACACAATGACAAGTAAATATATAAGATCATACAGCATATAAAAATAATACCACTTATTATTTTGAAAGAGTAGATATGTCTCAACGTTTAAATTCTACTTTGTACAAGCACAATGATTCAGCATATTCTCTGAAAAGCCTATCTACATGGATTTAAACAAGAAGAGAAAACTGTAAGCACACAAACATTCCAGTTCAGTAAAAAGCCATCATGTCTAACACACACACACAGTTAAAAATAGACATCTCATATTGATGAGATTGCTTGAATTTTTGTTTCAGCATTGAGGGATATCATCAATTTAACCAATTAAACACAAACATTGTGTCAAACACAAAGAAACAGAAAAAGACTGAATGTGCAACAAAGATTGATTAATCCACTTTTTTATGAGTTGAGCTATATAGTCCCATAAATATAAAGATTTTCCACCAGTGTTTGCCTTTCACTCACCTGGAAGGGCAGTGGCGAAATAAAGTCCTTTCCCGTAACAGTGTGCACATTGATACAACTACTCTGGACGATACACACCGTGTGTTCCAAATCTTCCACTGCAAAACAAAAAATAAAAGTCATTGGTTCAACTGAAGAACACAACAAATAAAAGGTTACTCTGAAGCAAGGGTTGCTTCTCTAAAAGTCCTTAATTATACAGTACCAGCATTGTTTTTGTGAGGGACTGCAAAATTACACCACAAAGCCTGCACACAGGAAAATACAGTGTCAAATCCCAAAGAAAAAAAACAAAAAAACAATCACAGTGAAAATTTCAGTGGATAAAAGCAAGTCGTCTTGGCTTGAAGATAATCGTATGATTTCAAATATAAAGACTTTGGTCAAACCTAAGCGTCATCTAAATGTTTAACCTAATATGTAATTTCTAAAATCCTCTTTTCTTGACAGAAAAAAACAGTCTCTCAAGTCTGTCTTTAGACAGAAGTATGGCATACAGACCTGCTGTACTGTGCTATCAACAGTGAAAGCCTTGTATACGCTGGAGGCTTGTTCCCGACTGCCCTTGCTCCACACAACCATGTTTCCTGCTGCATATAACTCCTCTTCAAACTCCACATCTTCCTCTTTGACTCTGGCACAGCCCTTCCTGAGCTGCCAGCATTCCTGCCATTCAACGCACATCCATTAGAGTGGACTAAAGAGGCTAAACCAAAAACTGTGTAAAGTTATACATCAAGTCTTATTTTCATAAAATCAGAAGTGGTTCAATATTTTAACTGCCGTGTTCATTTTTAAACAAAAACAAAGAATAACAACTAACCGCAAAAAACATTTTAAATAATGTAGAAATAATCTAAGTGTCACTTATTTTGTCTATGGCACCATTTTCTTTTCCATCTCTTTTCTTCTTGAAATTTAGAAACCAGACTGAAGATTTAAGTCACTATGCAAAAGTCCAAGCGGTCTCACCCTCTCTCTCTCCTGCAGACTGACTTCCTGCAAGGACCCTACTAGGCCAGCAGCACCATCCGACGACCACAGCTCAGAGGCAGGTTGGAGCTCTCTGAGCTGCAGGTTAAAGGCATTTGGATGGTTCCTGCAGTGCTCGCGGCCAAATGGGACAAACGGCTGCAATTCCACTGCTGCGATCATCGTGGCTGTCTCTTCATACACGACTTCCGACATGAGTTCCAGATTTCAGCATTATTTCTAGGAGGTGGGGGTGAATGAGGATAGCTAAATTACTGCAAAGAAGCAATTAAAGATTGTTATGAAGTTATGGTGCACAATGTGAATGCAAGTTGCATTACTTCATATGTAAGTGATCATATTATTGACATAAGCTACAACTCAAAGAAAACGTGTTAATTAGATTAACTTATTGCACAAAGCTAGCTAATGGTTATGTACGGTGTTACTTTGTCTGTTACATTACATTACAGTCATTTAGCTGACACTTTTCTCCAAAGCGACTTACAGTGGTTAGGCAGTGGTATTAAGGGTCTTGCCTAGTGACCCAACTGGAAGGTGTTAATATTCGTCCCCTGAGGGATTCGAACCCTCGTCTCCCCACATGGGAGAATGATGCTCAACATAACCCAAAAGGTAATGTACAGAATTTTCATTAAATTTTCAGGAACTCTTGGAAATTGAAAAAGGAAGGAAAAGGAGTGATTAAATTGGGGGGGTCCATCACCGCCTGGATCTTTTTTTTTATTAAACGATTCTCTACTAAGGGAGATGTGTAGATAATCCTGCCATTAGAGTTTCTAACTTGAAAATAATGCCCACAATCTTTGGC
This sequence comes from Rhadinocentrus ornatus, assembly GCA_037177495.1. Taxonomy (NCBI): domain Eukaryota; kingdom Metazoa; phylum Chordata; class Actinopteri; order Atheriniformes; family Melanotaeniidae; genus Rhadinocentrus; species Rhadinocentrus ornatus. The sequence goes on along the minus strand of JBAMHW010000018.1, from coordinate 23,115,297 downwards.
TAATAATAATAATAATAATAATAATAATAATAATAATAATAATAATTTAGTGGCGGTCTGCGCCTTCAGAGTGCGGTCTGCGCCTTCAGAGCGCTTCTAGTTTTCTTTTAATGATATTCCAGGTTAGCTAATAACCGCTCCCAGCTACATCGTTTCTAACATGTGTCTCTTCATACTGACAGATGCTACGTCTTTAGCCGCAAGCGTTAAGTTCACAAATAGCCTAAAGCAAATCTCAGTACTCGTTTGTTACAAATATTGACAGCTGTAAATCAACAACTAGCTGACGTATTTTTCAACATTAGCATGTTAATGCTAATGCTTAACAATGCCGTCGCTCTCACCGGGTCAATAAGCATTTTAGCTGACGTTAGCTTTAGCTTTATTTGAATTTGCAGGGAGGCGTTTAGCTGCTAACCTGATAATAAGGAATAGTCTGGCTCTTGTCGTGGAGTCCTCGTCTTTCCTTTCTTTGAGGCTTGCTTAAATGCAACGTCGTCACTCGTGGTGACATAAATACGACTCAGTTGTGCCAAATTAGGGATTTGGCTAAAAGTTTTCAAATGAGCGCGGACATCTTTGCTGTCCCGACATCCTTTTCCTTCAGAATTTGACCAATCAGCATTGAAGAAGGGGTAAGTTGAAGCTGATTGGCTACTGTCACCAGAAGCCATTTGCTGATTTGATAGACGGTCAGTGGGGCCGTTCCTTTTTCACAAAGCTTTTTTTTTTCTTGCTGGATTGTGGAGGAGACCTGAGTAAGCCTGTGGAAGTAAGGGAAGTAAGTGCTCTAAAGTCCTGTTTCTGGCAGCAGAGTGGTCTCGGATTGATTCATGTCCGGCATCTTCTTGGATTATTGTAAAACCTACACCAAATTATTATCACTGATGCTAAATCAAATTTTGATCCAAAAATGTCCTCTAAGGGTGCTGCAGCTTCAACAATAAGATTTTCTTACTGATGGTTTGAAATTTTTGGATCACTTGGGAGTAAAACTGCATAAAAGGCAAAGAAACATTGTATAACAGACTTAAATAAAATGGTAAAAGTGCCTTTTGTTTATTTTGTTTTAACTTCTGTTTCAAATTATTTAAATTATATTAATAAACATATTTTTTTATTATTATCACAATTTTGTCGTCGTTATTATTGTTATTGTTGTTTGTTTTTTAGGTGCTAAGAATATCTAGGATTTTCAGCCATAATTAGAAATTAAAAGGAATACATTCCACAATCTTCACAAAGCATTTAGTAAATATCAATCTGTTGAGTCAGTTCATGTAATAACTGAGCTAGGTATATCTTATTAATAATGTTATATATAAAGTCAAGAAAATCAACACAAAAAAGTATATTCTGAAAACTAAAAACCCAACTATAAAAATGAAATGTCTCTTGGCATTAATGTTTGTTTTAACTGTGCCGGCAGAAAAAAATTGATTAGGTCCTCTCTTACATCAATAAAAACTTCAAATGTCTCTGTCATCAGTGCATTTATTTGCATTAACATCTTTTCTAATAAGGTCCCAATAACAAATATACAATTATATTAAAAAAATAACAGTTATTTCTGACGAATTTGCTTTTCTTTAGTATAAAATGTTTTTAACACTTCTAGATTAGAAGAAATTAAACAAAACTAGATTTAATGTTCTCTTGAAAGAAAATGCTCTTTGGGAAAGTTTAAATGAATTATTTTCTTCATAGCATTAGGCAAATACTTACTCAACCAATTTACTAAATGAATTACACCAAAGGTTAACTGAAACAGTTACAATTAAATAAGTGTAAATCAAGTTATTCTTAACAATAGATTTTGGTATAAAGATGGGTCTTATTTTATTAAGTGACATTTGCGTGACTTTCAGAATTGATAGCACAGTTTAATGTGGAAAATCACCCCCTGCAATTGCCTTTATGAAAGTCAGCAGGGCCCAACAAAAAACCGTTAAGCCTCCTGCAGTCAGCCCAAACATGGAAGCTAAGGGTGGACCTAAAGAGAAGGCTCCAGTTCCCAGATGTTGTCCACACAACCTTACGACCAGACGGTTGGCAGATTGTTATACCTGATTGAGCAAGGGTGCAGAGGCTTTCCAGCCCAGTCAGTCTGAAAGTTGTTATCAGCAGTGGGACTAACAGGAAGTGAGAGGAAGAAGACGGTGAAAGTGGCAGAGAGAGCCTCCAGTTGGACATGGAGCAAGAGAGAGGCGGCAAGCTGGCAGCCAGGAGGGATGAGTAGTGGCTGGTCACCTCTACTGACCCGCCAGCAAGAGGGTGATATGGTTAAGAGTCAAAACACCCCATGACTGGTAACCATCTGATAACACAACATCCTGGCTAAAGGCTGCAGTCATTAAGCAATGATTGAAAGTAGAAGCATTCCAGGATGTCTTAACCAGGGTATTAATAAATGTGACAAAGACTGTAACTGTCACCCCAATTAGGAATAGATAAGCTGATATTTAGACTGGGAAGTACTGAATAATTGCTAAAAACTGTTCAAAGTCACATATGGACTGAAATAACAACTAGAAGAATTTTGTTATTTATGTTGAAAATTTAATTATTTGTATATATATATATATATATATATATATAATTTGTATTTCTATTGTATGAATTCTTAATAGATTTAAAATGTTTAAAATGTTTTTAACAGAATAGATGACTCCTAAAATCAATAATTATAAGATTAGAAAATATATTTACATTGAAATAACTTTACCAAATAATGTCATACACGTTCATTCTAAGCAAGAAAGTTATTTAAGATATAGATCTATATAGATAACAGAAATGTCTGATGCACTGTAAAACGTCTTGTTGCTGATAGTTTTGCAGAATAACTTCCTGCGTCATGAAATCAAATTCAGTGCAATGAGAAATTATGTCAGAGCAGATGATCAGGAGTCCCGGTGGCTCATGAAATCGCCTGTTTGATGGATATATCGCAACAACAAGGTATTACCTGACTGAGTCAACTCTTCCAGACAATATTAGCAAAGCTCTCTGAGGTGTGACTGTCAGGAAGAGAAATAAAGGGGGAAAGTAAAGTGCTCTTTCTATTAAATCAAAATGGGAGCTTAAGGAAAAAGGCAGAAAGCACAAAAACATGTCTTTGCTGGTTTAAAGCAAAATGATGAAACCTGTACTTGCTGTAGTAATTCATTAGGAATTTCCTTAATCAAATCTATTTAAAAAATATATTTAGGTGATTACTAAAACAATGTTTCATGTTAAGGTCACTCTTTATAATGCTTTGTTTTAATTTATTTGTTTTATTAAATGAAGACGTTTCGTTTTGATGCTGTTTTGCTCTTGAAATAACTTTGTATCCTCGGTGTGATTTGGGTCCATCTATTAATGTGCATGACTCAGCAACAATGCCAAGCAAAATAATCACTGAACAACCTGTTGTTATGTGGAGTATAATTGGCCTTTTACATGCTGTCTTTCCATGAAAACAAGGATTTTACAATACTGTTATTCAACAAAAACCATCTCAGATGCATCATTACACTCATTTATCGATAGTATGTTGGCTGTGAGGTCATCTTGCCATAACAGATTCTCAGATTTTATTACTGCAGGACTGCAACATCAAGTGGAAAGGCACAGAGATACTGTATGCTCCAGTGGTAGAGTTTATACTTTAAGAGAAATGCCCTAATGTTCCAAGAAGGGATTTTGAAATTAGTGGCTTTAACTGTACTAACAATGTTAAAGGCATTACGATCTTGTACAGACACTGATTGAGAAATGCAGTTTGTAAATGTGCCAGATGCTCCAGTACAATTCACCTACCTGTGTGAATCTCATTATGTTCAAGCTTGTTTGACACAGCATCAACCAAGGTAATTTAGTGTAATTTTCAAGCCTTGTAGTTGTCAGTGTGTTATATTGGAGTGTATAATACATTCACTGGTGCTGATGCTTGGTATTGTCCTTTTACTAATAAAAAATGGCAGAATAATTAGATGCAGATTTATCTCTTTACTTGAAGTGCAATCTTGAAGTGCAATGTGTAAGAGCCAAGGCATTAGAGAGGTTAGAGTTCTTTTAACTAGGCAAGAAAGAAGAAGTGATAATGATCAGGTGACCAAAAAGTGTGTAATAAATCATTAGATTATTGCTTCACCTTTGTGCAGTAAACAAAATGTGTCTACAGTTAGATTCTTTACATGCAAACCATAGTTTAGGACAGCCTTTCTGCTAAATCCTGTGGTTTCAATAAGAAAAGACCTCTTGCAGCACATTCTGACATGTCATGGCAGAAAGACTCAGCTTCATCTAATGTCATCCTCAATGGCTGTGTTACATTTAGGTGTGCAGGTGACCCAGAATGCAACAATGGCAGGATAGTGTTTAAGTGGGACACGGCCATTACAATATTTTACTCACTCCCATTTGACTGCTTAAAGCACCTGCAGTGCAAGAATGAGGGAGATTTTCTCTTGATGCTATAAGGAGACAGACAGACAGACAGATAGATAGATAGATAGATAGATAGATAGATAGATAGATAGATAGATAGATAGATAGATA
>JBAMHW010000018.1:23072491-23097486 GCA_037177495.1 Rhadinocentrus ornatus | reverse complement strand
TAATAATAATAATAATAATAATAATAATAATAATAATAATAATAATAATAATAATAATAATAATAATAATAAAACATAAACAAAAGCTTTCAAAAAGCCCTCGAGGTTTAGGAATCAGAATAGACATCAGATTTGTGAAGATACAAGCCAAACATGAAATTTAGTTTGGAATAGAGGAACACTTGTATGAAGCTTTTAATGGGCATTTTATAGAAACAGAGGCTAAAGAGAAGAAGGGGAAAAAAATCCTATTTCTTAAAGAAAGCTGAACCCAGAAGAAATTTATTCAAAACTAAGATATTTAGCCTGTGTGTTTCCAAAGATCAGGCTGCAATAATCTCAAGTGAATTACTGTCAATGCATAAAAAAGGTTCACAGTGATCAGTTTTTTGTTGTTTTTTTTCCTTAAAGAATTTGAGCAAAATATTACCTTTCCTCTTCTGTGCAATAATATGTTATTCAGAAAAGAGTTTGTAAAGGTCCTGACTGAAAAAAAAACATAAAATTTATATATTTGACTGTTATTTTACCTGACAAACAAATGTTTTACCCACTTTAACACAGAAGGACCAATTGGCATTTGTGGTAAAAAAAAGAGCTGACCTGCTCAATGATCCATTTTGTAATTGGTTAAACATTTTAAAGGTTAATTTATGCCAGTAAAGCTTCAAAACATGATTGTTATACAGCTGGGGCAGTTACACACACACACACACACACACACACACACACACACCAACTCAAAGGAAGGACAATACCATTAATTATCCTTACTGACTTTCCACTGAAATCTGCTGCCCTTTGGAAGCCTGTGTCATTCTGATGTCTCCTCTGTCCAGTGATGAGCTAATGGACGAGCCAGTGAAGCGTCACTCAGATGCCATCTTCACAGACAATTACAGCCGCTTCCGCAAACAGATGGCGGTCAAGAAGTACCTGAACTCAGTTTTAACAGGAAAGAGAAGGTACTTACTCCTCTTATTACTTACCTATAAGTGTTAAGGCAGATTATTTTCTGACTCACGGAAAATACTTTAACTGGGAATAAAAGAGATAATATCAGCCATTAATTTAACTTTGCCACAGTTTTAGTTTGTTTATTGGTTTTAAAGCTAAATATGTTGCTATTAAAAAAAATACACAAAATGGTTAAAAGACACAAATAAAACCAAAATTTAAATCTGTGTAATCAGTGATGTACATTTAAATGTTTGCTAAGATATATTTGAGCAAAGGAAATGCTGAAGAGGAGAAATAGTTAACATGTATTGACTTCCTTCCTCTTAATCCTACTCAACACACAGCTTAGAAGATCCTGGAACCAGTGAGCCTGAGGAGTCCAGGGACGAACCCAACACGTTCCAGGAGAGCTACGATAACATCAATGTAGATCATCTTCTAAATAACTTCCAACTGGTGGGTATTTATGTGTGGCATACCTACAAACTTCATCTTAGTCCTCTGAGCCAAATCTATCCCTCAAAGCTGTCAAACCTGATTCTCAAAGTTTTCCCACTAAAGAACAATGATGTGTAGATGTTTGAAAACATGCAAACCTCATGGCTTTAGATTAAATATTAAGTATAGACATGAATTTCAAAGTTTTTTTAAAATGCAGGTATACACAGGGACAAAGAACTCAAACGTTAAAGGAGAACATGATTATAAAAGTATAAAATTGTGTCACTGGGAAATAAAATTAACTCGAATTACTATATAAGCTAAAAAAAAATTGTGGTTTTGAGCTTTTATAAAACAATAACCATCCTGTTTTTCTCTTTGCAGCCACTTTGAGGAGGGGGCCTGTGGTTAAGCGAATACCTCAAGTCATCCTCGTGGAAATGCTTATTCCAAAAAAAAAAAAAAAAAAAAATCCAGGATCCATCAGGATACATCAGAACGTCAGATCAACCAACTATTATGTGTTTTCCAATGTGGTTTGTTATCGATTCATCTCCACAGTACATGTCTACACTGTATATCTACAGTATTTAGATACTCAGTGCTATCACTAAAGATTCTTTAGGCTACATGAACAATGTACGTGTCCATGTTCAGTTTTAGTTGGTGAGCATATGAATCTGAGAAGCAGGAGTAAATATAAACATAAGCATCACGTTTGCTTTCTTTCTGGGAACGCTGAGGTTCCCTTACTTTCAGAGGAAGCCCAGTTGTACTGAATAAAAGGGAAAGTTGTCCCATCAACATTAAGTTAAACTATTAAACCCACTGAATATCAATTTAACAGCATGTTTTTATTAATTTGCATTCATTGATTCTCATATACTGTAATTTCGAATGAAGAACAAGTCTTAATGCGTTTCAAATTTTGATGGGAAACAGATTATTGGTCGGACAGTAGACCCATTAGCCTGCAATGTTATCTTCTGCCAAGCAAAACTATAGCATGATGAGACATAAAAACAAATCAATTTTACTTAAACAATACATTTGTTTTACTTACTTGTTTTGTCTCATGATGATGTCCCATTAAATTTCACTGAAACATTTGACCCTCAACTTTAACATTTTCCAAAAAACCTTAGTTGATATATTTACATTATTTTCAAGTGTTCATGACAGATACATTTGATTTTGATATCTTGGTAGTTATAATCAACGTTCTGTTAACTTTCAGTGAAGCAACATGAAGAAATTCTTACGAGATATGGATGAATCAGTTTAAAAGTGAATTGGTTTAAACATCAAAATCATGGTTATATATTTATTTCTCTTTTATATATATATATATATATATATATATATATATTTATCACCAAATTATTATATTAAATTTTAATTGGCCCCACTTTCCAATAATAGAACAAGAGAGTTGACATTGGTTTTTAACATATAACAAAAATGTAACATGTGTCCCATTTATTTTCAGTTGTTTCAGAGATTCCTTTGATGATAAAAGATGGCACTCCTGAGTTAAAGGCAAGACATTTTGAATGGACACAAACGCATATAATCACTTTATACTCAACATGTAGAGCAAAGAATTTAGAACTGTGCATAGACCTGCCTTTAGTGCATATAGTGATGTACACTGCTCATCAAATAAAGATCTTGGTTTATTTTTCAAAGCTGAGTCGTCTTGTGTGGCTGGTTGTTTTGATGAAATAGCAAACAGTGTTTTTTTGTTGTTTCTTTCAGCTGGAATTTTTCAAATTAAGGATTATGGATATTAAAATTTTTTATTTTTTTTTTGTTCTTCAAACTTATTCAGGAAATAAAGGTTCGGTAAAATACAGTTTAAAAACCATTATCAGACTATAAATTTTCAGTATTAGAGATTTCTAAAAAAAAAACTGCAAACCTTTTGAATGTCATATCTAATATTACAAAAACAACACATCTCTTTGGATAGCTTTTCGACTTCAACCATCTTTGATTTTGCAGAGATATTGCTGTCCTCAGGTCAACTGATCTAACTTTTCAAATGTACAAGCCCTGCACATCACTTTGAAGATAACAGCATGTTGACATGTATGAGTAAAGTGGCCTTTATGTGTCCCTCCTCCCTATGGTTGTCAGCTGGCTGATATGAAGTATAGTGGCACTGACGTGAAAACACTGGATGCACACTGAGTGCTTTTCTTGTTCCTTCAACCCAACAGCATTTAGAAAAGTAGGTTAGCTTTGCCTGAAGATCCAATAAGAATGTGTTTTGAAAAATGGTTAGAGGCATGGTAAGTCAAAAAAAGATAATCCCAGAACTTTGTTACAGTGTACTTGTACTTACTGTATTCTTATGATTAAGGAAAACAATCACACCCTCACTGTTTTTGTTGACACTGGAAATTCTGAAAAGAATGTGTTTGATAAAAAAATAAATAAATAAATAAAAAAAACTTTACAGAGTATTAGTTGCAGATCCTGTAAAGTAAGAGACCTGCCTAAAACTTGACTTTGATGCAGCTGCCCTAGCTAGAGGAAAGGTGAGGTAAAACTTTGTACAAGTGGTGAAAATGATCAATAGGGAGAAGAAAACTAATCGTGCTGAGAGGAAAATAAAAGAGAATAACTCAAAAGGAACACAAAAGACAGATTTCGTGACAACATGGACCAGGCAGCAATTTCAGCACAACGGACAGCGACACTTGCCATCCAGTTCTTTTTCCTAGATTTCTAACAAGAACTGTTACAAAAATGCCGCCTCTGGGTTTTAAATTCATACATAAACTATATAAAACATCACCAGAGGCCACAATAGTCTCCTCTGCTCTTCATCCTATACATGGATGACTGCAGATCCACATAGCCCAACTGTCATCTGATGAAGTACCCTGACAACACAGTTCTGCTTTCTGGATTCTCACAGAACCCTGGACTCGTTCTGCAGGAGTTTGTGGACTGGTACGTCAGCTCACATCTGGAACTGAACATCAGCAAAACCAGGGAGAGGGTGGTGACCATATACAACAACCAGAGGGATCTGGTTGCTGCAGTCACCGGCATCATCCATGGGACGCTAGTGGAGCTGGTTGAGCAGTACAAATATCTTGGCACCATCTTTGATCCCCTCCTGAGGTTCTCCTAGATCCATCCCAGCAAAAATCATTACAAAGTGTGAACACTGAGAAGGCATCAATATTGCTACCATTGAATCCTGTTTCCTTACATCCTCTTTCTCCTAAAGCAACCACAGCTTATTGCAGCTCTGTCTAAAACCATAAATACATTTAATAAATAACACAAACTACAGACTCTGTGTTATATCACACCTTTAAATCCTCTTCAGTCAATCTTCACACTCAGTGAGTCCACCTCTTTGGTTAATGGGTTGCTAGTCTGTTTTCTCATGTCTCAGGGGTTGTGATTCTAAATCCATAAAAAAAACAACCAGTTTTGGTCTTTTGAAGGTTGTTATAATTCCCACCATTAGCAGATTTTTTTTATCTGTCTCTGAGTTTTCACAGCTCCGCTCCTACAAGAGATAAAAGTGCACCTACAGAAAGGAAAAACAAACAAACTCAATTTTAGCAGCATCTTTTCTTTTTGTTAGTAAATGCTGCTTTATTAAACTTTGCTGTTTGATTTTTTAAGATAAACCCAATTTAAGTAACATAAACCTTTGCTATTGCTTTGTTAATGAAGATTAAGCAATCTTTATTTTCATCAGTGGGTAGTGCAGTAAGATGTGAGACTAACACCAGATATATAACTCAAATTAATATGTATTTGCAGATTTAAATTGAACCTCTTAATATTACCTTTTAATGTTTTATTTTGTTCTTACACTGCCACTGCAGCAAATTTAATAAAACTAAATGAAAACAAGGTTTCCTCTAAGTGACTAAATTCAGGTTTTACATGAAAAATATTGTCGCTTCTGCTTTCTGTGACTCACTCTGTTTTTAAGTGTTAAAAAGGGGCAGCAGCTATTTGACTCATAAATGTCATAAACAACAGTCTGTGGGGCTGAATTCACATCTGGCAAGCCTATAATTGGAAGGTGTCACTCAGTTTGGGAAAAAAAGATTTAAAAGACTTGGATTTCACAGACCACTGCTTCTGCCATATCTGCAGCACACTGAAGTTGAAGCATAAACTTAAGATTTTAAGGATTTACTGACGAAGAACAAAAGCAATACTTGGGCAGGAAAAAAAAAAGTCAAGAGAAACTAAAGTTCAAAGATGGACAAAAAGATGCAAAGCAGGTGTGTAGCAAGCAATAAACTGAGGCGAGGAGAGCAACAAAGACAAAAAAATGAACCAGAAGACCAACTAACACTCAAACTAAAAACCACAACACAAGAACTACAAAAGCAATGAGATCATACTAACACTAATGAGAACATAATTACAAATCCTAAAACAAAACAGAAAACTCAGCCTGTAGATTAGATAGAAATTAGAACAAGTAACCTGCAGTTACACAGAGCACGACACCTGCAAATATAAACAAGTTCATTTGAACATTTACATTTTTAAAATGTTCCTCTAGGTTGAAGCAATTGTAGTAGATCAGATCATATTTTACAATCCACTATCAAGCTATTTTTTAAGGAGATTTTTCACACTGGTTTGGAGGCTTTTCTGCTCAAGTTGTTTCTCCCAGTGCATTGGACCCTTTTCAAGATCTGTTATGTGTATCCATGGCAACAGAAAGGTGGTTTACCAGCAGGATCAACTGGTCAAGCTCTCCAAAACCAAATCACCAAGTGAAAAAACACACTAAATCCCACATGAGTTAAAGGGGAAACAAAGAAGATGCCAGGGAGGAGCAAGGCAGCAAGAGAAGAGGACATTAAAATGATTACTTATACAGAGAATACAGAAAGGTCTCAGACTCACCTTTTTGAGCACAGATTCGATAAAAAGTGGAGCAAGCAAGTTAAGAGACGACAGAATTTTCTAATTCTTGGACCTCATACACAGGCTATAAGGACACATAAGACTGTTAGAAAACCTTTAGAAAGTGAATTTTTCCATAATATGGGACCTTTAACCTTTTCAGTAATTATTGGATATAAATTAAAACATTTCCCTTAAACATTTCCTTTAAATATTTCCTTGAAACTTGGAAACAGCACAAAATCATTTCTTAAAAAATGCTTTTTACATGTGCAAAAAGTACATTTCTGAACTAAAATTAAATCAGTAAATGATAACAAAATATTAAAACCCCTTATGATATTAAAGAGATATCATGTGAGTCTTTGTCCTTTATTTTACACAATTACGTACTTTCCCTTTTTTGTGTGTGCATGGCTTTAAACACACCCAATAGCCTGCACATTAATAGTGTGTTTCTGTGTGGACATTTGTGATTACTGCCTGCTTTGTGGAGAGGCTTCACTCATTAACCATCATCACTGCTGATCTTAATGGTCCAAACAGAGTAAAAATAGACAGAGAAAGGGGACTGCAGCCTTTTAACACCAAGCATTGCATGTACATTGTGTGTACGTTGTGTGTACTTGCCATGATGAATACACATTGTAAATAGATACATATTGTATTTGGGATTCAGTAAACATTCAGAACAGCCTTATAAATAAGAAATGCGGATTCTGACCATTCGTGACAACAGCAAACATTTTGCATGCACAAGATCATGAGTCACTCAGAAACACAATCTTAATATACTACAATTTGGGGTACAGTGGTGCAGTTTTGCTGCCTTACAGAAAAAGGTCTGTGTATTGAACTAATGTGTGGCCAGGCCCTTTATGAATGGAGCATGCATGTTTCTTTCAGTGCCTGCGTGGGTTTTCTTTAGGTGCTTCAGTTTCTTCTTACCGTCACCAGCCATGCATATTAGGCTAATATGCACATCTCAGTCTGTCTCTCTGTGACACACCTGTAATAGACTGGCAGCTTGTCCAGGATGTGTCCAGACCTCTACTACTGAAACCCAATATCTGAACATATGTGAGTTAAATGTCTCACCAAAGAATGTGTGTGTCACTTTTGTCAACATGTCCAAAGCTAATAATGTCACAATTCATGATGATTAAAGTGTGAGAGATATTTCTAGAATGTTGCCTTCTGTTGGATTATATACAGGTAACTCAATTGGATCTATTTAGATCAATGAATGGAAAAATGTGCAACCATGTTGTTTTTTAAATAAAGTTTTAATTATACATTTTATACATATAATGTATATTAATACTATTGTGCAAGCACTGTATAAAATCAAAAACAAAGCAAGAGGCGAAGTAAAAAAGTGTAAGGTCTGAAAAATGTTGTATAATCACTTGCATAAAAGTCCATGCACTTCCACCATAATTCCCTTCTTCCTTCCTTTAAGTTTAAATAGCCAAATGAACACTAGGATGACATGTAAAGTGGGCACCATGATGTAGGAACACATACTGTGGAGTGGGATGTTGATGTGTGAACAAATCTAAATCTTAGCTGCTTCTGTACGGTGAAAAATGTTGGGAAAAAAGCAGTAATGGAAGTTTTTTTTAGTTTTACATTTGATGTTGAGTAGCACAGTATAAGGAATCGTGCATCCTGTAGATAAAATATAATCCACGTGGTTATTGAAGTATATCATTGTAAAATTCCCTTCAAATCAGATCATGTTTCTAACAGAAAGAGAACAGAAATAGTTGAAGGACACATTTGTGTTGCTTTATCTGTAATCCTGCTCACAGCATAGCTGGGAACTTTTCTTGTTTGTTGTGCTCAGTTCTTGATTCACTTCTTGTTTCATTCATGGTTTGCTCAAGGCGCTCAAGTGACAGCCTTATTTCACGACTTTTACAATTCAGCTTTGGTAACATACAGCCAATTGACCTGTGGAAGTCACTGCACATCAAAATCACCAACCTAAAAGACGCAGCTCACATGGTTTGGATGTTGCCTTGTCATACACCAACCCCCGCTTACCCTGCCCTTGGGCAAAAATTAGCTAAAAGAAGAAAAAAGCTGAACTTTAAAGGCGAGCAGATAAAAGAGCAAAAATAGTAACAGAAAGGATGGGAGAAGAAGAAAATGTTCAGAATATAAAAACATGGATTTCACAAAACATTAACATACCCCATCAGAGGGCTTCGGCTTCAAACCTGCAGGTTGTTTTAAGTCTCTATGGTGCACAGCAGACACAAGTTTGTTATCAGACACACACACACAAAGCGATGTGACACCCTGCTAATGACTTTTACAACAAGCAGCAGGTCTGATTGTGTCAGGAATGTGTCTCTGTGCAGCAGCCGATCAATAAATCTGCCAGATAAATGGTCCCGAGTTGCAGAGGGAGCGAAAGGCCATTGCACAGATTAATCAGCATCCACCACCACAGTTCCATCAGCAGCACTGACGTTTTACAACATTGTCCATTTTGTGCCATCATCATGTCATTTTCTTACATGTTACGAGTATAGCGACCGCTCCCTTTCATATTAACATGTCTGTGGCTCCTCGGAGAATACTTTCAAGACAAATTAATGACTGTGCATTTGATTACTTGTTGTCATTTGATAACTTTTTTTGAAAAAAGACGTGAATATTTAATCTTATTTAAAAAAAATAAATAAATAAAAACATACAGAGCACAAGAAGGAATTAGCCTTTCTCTCACCTGCCTTCATGCTACCTGATTGTAAAACTGCTTTCGGTTTTGAAGATATAAAAACACAAAGTCCACCCACAATCAAAGGTTGGAAGAATGGTGCTGGTGTTTGATCAGGTGAATCAGATACGTTATGGGTTTTTTTTACAGGAAACTTTCTTCTCAGTCTCCCAGTGCTGACAGCATTTTTTTTGTACAAATCAAACTATCTCACCAACAACCACTTTTGGTATCACAATTAAACCATACAGTTAATTGTCAATATTTTGTATAAAACTTTATGTTTTGGATAACCTAGATAAAAAGTAGTGTATTTTAAATTATAGGTTCGTAGCGGTATCTCATTTTCTCCCTCTGTACCAGGATTCTGCCCAAAAGTTGCTCCTGTCCTTCTTCTCTCCTCTTCGGATCACCTCACCATAAATTGTGTTTTAACATGTTCTCAGATGCTTAGTGAGGTTTGTGGTGTGGCTACAACTCCTCCCCACACACATTAGATGCCATGATGTTGCAGTTAGAGGAGCTGAAATAGATCCACAAATGACTACATTTGCAATATTGTCAACTGGCTCACCTGGATTGAATGAGCTGCACATCACTGCAACACTTATGATGCCGCATCTGTCTATAGCATTAAGAAGAAGAAGAGTTTCCCACCAATGGGATTTCATTTAGACAAAAATGTAGTATAATAATTACTATTTATTATTATTATTATTAATAATAATAATAATAATAATAATAATAATAATAATAATAATAATAATAATAATAATAATAATAATAATAATAAAAATAATAAAAATAATAAAAATAATAATAACATTTTTCTTGTGTTCCTCTTAATGACAGACTACATATTTACCCCAAATTACTGAAATGCTGATATTTTAATACGAGAATAATCTTGAACATAAATTCATGGTATCAATATTTTGGTATTGATCATCAGTTTAACAAAACCTGCTACCACAAGTAGAAAATAATAAAGAAAACAATGTGGCTGGCTCAAATCACACGTTTTAAATATAAATAAAATAAGATAATATAATAATTAAGTATAGTTTTTATATAGGAAACACACATAAAAAAATGTTTAAAATAAAAATCCAACTGGCTGACATTACAATAATTTAAAAGTTGCTTGTCCAGTATGTTGTTCATTCATTAAAAACAAACAAAAAATAAAAAAATCCCAATTGTATTTAAACTCAGTCCAGTTTACTTAAAGAAACACTTTCTACTGATATGTTGAGGCTTGGTTTGTTCATTTAAAGGAGAAAACAGTTAAAAGATACATGTGGAAATAATTATTCTAATTCACCCAGCAAGTAAAATCACAAGAAATATAGTGTACAACATAAATAGACACACTTTACTTCTTCAGCAAGTCTGAAAGAAAATAACTTCTATAGAATAATCTGTTTAGCTGAAAATAGTCATATTTTTTTTTAAGCTATTGTTTCTGCAGACTCCGAAACATTGAGGCAACTGAAAAATGAATCAAATTGAACAGTGAGTGGAAGTATATAATTCAAAGAATAAATGCACAATACATATTTTTGGAAGTGCCAACAAACAACAGTGATGCATCGTGCAACAGCTGCACACTGTTTTATACTGGATTTAGGACATAGGACATTTCCTGCAACACAAACCATTTCCATAAAACATCTACATGAAAGAATTAATGTGCACATGCACATGCGTCATCACAAGCAAAACACACACAACTCAGCTTCAAGAAATAGTAATGAGAGACAAATGGGTAATTCTGTATGTTAAGAGCTGCCATCTAACGTTAGTGATGGTATTTACAGATCCGTCCTGCTTCTAAACATGTGATGGCTGATTCTCACAGGAGGAAATTGCAGATATCCTTGGTGGAGTTTTTTCAAAGGCTGGTGAAAATAGGTCCTTTTCCAGGGCTCCAGGACAGATGAAGAAGATTGTAGAGTTGTTATGATGCAAAAGCTAACAAACCAGTGCCACTTCAATTTCTGAAGGCATTTTACCTGAAATGGAGCTCACAGAGGCTGCTTGTAATCATTTTAAAGTCTGGGGTGGAAGCTGGGGTGAATTGTAAGGAATAAAACGAAGAAAGAAAATCAAGGTTTTTGCAGGTTCAGACTACAGAATAAAGAACTGAATAAATATGTTGTAATTTTATTAGGCATACATTATAGATTATAGAGTAATTATATTTATATATAGAGAGTAATCAAAAGCCAGTTGGGAAAACACATGTTAATAATTTTATTCCAGTAAAAAACAACATGTAGCAGAACACTGATTGAATATAAACTCCCTGATCAACTAAATGCTTACCATGTTGGTTTAGAATAGTAAACAGTACCTACCATGTTTGCATTTCTTTGTTAATTTTAAATTACTCTACAGAATCTGATAGTGGATGTTAGTGGGTGTATACAGCACCGTTAACATTTAATGTTGTGTATTAGTTAGCCCTTAAATTACAGAATTGTTCTTAAACATGATTTAGGAAAATCTTGTAGTCATCTTTCCCTTTACAAGGTCTAACTTGATCCGCCTGTTAGAACTGGAATAGCAGGACCTCGTGTTATATGTAAAACAGCAAGAACTGGCCAATCCAAAGGTAGCACAGCAATTTAAATATGTTGAGAAGTATTTCCTGCATGATTTACCCTGCAAGCAGGTCACAGCAGATTATCATTTTATGGTAGCTTGTTTTGTACTGAAATAGATACATATCCACCATGTGAAAATAAACTGCATAAAGGATTATTAGATTATCTTTCTTACTGATGAAAACATTCAAAAGCTGCAGCGCTGGATGACTGGCTAAGCAGACAACTGTGAGAGATCTTTGTCATTTTCAAGCATAAAAACTACAGCACCCACCTTTTATCTGACTGTCACTGGATGGAATTTACCCTTGTGTCTCAGTGTGTGAAATAGGCTTTCAATAAAGTATATCTTTTTACTGAGACTTCACAAAGATCCTCCACACCCACAATAGACATTTTGTCTTTGTTTCTTCATGAGTGTGTCCTCTTTAACAAATATATTGTCACTGTCACTTAAATATATATGAAAACCTGCCTGTTTTTATGCTAATTATTTAAGAGTGAATGTGTTCTCTTTTTTTCTATTTTTGACTAATTACTGAGGGTTTTCTGTGTATTGTTGATTTGCACTGTAATATGAAAATGTTTGAATATGACTTGCTGCTTTTATTAAAATAAAAGAAAGAGGTAAACAAGGAAATTAACCAAATCAGAAAAAGCAAGTGAAGATGTGAGAAATTATGCTGCCCTCTAGTGCACTAAATATTAATACCGGTCAGGTCAGACAAATTCATCCATTTTCTTAACCTACGGGTGAGCTGAACCTCATCCCAGCTGCAATAGGACAAGTGGCAACACCCTGGAAAACCACTCACTCTCAGCCCTAGGGAGAATTTAGAAACACCAGTTAAGCTAACATGCATGTTTTTAGGCTGCGAGAGGAAGCTGGAGTACCCGGAGATAAAATGCAAACTCCACCCAAAAAGGTCCTAGATAAGGGCTAAGAACCAGGGACTTCTTGCTGTGAGGTGACAGTGTCAACCACAACACCTTTCAGTCTGGGCCAAATGAAGAGATTAAAGTTGTACATTGTTGGAATCACTATTTGAAAGTGCTTTTCATATTGGCTTGAAGTGGCAAACCATGTGGAATATGAAGCATTTACACACAATGTTGTATATAGAACAATGTTAATGTTTTCATGGATATTTATCCTTGTAGTGGAGAAAAATGTACCTACAAGGTTTTTAAATTACAGAAAGATCTTGTGGCATTTAATTTCCTTCTGTTGAAAGTTGACCTTTAAACCTGTTTACCAGGAATACAAGAGGTAAAGTTGCTACAGTATTATCCCTGAACATACGTAGTAGCTACTGGAATATGTCTAACCTTTCGTAAAAAATGTATTCATTTTTCTGAAGTGAGCAGTGAAAAAGGTGAGCTGTGATGAATATAAAAAACCACGAAAAACACATGAAGTTTTATGAAAAGTCTATTTACAGATACAGATGTACACAAGTAGTAAATGTGAACAAGACCTCCTGAGTTAAACTTTTATTTTTAAAAATAGTTATATCTAAATATATAAAAATTTAAAGAAAAAAACTTAAAAGTGACTATTTACACATTTTAAAAACTTAAAACTATTTAAAGCATTCCAGTCTCCATTCTTTTTTTGGAATCAGGTGTTTGTTGTTCACAGACAACAATGCTTTAGCCAGATGACACTTTCTGGTTCATTGTCCCAGCAGTGCCAGAAGTGCTTTCCTTATTAGATTCGGTTGTGCACATATTAAAGTTAATTTCTTCTCTTTACAATGCTATTTCCAAACTGAGCATGTGTGAAAGCTTTCCAAAGTTCAGGTTGAATGCCTGGAAATGCTGCTTAAGCACAAATGACCCAACCCATTTTGGAAAAAAAGGAGCCCAAATTCCTCTCCATCACAACCGCCTGAGGCTTCTCTTGTTGCGAGCATTTCCCGGTATGATGGAGGTTGTCTTGGAAGATGAGAAATTGGAGCGAGGCTGCACAGTTCTGCAGGGGTTTGAGGCATGAAAAGGCTCTTGACAGCGGGTGCAGAAGTCAAAGAGACAACTGGAGCGACTACATGTGGCCCTCTGAACCTCAGGTAAATGAGTCGCTGGTGAGCCACAACGTTTACAGGAACGCAGAGACTGGTGCTGCTTCAGATTTCTAGCAGCCTGGACACGGAAACAGAACAGAAACAAATTCATTTAAGCAACAAGGTTTATCTGCAATTAAACCAAATAACACAGACATTTTGTTACTTGTTTCTGAGTCTCAGGAAGTAATGATAAGCTTTTTTTTCAGTTAAGTATTAGAAAGTAATGATTCTTACCTGCATGTATTCATTAAAACGTGTACACTGAGTGTTGGACGCGCTGCTTTTCGGAGAGTGAGCAGTCCGTCTGTTGATCACGCCATTTTGTGCAGATGAGGAAGGTGAAGAGCTTGAGGAGGCCAGAGTCTGCATGCAGGAAAACACCACCCTGGACACCGCCACATCTCTCGTTAAACCACAAGCTCTCTGTCTCAGAGAGTTCCTTGACTCCTAAAAATAAGTTAAAGGTAACATGTTAGAACTAGAAGAAATGTAAGACTGACACACATGCATTATAAATGTCAAAACCTGCTAACCTAGAATTAACTTAGTTGTATATTTTTAAATGCAGATACAAGATTTTTGTGAGGTCTGTTTACCCTGAGTGCCTCCTCCGCTTGCTGACACCTTCTCAGAGCTGCTGTATCCTCACAGATGATCTTCCTCCACGTCCTACTAACTTTCTTACAGCTGTGAGGAGAAACACATGAACATATATAAATGCACTGCAAACTAGACAAAACAAGTAATGAAGTTAGGGTAAAAGTTCTAAGCTTTCATTCACCATCCACAATTCCAGATCAGAGTATCAATGATCTAGTGACTACAGCTTTCACAACAGTATTCACATTGGGTACCAGTAGTAGTTATCTCTCATCTAGCCTGAATTTCCTGCTCGTTTTCTTATCACCTGTTGTTAAAAACAATCAACTAGCACCCTTTGACATACTTGTTGGTCAACCCTTTCTCTGAATAGTAAACAAGATTTAACTTACCTAATGAGGTCCATGTCTCCCAGCAGGCAGAGGGTCTTTATTAGGATGCTTCTCATATTCCTGGACAGCAGCGATGCAAGCATATCAACGTACTCAAGGCCCATCTGACCTCCAATCACACGATCCAAAAGATGATTCTCTGCTACCTTTGAGACAATGCTCCAGTCATACCTAAAAAGAAAATCATGCAGTGAAATTAAGTTTTATTTACTTAAAAATTTAAGTGTACAGACACTTTAACATAAGATTTGCCAACAGTCACACTCTTTGCCAAGAATCGTTTTGTATGGTTTTTTTTTAAATAAAATAAATTTTTAATGGTATGTCCTTTAACAAAACTTTTTTTTTTATTTTTTTAACATAATTAAGCTGGGATGAAAGATCTCATCTTACCGCTTATTCTTCTTATAGCTCTTTGCAAGTTCCTCACACGCAGCCTGCTGGAACTTCAGAACTGGCAGATTGGTGTTGCTGTGCTGGGTGAAGGGGGTGGATGATAGAGCCACAAGACTAGAAACTGACAAAGACTCTGGATGACTGGATTTAGTCCTTCCTTGAAATTTAGAGGGAAATAAAACAGCGTTTTCTTGATGTGTCACAGCAGTATTAGACAGCACTGCTGTGGGTTTTTCCAGAACTTGCTCATTCTCTTCATCCACATGGTGATCATCAATCTGACTGTTATGCAATGAAAGATAGCCACTGTCCTCAAAACCCTCATCCAGGGTCCCCTCATGGTCCCTGCTGGCAGTGTTTTCCTTGTTGTGGACTGCTCTGATGTTATCCCTAATAGAGAATAGCACCGTGGTCGATCCTGCAGAGGGAAGCTGAGGTTTGATGGGGGTGGGCTCTTTCACTGGGGAAGGTTTGCGCTCAAGCACCTTCGACGCTGCAGCAGAGCTTTTGTCCATTGCAGCTTCGTAGAAAAGGCATTTCATGGTAACTTTCTTCCGGTTAAACACACAGTGTGCAGTATATAGATTTCTGCAAAAGAAAAAAAGGGGGCAAAATAAGAGTTATATTAGCTTTAATTTACTGGATGTGACCGAAACCGTCCAAGCAGCACGAGTTCTTAAAAGCTAACTCAGCTACAATTAACATAAAAGTTAACACGCTGCCTGGCATTAAAGCCCAGAAACAATGTGATGTATATCAATGTTAGGCTATTATACACGTTGAACTTATTAATCAACTCATAATTTGATTATTTTCGAGACTGTTTGATTCTGGCGCGCTGCGGATTTGGCGGAAAGATAATGATGACGCGAGGGTGCATCTTTGCATCCTGCACACAACATGATTAAACATCCATTTTTATTTTAGTTATAATGCTCATTTATGGATACAAGCTTGATGTTTTAACATGCTCAAAGCACATCTACCATCCTGTATTTAAGCGCGCATAGTGTACGGTATGTAGCTGGTTAACTAAGTTAAATGTAAAGGTTTTCATGTAGCTACATACAATATTCAGACTGTCTGCACACAGTGAAGTCTTAATTTACTGTTGTTGTTAACCCTAAATACAATTCTCCAAATCAGCAGACTGTAAAAACAAATCCAGCTTGTACCCCAAATTGCCATGTTCTGACGAAGAAGAATATTAAATTGGGAAAATACAGATTAAAAGCCTGGTGAAAATCGACTAGCCTAAAGAATCTTACCTTAGATTTGTGATATCGTTGGTGGGGGAAAATTTAACAAAAAAAATCCCTCCTTACAGCCGCGAACGCTGTCTCTCGGCAGACCCTTGCTATTCCAAAATTAAATACTCCACAACTGAAAGTCCGCCAGTTGCTGAATCTTATTTGAAATCCGTGCACAAAAGGCGCAAACCAATCAAAGCCAAGTGAATGTTTGCCCCTTTAAAGCATCAACCAATAAGCTATGGCTTTAACTATAGAGACGTCAGCACGCAATCTACGTGGTCCCTCTAGTTTGTCAGCCGATGTGAAACACACCGGAAAAACCATGGCCCCATCATTCTAAGGTTGAGCACGTTTTTCTTCAAATGTTATTTTATTTTTTATTTTTTTATTATATCGGAACAGGATGTACTCATAAATTTAAAACAAAAAGTAAAATATTCTTTTCAAAGGGTGTTTTTATGCACATTATTATGTTCACTTGAACAATATTCTTTGTTTATATATGCTAACCTTAACAGAATGAGAAAAATGTCACTTATCTGTAAGCATTTTTATGCTTTTACTTATCTAGCTCTTATCTGGCTTCTTGCTGAAAAGTATATAGTTTGGAAGTTTGTAGATCAACTTTTTTTAGTCACATGAACTTTTCAAAAGTTAGCAATTTTATGTTTTCATGTGTTTATTCAATCTTACACACGATCATTTCCTTAAATAGTGACATCTATTCCTTGTGATTTAATTACTTAAATGTTATTTTATTTAATCTTATCTAAATGTCTGCTAATTTCAGTAGGCATTTTTAAAGAAAACTCAAATAAAAAGGAATAAATATTCCCACAGTGTTTAGTGTAAGTTCAGTATTTAAAAGCAAACTGTGAACATAACATTGTATTCCAACATGAAATTACAAACCTACTAAAGACTTAGCAACAGCTATTAGAATAGTTTACTGTTGGCAACTTTTGCATGGAAATCATAATAAAGATTCTGTTATCTCTGGAGCCCTGTTAAAAAAAAGAGAGAGAGAGAGAGAGAGATCTAGAAGGGTAGCTGTTTATTTAGCAGTTTAGTTGACACCCATGCCTGGAATGTGTGAAGTGGCTCTTTCACTGAAACCAAACACAGAGGAAGTTCTGGGGGATGGATTTAGGAAGTTCTGAATTTGTGTTGTTCAATCAGATTTTTTTAACATTTTGTCAAACTGTGTGAAGATGTTATGTTTATGTTGGTGAGAAATATAAAGCAAGGTGAGTATATGCAGGACAAATAACAAGAAAAAGCTCAGTGAAGTAAAATAACTTTTTAGAGCAGCTTTGCATACTGAAGTACTTTATGCTAATTAATGAGGATCCTTTACCGTCTGTCCTGTCTTCATTTCAAAGGTAAATTTACAAGTCTACACAGTCATTTCAGTTGCAGCCAGGAAAGATTACTTCATGGCATTCAGTTTCCTGTCTTATTTATTTTGGCCAGTGGATCAACATCTAAATGGCCTTAATTGTTTTTGACATATATATATTTTTTTTTTTATGATTTCTTTCCTGCATTTAAATTCCTAAAACTAATAGCAGGTCAGACCATGTTTCATAAAGCCAAGCGGTCGACGTGAAAGAGAAACTGCTTACTGTTGTACAACACATGATTTTACATGTGCTTAAGGATACTCCTGCTATTTCATGGACAAAATGTGGGAACTGCTTTGACATAAAATCATATCTTTCACAGTTTCGTCACAAGTTTAATTAAAAACACATGTACAAAGTCATGGACAACGCACAAAGAAAACATGCACTGGGTTGTGGAACGGTGTGTGTTTTTAATGTACAAGCACATATGCAGGGATACATATAGTAGAGTGTAATTGGGAAACACATGGCAGTGTCAGAATACACTTACAAAAAAGTTAAGGGGTGGCAAAATACATGTAAAACCAAAAATAATTTAAGGAAAAGCAAACAAAAAGCTTTTCCTGTCAAAGGAAACAATTTAGTTACATTGGCTTCTGAGCCTTCACATTTTTATTCATAATTGAAAGTCAATTAATGCTCAGAGACGTGTTCATATACTTTCAAAGATCTGGAATTAGCAGAAAAACTTTTTATTGCACGTTATTTAGCCTAGTTATCTTAACTGACACAAAGAAGATTATCCGATGTCCAGACAATGCTTTAACCTTCCTCTAGTGTTAGGGTCCGCACCGACCTGTTTTTAGGTTATAATTGAGTCAAAGAACCACATAAATATGTCAATTGCATCAAGTTTGTTTTTGTTTTTTTTGTACCTTTTTTTCATTAAAATAAAGCATTTTGTTTCCTCTCCCGCTCTAAATTACAAAATATGCTTTTGATGAAATTATAACCTTTGTGTTGTTAGGGTCGGTTTTGACCCCAAACGCAAAAAATAGAAGCAAAACTCAAATCATAAGTGCACTGTCCAACCTACTGACAGCCTGCTCCTTTACCAATCATTTGAGCTTGAGAAGATGCTCTTTTTGCAGTGTTTTCCTGTATACCTGCACACAAACAAAACAAACCATGTCCAGTGTTCAGTATATAATTGGTGACTTTCAGAGTGCACATCTCCAATTTGCTGTATGCAAAAATGAGAAGAACATTTTCAGTGAACCAAGATATGTATATTTTCGGTGAAAATGAGAAAAAAAACTATTAACATGAGTGGCTTTCTAAGGAGGACGACAATGCGGATTATCATCAAGAAGACACATCTGATGAGTCCGATGAGGAGGTTACTGTTAGTGAAGTTTCTACCCCTGAAAGATTCAGATCCAAAGATGATTAAATCCTTTGGAGGTCAGTACGTCAGCTGCTGCAAATGTCATCAAAATGACCCCTGCAGTCACAAGGTTTGCCGTTACAAGTCTCAGTGACATCAAGACGTCAAGACAAGATTTAAGAAATGTGTTCTAATACTCTACAGTAATAGTCAGGTAACACAACAACCTTTTATTTATTTAGATGATTCTCGTGAGGTTAATTTTACTTTTTTTTTTTTTTTTAATTGAAACCGAGGGGCATACTTACAAAAAATGTCCCGGAGGCCTACACTAAAAATATTCAAATCAAGTTTTTCATTAAAAAGGAAGCCTAAAATTTATTCTTTCTTTGTTTCTTTCTTTCTTTGTGTGTGTTTTTATAGTTGATTTAAGACCGGTCAATACCAACTCACTAACCTAAGAGATGGTAACGGAAAACTAACACAAGAGGAAAGTTAATGCAGTCATACTTCAGGGCAGGGCGTTATGTGGGCCTTCGCCCACGAAGAAGAAGTGGTATCATCTTTGCGCATGCGCAACTATTCAATATGTCTGCGCCCTATAACAAGGTGGTGAAGGAGGTGTATTTATAACAAACATTCTTAGTCTGTTATTAGATAGATTTAAAACAAAATATGGCTTAAATCTCGTTATGTATAACCACGACTATGTTTCTGGTAATCTGAAAATCCAAACGAAGATCGTCTATTGGCGGAGCAAAGAGTTTGTTTACTCTGTTAAATACTTATATGTTGCAGGTTGAAATCTAGTCTTCATTACAATATCCCAGAAGAGTAATAGAAATTAATCACAGGGTTTTAAAGAAAATTACTCTGAATTTGCGATTGTATTTTGGCGCAACGTCAATTGTAGCTGCCGACGACATGAATTAAAAATAAAAATTGAAATGTAATCAAGTAGCTAGCGTATTATACAAGCTGGATTTAATAATGTTATACTGGGTATATACTTTGTCTTGGAATAGCAAATGAAAAACATTGTCATTAAAAACAAAATATAAATTATAAAACTTTCTATGGAAGTGTCTAGTGAGCAGCATGCTCCATAGCTAAGTCATAGCATATTGTTACACAAGAGTTTTCCACTCCGATTGGTTAATACAATGGCTTACAGAAGAATTGTAAACTATTTTTTAAGAGGAAGTGAGCGGTTTTTCTGCTTTCAGAAATCCCCACCTGCAATCACCCAAACAGCTCATGAACATGTCAGTCATCGCTATGGCAGAATCAGAAGACCTCTTCACACATGCGCACCACTGATGGCGAAGCTGCTGTCAGTGGATGAGCTTTTTGCAAGGAGGTCTCTGCAGGAGCATCTGAAGATGATAGAGTCCGAGTACAATGAGTGTTTACAAGTGGCCAGTGAAAGTGTGACAGAAGATCAGTGCGGTGAAGATGAGATGAGGGCCAAGAGGACTAAAGTGTCCCTGCTGGATCCCCTTATCCAGAGCATCAGAGAACTGGACAAGAAGCATAAAGAGATTACAGAGACCGAAATGCTTCTGAAAGGTGAGCTAAAAAAGAATAAATGTATTTTTAATCACTAAAAGTTGGTTTTGTTTTGTAAGAGCAGACATTAATTTTGCAGTTTCAATTAATTAAAACAAGAATATGTTTATAAAAAATGTGTATTCTTATCTTTCCTGAAAGATAATGATCCAACTCTGCGAGAACTGGCTGAGCTGGAGAGAGACGCCTGTTTGCAGGAGGTTAAAGATCTGAGACAGAAGGTAGAATATTGAATTATCTGACAAGATGCTGCAGCATGACATTACAGATCAGATAAAAGGCTTTGTTGTCCTAATGTTTTTGAACATTGATAATGCTTCCCCAATCAGATCCTGGATCTGTTAATCCCTGAGGAGGAGGTTGATCTGAATGAACTTGTTTTGGAAGTCACAGCTGGTGTTGGGGGTCAAGAGGCCATGCTGTTCACTGCTGAGGTATGGTTAATAGTTAATGTAAAAAACTTGTTCTTTAAAACCACTGCTGTGCTAAATGGATGTATTACATAACATTCTAGATTACAATCTGCATTACAATGCTGAGACCTCTTTCAAATTTATTATTGCAGAAAACCTAAAAAGAAATGTTTTTATTCTGATAAATCAGCAAGGAAAGAAGGCTAATGTTAACAAACCATATTCACATTTTCTGTAAATTCATATGCCGCTGTTTGGTCCTCTCCGGTGTGAAGGTGTTTGACATGTATCAAGGCTTCGCTCAGCACCACGACTGGTCCTTCGACATCCTGGAACACATGACTAGTGATCTAGGTCAGTGCATTCAGAAACTTTCATTCTGGCAGACTAAAGGGTTAGCAGCCCCCTACTACTTGCACATTAGGCATTTTCAGTGAACTGTCTCTTTCGATTTTTGTCTTTAATCATTCACAGTATCAAATTAGACAGCAAATGTCTGATCTTGTTAACTCAGAGGTCTCGCTTCTGATCTGTAATTCAAGAGCTAAATTTCTGTTGCATTGTAGGGTTAATTATTTTTTGTTCGTTTTATCTTTTTATTGCTTTTACTGTGTAGCACTTTGAGATTTGTTTTACAAATGTGGTGTTTTATAAATAAAATGCATTATTATTCCTATTTACTGAAAGAGAGACACAGAAAGTCGGATTATTTGTCTTTGATTTGGAATATTTGGGCCCAAATGTTCTGTTGTTTTTCCATATTAGAGGTATGGAGAGTTTTGCTATTAAAGCTAGTAGCTCAAATATAAGGGAAGTGATAATAGATCGAGCTGGCCATCTTACCTTAAGGATGCAAAGCCAATTCTGGTTTTCCTTCTTTACTCACCATCAATATTGCAATAGCATATAACAAACACAAGGGGGAGCCTTTGCTTTGCCTAAAAAGGCAAAGATGTCACTTAATTATGTTCATCACTTAGTTGGGGGGAAAAACTGAAATCAGGAGCATAGAATCAAAGCCCCACTGCACCAGTGTCCACTAAGGTTGCTAAAATTATTTATTAGCTCAAGTAGAAATTGCCTGTATAATAAAACAGCGGATTAATACAAACTGCTCGCATGTGTCCAGGTGGACTACGTCACGCTTCTGCCAGTATCAGCGGCCCTCAGAGCTACAAGAAGATGAAATTTGAAGCAGGAGTTCATCGAGTTCAGAGGGTTCCCAAGACAGAAAAACAGAGTCGAACGCACACCAGCACAATGACTGTGGCTGTACTGCCCCAGCCAACGGAGGTATAGCTGCAAAAAGTAGACATATGTCAGAAACCACTGTGTGTGCTAGCTGTTACTACAACACAGTTTCTCACAGCAACACAGGTTTGCTTTGTTCTTTTGCTTAGCTGCTGTTTACTTTTGGTGTTCTTTTTAGATCTCTTTCACAATTAACCCAAAGGACCTGAGGATAGAAACCAAGAGAGCAAGTGGAGCTGGAGGTCAACATGTCAACACAACAGACAGCGCAGTCAGAATAGTCCATATTCCAACAGGTAAAAACTGGAAACAGAAATGTGGTCCTGCAGACTGAACATGTTAGTTTAGGTAAATATATATAAAATAGAAATGACAATGAAGGCTATGCTTCCGGATTTTGGTTCTGTCAGACTTGTCTAACTCTTTAAAGGGAGTTTTTCCTTTCTACAGTCGCTAAGTGCTTGTTCAGCTGGGAACTTCCAAGTATTCTTGCTGTAAAGTGCCTTTGGATAAAAGTGATGCAATTTATGAGTTCACGGGAAATATGAGCTCATCTTGCATTTGGTGGCAGCAACAAACAAGTTTAAGAGAGAGGGGCAACAAAAATCCTGGAAGAGTAATTAGTACTGAAAAAAAAGCTGGGGGAACATGTCTCATCTGATGAAGCTAATTGCCAACATGTCAGAACAATGATCTGTTGTAAAAACATCATCTTTAGGGAGTTACACACTGTGATTTTTTTAGCATCTTATATGTTTACTGCAAGCCACACTGAGCACCATCTAAAGATTTTGCAGTTCTAAAGAAAACTACATTCTAAACTAATTGTTTTTATGAACTGATGGACTGTAAAATGATTTCACTGGTTACTACCGTGTGTATTCATATATTTCCCAGTTACTAACTCATAAAATGAAGAAATCATCAAATAGTTCTGTCTACACTGCAGCTTGGCAGTCATGATCTGAACTTGAACAGACCTCATACAAGCAATATTTCTGTTCCTACAACTCAAGCAGTTTTGCGTTTTCATTCGATTTCCACAAGTTGGATTTTTCCTTATTTGACTTAAGTCTGTTTGGTTTTTACACGAAAGCACCAGCATCAGAGAACTGCACAGTGTGCATCACACTTTACAGAGGCAGACTTAATCAGAAGTTTAGATGGGCAAAAAAAACTGTTTCTACTTATATTGGAGCATTTTTTTAAATAATGTTCGGGCTTTAAATAACATTATGTATATTTGTATATATAATATATAAACTTGAGGATTTTTATATTCAAAAGTACATAAAACATTTTACCGTCAGCTATTCACTGGAGGTTATGTATCTTTGGATCACTCTCAGTATAAAAAAAGATAATGCATCCAATAACTTTTTGGACTCTTCTATTATTGGACATGCATCTTGGTACAGTTGTGTAGGTGTCAGAGTTAGTATGGGGGCTTTTTTGTTTGTTAGAGAAGCTATAAAATGAGTCCAAGATCTGTCCTTCAAAAATCTTTTTTTAAATTTTCTTTTAAGGGGTGGTTGCAGAGTGCCAGCAGGAGCGCTCCCAGCTAAAGAACAGAGAGAAAGCAATGAAGGCTTTGAGAGCAAAACTGTACAGCATGAAGCTGGAGGAAGAGACCAGCAAGCGCTACAACCAGCGCAAAATACAGGTGAGATCGGTTCAGTGGGACAAAAACAGATGGAGATAGCGTGTTAACATTTGTTATCAAAGATACAGGATGTTTAATTGATCTCACTTGATTTTTTTAATACTAAAACGAGGAATGACAAGCTTTACTAAATTTAAAAAGATTAATTATGTTTGCCTTCTGTTCCAGATTGGCACCAAAGGTAGATCAGAGAAAATCCGGACCTACAACTTTTCCCAGGACCGTATAACAGACCACCGAATTGGCATGACTGTGCATAATGTCAAGAGCTTCCTGCTGGGAGAGGATCTGCTAGATGATATGAACTTCTCCCTGCAAGAATTCTCCAACCAGGAGACGCTCTTGGATCTGCTGGAAGAGAGCAACAAGGAGGGCTCATGAGTTTGGACCTGTAAGAGAGGAATCGGACCACTGTAATATTGGTCATTTCTACTCTGCTTTGACATTTGATAAACACTGACCATTGTGCATCACACAAGGGAACAAGTACTTCTGCTAAACTGCAAGGATGGAACATGGCTGCAGAAATTTACTCCCATAGACTTCCGTTGAAACACTTGAAGCCTTTAGGTTTCCAGGTAGTGAGAAAATATGATGTGGAAGGACAAGCTGTAAAAACATTTTTGCAGCATCTGGTTCCTTTGTAAGAAACCTGATAAGTAGGTGTCTTAGCACAATGGATGTAGTATGTATTAAAATTTGATATAACCATCAAATTAATGGCTTGTTTCCTGTCTGAAAGTCATAAAAGCTTGGGCAGATTACCTGAAAAGGCCAAAAGGCAAACATCTGGAGGCTCAGGAAGTCAGGGACAGCTAAGATTAAAAAAAAAGAAATGGGCAAGAGATGTTAACTGTTAAGAAACAAAATGTCCACAAAAAGATGCTAAATAAACACAAGCAGAACAAACAGATGCCAGACTGCCAAAACTGGACACAAGATGTAAAAAATACAGCAAAAAAAATTAACAAATAAATAATAATAATAACCAAAGTATATGTGAAAATAAAAATCAA
>JBAMHW010000018.1:23041656-23059964 GCA_037177495.1 Rhadinocentrus ornatus | reverse complement strand
TAAAGCCACAGATGTTAGACACAAAACTAAAAAGGATTTTAAGGGTTTTAAGGATTAATGGTGCTGTAATTATTAATCGCACTGTGTGTGAGCTTGTCTTTAGTTGTCTGAGAAAGATTTTCTTGTGTAAACATCTGGGTCCAATGAATGTCAAATCTACCAGCTCTTCAAATTCAGACCCCAGGATGAATGGCTGTGGTTTTGCTGCGCTAATGGGAATCCAAGTAAAACAAACTGTGTTCAGTTTGTATTAAAGTTGTATTTCTTTGAATGAGGTCCGTGGAAATGGTAATAAAAATGCCATACAATACAATAGAAAAGTGACTTTTTTCATATGAAGGCTTGCATTATAGCATGTATTACCTTTCAGCTGCCACCTGTAGTGAAATTTCATTGAATGTTGGGTTTATGGGATCATAATTTGAGTTTTATATGTATGGAAGTTTGCTTGAGTGCTGAAACTGTTAATACATCTGTTAAAGCTAATGAAGGCTAATTATCATCCCCAGCGTGTTAACTATGTTGCGGTTTTAATGTAATGTGCTTCCTATTTTATATGTAGAAGGATAGAGTCATTGTGAATGTAATTTGATAGTAAATCATGTTAACTCAGCGTTATGTACACAATCAAACAATAATATAGTGCTAAATACATTTAGAGATTTTTTTTTTGTCTGTCTTTTTGTTTCTATAGTACTGGATCAATGAGTTCACCAGCTCTCTGGGCATCGGAGTCTTTCACTCAGGGATCGAGATCTATGGAAGAGGTAAGGTTACTCAGAAATATGATGCCACCCAAATCGGATTATCTGCCTTAGGATGGTGTTTCAGAGAGAACAATCCTTTATAGCTTAGAATACATACACATTTCACTCTAAATAGCTTTCTAAAATATTATTATTCAGTAAGAAGCTTTTCTATGTGCTTCCTCAGCTGTTAAAATGTGTGTTTTCATGTGTTGTTCAGAGTTTGCTTATGGAGGACATCCGTACCCCTTCTCAGGAATCTTCGAGATTACTCCAGGAGATGCAACTGAACTTGGCGAGACTTTTAAGTTCAAGTGAGTACAGGAAATTTGTTGTTTGTAGGCGGTGCACAGGTATGCATGTTTTAACAAAATGTTTATCCGTTACACTTTTTCTGCAACTGCCCAGACAACTTGTCATCATCCAACCAGGCCATCGGCTAACAAGGCAGTCAATCATTGAATTAGGCACACAGTTAGTCTGGTTGTGACTTCTAACTCTGTGCTGATTAACTTGTTCACACCATTAGGGAGTTAGATAAAAGTAGTAGTTGATTATCACGAGGGGGAATAAACATGGTTGATTGTGCAGATGAAGACTTACACAAATCAATCAGCTCATTAAGTAGCTAAAACACCTATGAGGGATTTACACATTAATAAAAGGAACAAGAAAATACACAAATGTTAGGAAAGTTAAAAATTCCTTCATTTTTATTCTCAGATGTGTGTTGTAGTAATTATTGATAATGGAAAACACTTTTTGGCAGCATTGCTGAGTCAGAGTTCTTACGTTTCCCCCAACTAATAGTTAAAGGTTAACAGACACAAAATCTGTCTTGAATGCTGGTTTCTTGAGGTGTTTACCTATTTGCAAACTGTCAACTACAACAAGAAGCTCCAGCTGAAGCTCAGACAAACACAAAGGCAACATTTAAAGCTGACAAACACAGCACATTCCTCTCCTACTGGCACTGTATAACTGGTTACCAGTGAGAAGTGAAATGATACACAGTTTCTATCAGTCTGTTGTGGCGAGTGCTGTTTTCTTTAGGGTTATCTGTTGGGGGGGGGGCAGTATGACTACACGGGACGGTAACCGACTGGACAAACTGAATGACACGTGTCCCTCTGTAATTGGGAGAAAAGTGGACTCTGTGGGAGCTGTGTTGGAGACGAGGACGATCCATCCACTGCATCTCACAATCACAAACCAACGGAGTAACCGTAGCAACAGGCTCCTCTCGAACAGAACAGTTTAAAAAGTCGTTCATCCCTTCAGCTATTAGGCCGTTTAACAGAGAGATTAACTGATCTACATTTTTATCTGTGCATTTTACTTCTTTATACTTTATTTATGTGGGTGCCTGGTTTTGTGATTGTGTTTGCTGCCGGACACCTGAATTTCTCCTTTGGGGATTAATAAAGTCTGTCTGTCTGTCTGATGATTGTTTTTAAACTTGTATTTGTTTTTCTCCTTTTGCTCCTAACTCCGATGCTGCCCCTTTGCAGGCTGTTTATTTATATTATGTTCATCTGTGGAAACATTTATTATATCTCATTTTATTTAATTTTTTTCTACATTTCAAATAACTTTGAACTATTTAGTTAATCTTTATAAATAAAATAATTATAGTAATAATTTAAATTTACACCATTAAAATTATATTTATAAATCTTCTGGTTTTTATTTCTTTCATTGCTCTAAATGGAAAACAATGTAAACTTCTTTTAGTAATAAATCTGCTAAACAAACTAACCACTTTTTTTTTTTTTAAATACAGCAGAGTAGGACCTTTTTGTCTGATTTTATTGTGGTTGTGTCTGAGAAATGGCAGAGCATCCAGTCTACTCAATATGTTGAGAGCGGTTCTGTCTAACTGGAGCTACTGTGCTGCTGTGTATTACTTCTGCTCTAATTGATCTGCCCTGTGGATTTACAGAGACTCTGCCCGTCACACAAACACACTTATACACACGATCTCCGTGCAGGCCAGTAGACCATAAGTATGAATCATCTGGAACAAATGCCTACATATCATCCACTGCTATGAGCCAAGTGAATCAGCATGAAATCATTCTATTTTCATTCCATGATGTCGTGTAAAACCACGAGTAATGCAGGAAACGAGTAAATGTCTTTTGTAGATTGGTTCATCCTCTACTCAGCTACTCATATTAACAGAAATCTCGTCATGCTTGTCACTTTAGCTTTAGCATCTCAGGAGGAATGTGATGTGTTAAAATGTGCCAAAACCTCTGTTAGATTGGAAATTCATGATCTAGTAAAGAGAGATAAATTATTAGTTACTATTCTATTTTAATTCAAGACTTATTTCTAATGAAGAAATTGTGAAATCGTTTTGAAATGACAAAATTTGTTAGGCTCTCACTATCAGCAATGAGTGATAACATGGACGCTCTGCTCGCTTTACTCTGCAGAGAAGCCATAGTCTTGGGAAGCACGGACTTCACAGAGGAGGATGTGGAGCGGATCGTGGAGGAGATGGGGAAGGAATATAAAGGCAACGCTTACCACCTCATGCACAAGAACTGCAACCACTTCTCCTCAGCATTGTCAGAGGTAGATATTCAAACACAGAAACACACATTTTGTTCTTTTATCCAAACTCTAAACCAAAGTCAACACGGTAATTCTTTCATACAAATTAAATGATGCGTGTACACCAGTGATGGAAGTATCACCATTACTGACACGTCTAATTTTTCTTTCCATCGCTACAACACCATTTTAGTTACTGAGGATAAAACGTTACTATTGTAAGATGAGATTCATTTTTGTTTTGGGGGAACAGAAGTTCCATATTTGTTCGGACTACTTTGTGCTACTGCTACAGTGGAGAGGAGGCAGAAACTGGAGAATACACAAAGAAGAGTTGCTCTGTTGTGCTGCATCCGGGTGCAAAAGAAGGGGGTCTGCATCATTTATTGCAGAGTTTTTACTTCATTTAAACCAGGCGATCAGCCGGGGCATCAGCTCAGATTCGACAGCTTGATTGGTGAGAATGCCACTTTTAACCACGAAACAATCAAATCTATCTCTTTTCCGATAAACTTAGAAAATTTTCCAACCTGATAAATAATGTCGATGTTTGGTCTTTATTTCTTTTATTTCTTCAGAAGATAACTTTACATTAATATGATTCCTCAAACAATTTCTGCTGATTTTATTCTTTTCAGCTGCTCTAGGCAACGAAGTTCTGTTCCAATCATACTAATTATCCTGTGTTAATTAGGAGAACTCCAATGGACACTGTTGCACTTTTAGACTACAACCTGAAAGAAATGTGGACAAAATGATGGCTTTATTATTTACTCTTTATTAGTTTTATGACCAGTTTTGCCCTGAAAGATGCATTCCCTTTCTTGTTTTGGTAAAGCCTCTTTCCACCAGTAAACTTTCCTCTCCGCTCATCACTTCTCCCCGGGTCACCGCCCGGCTGACGGTAATGGAGCGGACCCAGTCAATATGTGCAGCCACACACAGTAATGACCAGGAGATGCAGCAACAGCAAGTCCAGCGAAAACAGAGGAAGAGTTTTATTCTGGAACCACAAACATCACTTTTCCCTCACAGAGATAAAGACAAGCGCGTTATGAGAAATGTTCATCATAACCAGAAACAGGTTGTTTTTTTCTCCATGGTGGTTGTAAGCGGTTTAAATCACAAGAAGCACCTCTCGCAAGGAGGAGACGGAGACGACTTCCAGCAGCCTGTGGTTATTGATTCCATGAGGTTTCCATTTCATTCATTAGTCAGATCTAATATTCGGTTTTGTTATGAATACATGAGCATACAGATGTAATTGAAATTCCGTGAAAGGGAATTTTTTTTTTTTTTTAAAGGAGTAGTTACTTTTCCGAGTAATTAATTACTTTAAAATGCTGAAACTCTGTTACTAACTGCGTTACTTTTTGCAAGGAGTAACTATAATTAATTACTTTTTAAAATAACGTGTCCAACACTGATGTACACACATAAATAAACATTTTGACTCTGTGCCTCGTGTTGTCTTTCCAGCTCTGGGTCAGATGCTTGAACTAGCTCTGTGTGTGTGTGTGTGTGTGTGTGTGTGTGTGTGTGTGTGTGTGTGTGTGTGTGTGTGTGTTCTAAGTATGTGTGCCTCCAATCAGCTTATACTGGAGTGACTAATGAGCAGGGAGTCTTAACAGTTAGCATCTAGTGCTCAGATGGGGATTAGGACACTGATACAAGCCCAGACTTGTAGAGCCAGCTGGCAAACATAGAGTGATATGGCACGTGTTCTGTAAATCCCACAGGCTTCTCCAAGACAATTTCACTTTAGATTGAAGCCATTTACATATGCATTGACACAGATCTGTATGTCATAGATAAGCATGGACAAACCTCACACACTTGCAGAGGAAAATTATGAAAGACACATGGTTACCACAGAGTTACCATCAGGATTTAAATCTGTTATTGTAACCTGTGGATGTTGGGGAGGTTGTTTTCAGAAAGAGGTGAAGAAAAAAATTGGACACTAAGATTTCTGTTTGTGCTTAGAAAAGATCAAGGGTAATAACTCATTCACTAAAGAGGACATTCAATGTCTGTTAGTCATGTTTTTGCAAAGCAGGCCAGCACAGTGTAATCAGCTAATGTCATGTTTTTACTCATCATGGAGGTCTGTTATGTGTCCATATCTAACACCGTTATATATCTAGAGAGGGATAAGAAAGCACAAAACTAAAGCCAGGAATGAAAGACATCTGATTTCAGGACAAATGAGTACACCCAATGCACATTTTAAAATGTTTAAGCCTTTCGTTTTGGTTTTACACACCTTACTGTCACTGTTTTGGCTTGCATACACTGCCCTCCTATTGTTTATGTGTACTTAAAGCATTTTCCTTTTTATTATTTTTTTCTTTATTTCCCATAGAAGAAATTATAATATTGTAGTGTGTTTTTTTTAAACTTTTTCATGAAATTGTCAGACATATTATGGGCTATGGCTTAATCTTTCTGTCTTGCAGCTATTTAAAAAAACAAACTCTGACCAAACGCACTGTTTCTTCTTACTTTGTGTAGACTAGAGGCTATAGAATAGTCCATTATGTTCATCAGTTTTTGCACCATTCTCCTCTAGACAATCAACCCCAGTAGCTACAGATCAGATCCTGATCTTGATCATAAAACTCACTACTGACAGTTTGATGTCCTGTGTGCAGGACCGTGACATGACAAGTTGAAAAGCACTTCAGTTAACTTTGTTGTCATGTCTCTGGCTGCTCATACACTCGTAACACTAGAAAACCTGGAGTTTTCTTACTCCTGCTACCATGCCCAGAGGACAGCCAAAAGGCTGCCTGGTTAGAAATTAAAGCAGCATTTAGACACAATAAAGCCCAGGTAGGTATTCCTGCGGTCATGTAGCGGTAAAACGTGTAAAACTGCATTCTCGGTATTCCTTCTGTTTCCTTGTCCTTTTAATTGTTCCTGCACCCTGCTGTATTTGTCTTAATTGCCTTGAATTGTCTTATACATGAAATGTGCTATACAAATAAACTTACCTTGTCTTTCCTTGTTGGTGCTTCAAGCTTGTCCATTTTATAAACTAGGAACCTCATATTTCCCAGCTATGTCTGTAAAGCCTCCTTGTACAACCGGCTGAGTTTCTATAGAGGAAGCAGAAAGCCCATGTTCAAACATTAATGGCTCAGAGCAATTTCTTTATTTATTTTGTACAGATTTATCCATTTTGGGGGCACTTCTATTGTTCCATACCTGGCAGGCTAAACTGGAGCAGCATATGCTGGATGTATTAATAAGCTGCTGTTTTCTTACAAAAGACGAATGGTAGCATTTTCAATAAAATTAGGAGAAAACAAAAAAATATTGGCCATAGTGTTTGAATTAACTGGATATACATCGGCTGAAAGAGAGTCATAGCTTGTTGCAGCGCCCACACAAGTGCCAAAAGAAATAAGTGTTTGGTTTTCGCTTGCGTGGAAGGTTTAAAGAAGATTTTCACACCTCTTGTTTCCTTTTCTTCCCTTGTCTTTCTCGTTTGCCTTGTAGTTATTTATATCAGGAATCATATTCATGTCTGCTATGAAAGGCCAGCTTATCTCCCACGAACAGCGCATGTTGTTAAACCAGGGGATATTTATGGATTAGCTGCTTATTTCTGTTGGATTCTGGCTTTTTCCTTCTAGCTGAAGCAATGAAATCAACTGCGTAGTCCTGTAGTAAAAAGGCTTCCAGGTTTTCACTCTGTTCTTGTCAAACCTTTCCTATAGAAGGTGAACATTGTGGTGGCTGCAACCTTGACACGGTATCATATTTTGGTTGTAATGTCTACAACATGGAATAATCAAAGAGTGTGCGATACATTTTTGTGGTAAATCCACTTCCTCTGTCTCATGCGTTTTAAGAATCAACTCGTCAGCAGCTTCAGTAATTGTGCTGATCAAAGCACAATTGAGCCCTTTGCCTGGGAAACACTTTGAGTTTCTTGGAAGCCACTTGTCTCATAATGCTGTAATGGCATAGACAGAGCTGATAATTATCTTTTAGATGGCGTTGCTGCACATGTCAACGTGCTTTTAGGAAAAAAAAACACACCCACTGATTTACAAATTTTTTCTGACAGATCGAAAATGTTCCTACAGAAGCATCTAAATGGTGTCTTTAACCCTCCCACATCACAAGGATTTCTGCCACACCTGTTGCTCTAAGACATAAGAAAACGCTCCAATAATGCAATGGAAATATTATCCATTATTACATAATTCTTTTTTTGCTTTTTTTATTAGCTTCACTTCTCAACATGTAGAACACATTTTCATGGTATTAGAACATGGCATTAACACCTTCTGTTTTAGTTTTAGTTTTTGTGTAGTGTTAAATTATATAATAAACGTCTTACATGTTGCACGTAATATGATGGACAAAAGATCAGTGATGTTTTTTTTTTTTTTACACAATGTATTGGTTAAATGGTTCAAACAAAATGAAAAAAATCCTAGAATTTTCAACTTTAGTCCAAAATACATGTGGCAATTTTTATGCTATTTGTATTAATACAGCCAAAATTATCCACGAAAAACTGTCTTAAAACATCAAAAAAATGCTCTGGGGTACTATGAGGGATAATGCACTGAAAGTCAGGAAAGAGTGTCATGCTAAACAAGTGTATGCTAAACACTATGGAAAAGAAAGAAACTCTGTTTTAGCCATTTTCCAGACAAATATTTTGTTGCTTCTTGTTTCTGAAGTACCCTAACTTGTCAAATGAGGTCTGACAACAAAATTTGGATGTTTGAGTACATTAATACAAGTTTTGAAAAAGGATAAGAATATTTTAACTTGATGTCTGCCTTTTCTCCCAGGACACTGTTTGGTCACTGCAATGGCCTACATTTTCTACAATGGCCAGTCAGGGAAACAAACCAGCAACCTTCTGGTCCCAAGCAGTTTGGGTTGCCCATGTGACTTAGAATATGGTCTAGATGCTTTGCTTGTGCTTATAGACACCAACAGTTATAAATCGTTTTCTTTTTTCTCTACTCAGATCCTGTGTGGCAGGGAGATCCCTCGCTGGGTCAACCGCCTGGCTTACTTCAGCTCCTGCGTGCCATTCCTCCAGACCTGCCTGCCCAAAGAGTGGCTGACCCCAGCTGCCTTACAGTCCAGTGTAAGCCAGGAGCTTCACGCAGGAGGTGGAGAGCTGGAGGAGGCAGAGGATGCCGCAGCAACAGCCTCCCTAGCCTCCATGTCACCCTGCTCACCTTCGTCTTCCTCCAGCCCTTCCTCCTTGCCTCGTCATAGCCGCCACCAGCCCCGCCGGTAGAAACTGCGAGGTCTGCTGGTAAACCCGGGACTCGTGGTTACAGAGACAGTAACGTAACAGAATACCTGCAGCAGCCGATGAGGTCAGCTACAGCCAAAAATACTGCCACGCTGCCCTCGTGCAAGTTCGGGAACCGCTGCCTGCTCTGTGTAATGTGAAGCAAGTCTCTGCAGCGGGCCCAGAGCCGTGGAAGGCTTTTTCTTTGCAGATGAAAGGAGTTTATATGCTGACAAAGAAAACTAACTTCTTTCACACCCCTTTAAAAAAATTATGTTTGCCAAGAATTTACCACATCCAGGGAATGCTGCAGATCTCCAACTTGTTGCAGGCAGAGAACTTTGAATCTAACAATTAGATTTGACAGATTTGATTAGATTGCTTTTTATTCCTCAAATATTCTGGCAGATGTTGATGGGTTTGGCATCACCATTTGTCACTAGTTTTCCACCCTTAGCAAGTAAATATCAGCCTGATGGAGCTGATTTATGAGGCAGACATCACAATCCCAGCATGGTCTGACGAAGTCATTGAGACTCATCATCAAGAGGCTTTAGGTGAAGGGTGGAGGGTAAGGTTTACGTAATTGGTTCATGCATGATGTGGCGTCATCGCAATTAATCCTGAAGAGATAACAGTTTTTGTGCAGCTGAAAGTTCTGTTATGAGGGGTTAAAGATTACCATAATCTGAGCACCAATCTGTGGTTGGTAAATGTTTTGTCTGCAAGCAACTCCTTTTAGGATATCCTGAACTTAAGTAGCCTAAAACACATGAACAGGATCTCAGCCTTTTTATTTTTCTATCACGAGCCAGCTGGACGTGTGATCCAGTTAAACCAGAACTTCAATCAAACTAATCCAGTGACAGTGTCAGTCCATAAGATGCCTTGGATTAGTACAGTTATGTCTATTTTAATTTGTGTTTTCTCTTCTTTGATGTCAAACCCGTAGCAGCTGTTCAGACCCTCCATCATGAAAAAACCACACCTGATGTGATCAAAGTGAAGCAGATAATCAACAATTTGTAGCAATTTAGTTCTTGATCTGTTCTGTAAAAATGTTTCTAAATTTAAGAAAAAGGCTGTAATGAAGGAAGTGATTTAGAAGTTAAGACACTTTTTCTCAGTAGCTGTTACCACGGTGCCTTTGAGCAAGGTACCTTAGCTAAGAAAGGCTGTGGTTGAACCGGGCAGCAGAGGGTAGTATGTAATCGTAAAAACAAAGAGTAGATTGGGATTTAAGCTCCCTCTGAGGACATGATGTCAGTGGGGTAATGTGCCTGCAGAGGAAGTTCCTTTTAAACTGACCTGAGATCAGCCGGCACTCCTCACTCACATTTGGTTTCCACTAACGTAACGACGCATGCTGGTGCTCATAGGCAACATGGCAAATCTTTTACGTTTTGTAATCTTATATTTTTATTGATTCCACGTGGGAGGGGGGGACTTGCTGATATCACGTTTTTACTCAGACAAGTGTTTTCTTATAAATATAATTTTACATCATACAGGAAGATGCTACTTTTCCTGAACGACGAGCACCTCATTTGAAACTCTGTACGTGCTGTTAACAACAAATATGCTGCAGAATGTTTTGTTCTAAACAACAACTGAAGGACATTTTTACAGTCTGAGGACAGTCGAATTTGACAAATCTTGTTTCTGTTCTTTAAAATTTATTTTCATGTCATAAGGACTCGGGCCTTTTGTCTGTTTAATGTTTGATAAACTCAGGACTCTAAAAGGCTTCGTAATATAATCTTTTAAAAAAAAAATTTAATCCAAAGTTTATATTTCTGTTGGTGTTTGTTTTTGGTTTTATGTCTGCAGTAATCTCTCCACAGAGCTTTTTGATAACTTGGTGCAGTTTTATACTCCCCCTTGTTTAGGGAAAAAGGAAAAAAAAAACTCCAATTTACATTCAGTTTGTTTGTGTTGCTTTTTGTTTTGTTTGCATGAATGTGAGTGCAGGTCCATACTTGTATAATAAACAGTTTAATATCCA
Source organism: Rhadinocentrus ornatus (assembly GCA_037177495.1). Taxonomy (NCBI): domain Eukaryota; kingdom Metazoa; phylum Chordata; class Actinopteri; order Atheriniformes; family Melanotaeniidae; genus Rhadinocentrus; species Rhadinocentrus ornatus. The sequence continues at coordinate 23,049,376 of JBAMHW010000018.1, read as the reverse complement.
TGGACTGCAGACTGGGCCAACTTTCCCTTTTTCACACACTGAAATACAACAAATTTTTGCATCTTAATAAATGTAGCACTAATTTTTTTCCTCTCCGGTGTTGCAGGAAAACTTAGAAGCATCTTTAAACCAGCATCGACATGAAGTGAAATAATTCAGCTGTTAAATGTGAGGCAGAAGTACCACTGTGGCGCCCTCTGCTGGCTGTTATTTAAACTTTCTGAAGTTTCCAGAGGCCATCATCGCTGCAGGTGGTTCCTGTAAATACAATCATCCCTGAACTAATCCGCTGATTTTTGCTATTTAATTGCTGCATTCTTTAATACACAGATCGACAGTATTTTTCAGCAACTAGCCCCTCATCCTTCCAAGGGTTCCAAATCCCTTTTCCCCACCCAATTCTCTAAATTCAAACTTCCTTCTGCTGCTGAACTCATCCACAAATCGAAGTCATTTTACCCGCCAGTTAGATGCTTTGCCCAGATCTCTGGTTAAAGCCTCCATTCACTCTCTGACCCCTATCATAAAACGTTCCCTCATTTCTCAAATAAGTAATGGTAAAACCAATCCTCAAGAAACCTGGTCCTGGACTCCACCATTTATACAATCTTCATCCAATCACCAATCTCCCTTTACTTGCTAAAATACTGGAAAAACTTGCTTCTCAGGTTCATGATCATATTTTTCCTCAATGATCCGTATGAACAGTTCCAGTGTGGCTTTCATCCACTTCATTATGACTCTCTCTCCTACTTAAAACACACCTTCTGAACAAGCATATTCCTCTAAGTTCTGGCACTCGAATGACCCCACTGTTGAACTTTATTGCTGTTTTACTATTTTTACTATATTTGTACTTCTTTCCCTGTATTCTGTTATCTTGTCTTTTGTGTGACCTTGAGTGTCCTTGCACCTATAAATAAAATGCATTATTATTATTGATAATGATAACTGATAAATATATGATGGTTCTACCCCTCACTGCCCCGTCATCCTGGGATGTCTGTTGTGGTCCAGTTATTATTTTAGCAGTGTAGTGGTGATCCAAATCACCCACCAACCCCCAGTTGAAGTATGAGAGGATTCTGTGATTGTGAAAGAAAATAGGCTCCATACCATTTCATGCCCTCTAACATTTAAAAAAAGAAGGGTAGGGGGCTTGACTTCAGTGGTGTCTGAGACATCGTTGGTGGGCCAGTATCCTACTATTTGACTCCTGATGTCAGAATATCTATATGAAAGTTAATTCAACTTTTTGTGACCATGTTTAAAAGATTTCAGGGACCAAAAATAGCTTCAACTGTCCATCTAACCTTTTCTGTCACCACTTTTTTAATCTAAAATGATTTATTTTGCATTCAAGCTTCATTCTTTTACATTAATTTAAATTAGAATCGTACATTTGCTCTACTTTTATGAGCTTTGAATAGACGTCAGGAAACCTCAGTCATTCCCACTCTTACTTGTTTCACAGTAAACTTTGAGAGACTTCAATAGAGCCAAAAACATTTGTATCCTGTTGGAAAATTATTCAAGAACATAAACAAACTTTGACCAATGCTATCTGTGTGGTAGTTTGATCAACTGGCAACAAGTCATGCATGATTAACATTTATAAAAAAATCCATGAATCTTGCTGGTGTGGTGAAAGAAATCTGAATTGATTCACATATTTGGTTTCAACAATAGAGTTCACATCTTAATGGGGAGATATCTTTATAATTAAGGTTGCAAGAGGTAAATATAAGTGCAGTCCCTAAGGACTTATTTAACTATCTCAGTACAGGAAGTAAAACCCAATTATAGATGATCACAATTGTTCAGTGGTGTAGAGTTTGAAATGTAGATTCACATGCCAGTATGTTAAAAAATAGCACGTCTGACAGGTGTCCAGATGTGGATGACATTTGGAGATCACCTTTCCTGGATCACTGGTTTCTGGGAACAAAGTTGAGCATTATTGGTTTCACTGGCTGAAACTTCCAGTCAAACTGCAGAGGAATCTGAAAAAGAGATGGATGTAAATGTATCAATGAACGACAGCAAAGCAGGATGACAGTTTGAATCTATTGAAATATTCATCCTACCATGGTTTCTTTGCATGTTTCCAAATTGTAATCCTGCAGGAGACGTACAAGAACCATCTTCATGACAAGGATTGCGTAGCGCATCCCAACACAGTTACGAGGGCCAAGGCCAAACGGCATGTACGCATACGTGTTTATCTCTTCCTCCTTGTCTTTACTGAACCTGCACAGACCAGACTGAAGTTTGAAATCGTGCATTCATCAAGGAGATGTAAAACTGCTGCAAATTTTTACTTCCAGTCCAAACTCGTGCTTATAAAACAACTATGTCAGTAAAAGACTTAGAAAATGCGTCATTCTAACCAGGTTGATTGCAGGGTTTTCTATATGTGAGATGTGAGTACTATGAAATAGTGCCATCTGAAATTTACCTTTCTGGTCTGAAAAGCTCAGGTGAGCTCCAAAAGCGTGGGTCTTTGTGTAAAAGGTGTATAGGAATACCAACAACGGTTCCTTCAGGGATGGTGAGGCCATGAATCTGCACAGTCTTTTTGCACACTCTCTCAAGCCGAGGTCCAATTGGAAGCAAACGCATTGACTCGCAAATAACCTGGTCCAGGTACTGCAAGTTGTTTATGTCTTCATATGAAATGGAAGCCTTAAGGTTCCAGAGAGACGTAAAAATTTAGTTAAACGCAGATTAAAAAAGGTAAGCATGGTGTCATCAAAAAGCAAAAAGTTATATGTGGAAAAACTTCACATTTTTCTGCAGGTTGGCATCAATTTCTTCCTGCAAGGTTTGCATGGCATCAGGGTTTGTGGCCAGATTGTAGAGGATGAAAGATAGAGTAGTGCTGGTCGTCTCATAGCCACCGAAGATGAAGATGAAGGCTTGAGAAAGGATCTCGTGTTCAGTCAAACCTGCCATAAATATAAAAAGGCAATTAGATCAATTAGCTCTGCCTTCAAAGTGTTTTAATCTTTGTGATGTACAACAGTTAAATCTGAAATACTGAAACATCCAGTTTAAGATTACTCCATATAATTCTTGCTTCTTGGCTGGAGCTTTGTAATTTCTCATTATGAAGATGTTACACCCAGATGACGTTATAACCTTTGTTTCAATATTTATCTTAACACATTTGTATCTCTTAACAGGTATCTCTGACCTTTAGTGCTATAACAGTCCAATTTTACATCCCCTCTGTTAATATTTTATTGTCATGCCTGTAAAATATTGTTTTTTAGATCAGACTTAAGAGCTTATGGGCCAATTTTTATTTGTATAACAGTCCAGCTAAAGTTTCAGTCGCCCAATAAATGTGACATAAATGCATTGATGAAGGTGACGAACGGTTAAACTGTTCTTGAAACGTTTCAGTCTGGTTTTAAAGCTCCTCATGTCACAGAAGCTGCACTTTTAACAGTTTATAATGATCTTGTAATAGCTACAAACTCAGATCACTGTCATTCGTTTGCTTTTAGACCTTACAGCAGCACTGCTGTAACAACACTGCAGCGGCTCAGGTTGTACCTAAGTGAAAAGAATCTGGGTCCTTTTCGGCTCCTCTTACATGTGGACTTCATCAAGGCTCTCTTCTTGGACCAATTTCTATTTACATGCTCCCCTTAGCGTCTCTTTTATCTGTATGCAGATAACACTTGGATCTAGCTCCAGTTGCAGTGCAGCCACCTTGATGGCTTAAAACTTCCTCAACTTCAATGAGGTCAAACCTGAAGTGATCAATTTTGGCCCCAGTGGAATCTACAGTTCAACCTTTTCAGATCTTGATAGCTTGGAGCCCCACATGAAATCACACGTTAAAGATCATATTTGACTCAAATTACAATAACTGTTTTGTAGTAAAATAATAAAAAAATTAAGCTGCTGCTATTATATAAGTTGAAATAATTTTAAACTTTTAGGGATATGCTTTAATGACTTCACAACTAGGTTATTTTAACTCTTTACATACTGATGTTATCATGAACAGGTTTTATGATAATGATAATGCAGCCTCCTGATCGCTCAGATCCGTTGATCATCTGCTTTTAGTTGCCCCAGGGTCGAGGCTGGTAAACGAAGGTGATCAGGCATTTTTTCTGTCATGGCTCCTAAACTGCGGACCCAGCTGCTGCGACCCGTTAGACGGGTCAAACTCTTCCTGTTTTAAATCTCATCATAAAACACATTTATGTGCATTGGCTTTCAATTCAGTATGAGAGTTTATTTTAATTTCTTTGCCATCAAGGAAGAAACTCAGATCACTAAAATTTAGAACAAACAGGCTGAGAGACAGTTTTTACCCATGGTCCATCAGACTGCTGAACTCAAACAATATAGCAAATTGTTAATAAGTTAATCATGCCGCTTACACTTATTTATTCTATTTTATTGGTTTTATTCATCTCACTATCTCTTCATTGCACTGTATAAATGTTGTATTTTTGCACGACTGAAATTATATAGTTTTGTTTTATATGTACATTTTATTTATTATTTATTGTTTTTAAGGGTCCCGTCAGTGGCAGCTACCTACATTTCATCATGCCTCCATGTATGATGACAATAAAGCTATTGTTAATATCGGTTTTCTAGGTTTTGCTTTTATTACTTAATATTTTTATGGCACTTTGGTCAATGGCAGTTGTTTTTACATGTGCTCTTGAGCTTGAAGAAAGCATTCATCATATTACTAATTAGCAATTATGCTTTTGGTAATAACATACCTTTACTTGGTTGTTCTTTTTCATTCTTTGTTTCTGTTTCTGGTATTTCGCTCTGAATCATCACCTGCAGGAAGTCTGCTCTAGTCTAGAATGGCACACAGAACATTTAACAACAAGTTAACATATTTGTAACATTCACCTTTTCCATATCGCAATATGTGTAATCAGGCTTTTACTCACACACAGTTGTTGTGTAAGTGGTTTGGGATTATATTTCTTTTCTTTTTTGAGGTTTAATAAGTTCTGGTTTTACATGGAAGAAATTAATATAACTAATTTTTAAAAACCTGCTGATTAAATAGAAATACATTGCAATATTATTACATATTTTTTTTCTTGAAATTTTCTAAAACTCCTGACCTTTTTGTTAATTCAACACTTGCAACTTTCCAAAACTTGAAGCAATTTAAATACTTACCAGCTCCCCTGAGTTATGCTGATCTTTCAATTTCTTAATGATATTGTAGAAAAAATCCACGCTGGGTCTAGCCATCATTTCAATTTTAAGGAGCTTCAGCAGTCGAGCACCAAAGGGAAATATCACTGAAAGGAGACCGAAAAGTTTTCATACTAAATATACAAACTTCTGATCGCATATGGTCAAATGAACTTGTCCTTAAACAACACAAAGGAGGACATACTTATTAAGAGAATAGGCCAAAATCGGATGTTAAGAATTTTCTGAATATGGACAATAACAGGGTCATTAGGGTTGTTTATCGAGTTAGTCTCCACGCTGAAAGATGCACTGGTCACAGTATCCAAGCTGTAAGGTGCCACAAATCTGGAAAAGAAAGACAAATGTCACAATATTTATTCATTTTAAGACAAATAATGAAATGCTGTGACACATAACAGATCAACAACATACTGTTTGACATTGATGGACTCATCCAAATTTGTTTTCCCAAGTTTCTCAATCAGCCGGTCTGCAAAGCGTGCAACAATAGGAAAAACCTTCAAGAGAGAAGAAAAGAGAGTTGTTTGATGCTGACAATATGCTGTACATGTTGGTTTCTATTAACACTAACTATTAATCCCAACTCTCCCAGAGTGTCTTGAGATTGAGACAGAAATTAATACATCTGATGCAAAGCTGGAATTTTTATTCTGTACATTTGGATGAACAAATATTTAATCCTCTGTGACAAAGGGGGACGTTTTAAAGAAGTGTATTAAGCTGATCTAATGTTTTTGTAATTCAAATAAAACACATTTGTCTCAAGCAAAATAAGTGCACCTTCAAATTTATCATCAGGCGTTTCAGACAGGGCACCGATGACTGGAGCATCTTTGGGCAGTGGCAGATAGAAGCTCCTATTTAAAACTTGGACATCTAGATCATGCAGTGTGAACAAATCCATCCATCTATATGTACATGGAGCCTTTCCCAGGAGCTACCAGGCAAGAGGTAGGGTACACCCTGGACAGCCAACAGCCATCACAGGGCCAACACAGACAGACTAGGAAGCTGGAGACGATCCACACATACATGGGAAGAACATGCTCAAACTTCTCCTCCTAACCAAAGCTCAAGCCAGGAACTATCTTACTATGCGGAGACAGTGCTGATCATCACATCACCATGAAGCCCAATCTAACCAATCTACTACATGTGATAGATTTCCTTAAAAGAAATTTCACTTGCAAACGTTATTCAACATTTTTATTCATGGTTCTCTAGAAGCTCTTACTTCTTTTTAATGTTTTGAATCAAAATTTGCACTCATTTATTGTTGTTAAGGTCTGTTTTCTCAGGATTATTTTAAGGAAACATGTTGGAGATACATATTTCTGTATGAAAAAAAATCTTAAAAAGAACAAGAAAAAGGTCAAGGAAAAAAACAGATAAGATTTCTAGAAAAGATTCCAACCTGCTTCAGTCTACCACTGGTGAAGCATGGAGATATCGTGCTGCGAATTCGCTTCCACCTTTCATCTTTAACTGCTGTAATTGCATCATCCAAAGGTCCATTGAATACACCAACATCCTGTGAACAAAGGAAACAGAAGTGACTGTTTATATGTTTGCAGAAATGTTAAAAAAAGATGCATTCCTATTTCTTTGCAACAGACCACAAATAATGACATTTTCTCCTCTGATATCACTTTTTTTTCCACATAGTGGTTTCAAAAGGTAATAAATCTCACGGTTCATGTTGAACTTCTCTTGGAAAGATCACTTATTACTAGTATAATTTTAGGACTACCATTCACATAATAATACAGCATACAATGTAAACATGAAAAGAATAAATGACATAAATATATCTAAGTGAAAACTAGACCTATGTATTTTGCTTTCCAGCTAAAAGAGAGGAGTTCATGACCCAGAGTTGGGAAATACAAAATAAAAAAAACATCATCAACAGAGCTCTGATACCTGGATTCACCATGGCAACTGGTGACAAAATGCTGCCAGTTATTTCAGACAACTGAAAAGAGACGTTTTATTCAGGCATACAGGCAATAAGAAAAGGTGTGTCTTTAAAAAAGGGAACCCTGGTGCAACATGGAAGAAAACTGCCACCAGAGTCAATGTGGAAGTTGAAATCCACAAGTCTACTGACTGAATATTTAACTTTATTAAAACCCTGGCATGTGAATTAAAATGTCACTGTATAGAATAAAATCTGTGGTTTTTTTTTTAGGTTAAATCCCACTGGAGAAATACACACATGAAGGAATCTGAAAATATAGTATAAAAGACCCCTCTGAAAGGTAATGTAGACTGTACAAGACCATGATTAAATCTGCCAAGTTGGAGGTTGTATGTGGCAGCATTAGTTTGTCTGTCTGTTATAAACATAACTCAAAAGTTATGGACGGATTTTGTTAAATTTTCCAGAAATCTCATAAATGGAATAAGGAGCAAGTGATTTGATTTCGGCCCTGCGATGGACTGGTGACCTGTCCAGGGTGTACCCTGCCTTCACCTGAAACACTGCTGGGATAGGCTCCAG
>JBAMHW010000018.1:23018956-23032332 GCA_037177495.1 Rhadinocentrus ornatus | reverse complement strand
TGCTGGGATAGGCTCCAGCTCACCCCGCGACCCCTAATGGGAACAAGCGGTACAGAAAATGGATGGATGGATGGGTGATTTGATTTCCAGATCCGGATCACACACCAAATTTTTTTAATAAGGATTCTTTATTATGGGGAGATTCTCTTACCCTGCGGTTCGTGAACACAGTGTAGCACTCCTTCACCATCACAGTTTTAATAATCTCAGGGTCTGCAATCATTAACAGTGGGCTTCTTCCATCAAACAATCTGGAAAACAAACATAAAAGTTCAAACAGATCTGCTGAAAAACAAAATATTTTAATTTAAGAACACTCTAACAAAGAATAAAGTACTGTTATTTCTTTGTGGAAATAGAAAAGTTGCTTATTTGTTCCAATGTGATGAGCTATTAGAGTATACCAGAGCATATACAATGGATAAGTACTAATCCCAAAAATCTTGATAACACATACTTTCCATGTTTATAGCCTATTTTTATGCATTTTCTTGTTGATCATGTGTTCATAGTCTACATTTTACTGAGGTGGGAACTTGAGTTAAGCACCAGTACAATGCTGGACTGATCCCTTAACTTAAAAAAAAGTTATAATAAATTAATAAAGAGGAGGATCTCAGTGGATCTTCTTCTACTAATGATGCTGCAGCAACTCACCCCCAGACGTCCCCATACTTGGCCTGGCAGTCTCGGTCAAATAAGAATATTCCCTACATGAAATGATATTAAGAAGTTCAGGGAAACCAACCAAGTTAAAATCGAGTCTACCCCTGATTATAAACACCTTCATCTCTCTTTTTAATTATAACAAGTTCTTATGACCCCTTATGCCTTTGTTCTTTTCTTTTTGTAAGCCTACCCTTCTTGCACCAAGCATTGTTCCAATAAAAGGAAGAGGCCTTGGTCCGGATATGCCCAGTTTTTTGAAAAACCGATACGGCGAAAATCCATACCTGTGTCAAAAAGAAAAAGAGAGATCGATACGTGCAGTTCAACAAAATGTTGTCTTCTTAGGTCAGTAGAAATGTCCAGCTCTCTTTGGTAGGACAGGAACCTGGTAATACTTACAGTATCAACAGGGTTAAAACGAGGGCCAACAAAGTCCAGGTGGTCGCTGAAAACATTATGAAAAACATTTTGTAGTACTCTTGTAGTAGACTAGGAAGTACGCAGAAATACAAAAGTCAAGTGGTTTTAAAGCCTCCTTGACCGGGGAGGAGTTATAGTCAGGAATTATCTGTGCGTGTGGGTGTGTGTAGCTGTTCATGATTGCGTAACACCTTTATCATGATATCATCGTGTACAAACTTGTAATAAGCCAGAATTGACACTAATTATTGATCTTTTCTATAGCGATAATAAAAAATAAGTACAATAAATATCTTACTAACTAAATAAATTAATTAATTAATATATTCTTCTTTTAGGAAGTTTAACTGACGCTTCCTCTCTGCGGAGAGATGCTATGTGTATTTTTGAGCCTTATCACGCACCGTAGATAAACCGGAAACATGCTAGATGACCCTCTAGCTAGCTTTCTGTGCCTCACATTTTAACCACTTTGGTCTTTTAAAATAAATTTAAATCGTGTTTTTCTTTTACAATCGGATACTCAGCTGCATTTAAGTGATTCAGAAGGTGAGATACAGAACACGTGAGTGGCGTACAATTGAATTTCTTCTGTGATTGTTAAATAATCATTTAAAAACTGCCCTTCATCTGCACTGCCAGGCTAAGCTATAAAATCTCCACACTTTACTGCTAATTTTATCAAATGCACGTAAACTCTGAATATACATATATTGGTTTGATTTGCATGGCATTAATATGTTTTTAGTATTTGCTTTTACCATATGTTCGTAATGATATGTTTTGCACCTACCGCTACCGCTAATGTGTGTCTGACTTTCAACACGAGCTCATATCTGAACGCCTCAGTCAGAGCAAACAGCGCAGTACACCGCTGTTATCTAGTATATAGTAGTTTGTTATGTGAATTTATATAAAAGCTGCGTGTGAGAGGTCAGTGATTTTTTTGAGCAGTGCCGAGATCCTATAACGACCAGCGGCCTGCCACTCTGACGACGACTGTCTCAATTTTTCTTCTCGTGCTATTTTCCTCAATTACCCAGAAAACCACCCACACATAAAATTGTTAATATCAAGACTGTCACGCACCGCAGTAAAATTGTTTTAACTCGTGACTCATCAGTGTGCAAAGGGTGAACATTAGGTAAACTAATAAATAACGCTTCAAATGCAGATATCAACCTCATGATTGAGATTTATTTTAGATGTGCCCTGAAATTAGCTGCTTGTTTAATGAAGTCTTTTGTGGGTTTATATTTTTTATTATCACAACATAGTTTAGGATTCTTCTCAGATTTGGGTACAAAACCCCTGGCTTGCTGGTTTGTATTTCTACAAATTTACATAATAGTTTAAAACTGCAGCGAAAACTAAAACTTTATGGTTTAAAAAAAAAAAAGCCTTGTAGTAACCAAGTTTAGCGATAATTTTGTTTAAATAGCACTTTTTAATTATATGTAATCTCAGTGTGGATTACGTTGAAAGACATTTCACAAATTTAGATAAAAATATAGACATCTGATAAAACAAGCAGCCTAGACAACACAAGTCAACATTCGGTCTGAACGCCTTTTAACACAACCTGAACCCTCCTAGACACACTTTATTGTAAGTTTTAATTAGTTTTCAGGAATAGCTCTTCAGGCTTCTTAAAGGAAATTTCAAATCTGCTGCTTTTTATTTTGTTCTGTGTTAAGATGATCCAACATTGCTGTACAATGTTATTGTCTAGGCTCAGGGAAAGATTATTCATTCCCTAAGACCTGTTGCCACTGATTTTCATTCCAGTTCTTGTGTAATCTGGTGTACTTTAAGCTTGTGTCTCTGTTTCCCTTAAGAATAGTGTCCTAACAGCCACCTTTTCACAAACGCAATTTCTGATGGTCTTCTTGGAAGGATGGGCGCATGAAAGAAACCATGGCCTTTTATAGCTTCAGAAAACAGAAGACGGATCAGATTAAAAACCAGCTGTATCTCTCAGGTCACTTGAGAGATATCTTTCTTATTCTTAATCAATTCATAGGCCACTGTTAAGTGACATAATAAATAACTCATTTGTCTGAGTATGGTTAGGTTTACCGAGGGCCAAAGCAAACATTTAAAATTCCTACAAAAGCCTGGAGAGCTTATGCTCAAGCCCACAAAATATTTCAAGAAAGTATCCCTGGAACTAAAAAGTAGAGAAATAAAGAGGGGTTTAAGACTTGAACACAGTATTGTACAAATAAAAATCTGTGTGAAAAGGACAGTTTTGAAAAAATAAACAGTTGTGACACCTCAGGTCAGCAGGCAGTGTTTTCCAGAGGGTAAGACCACAGTAACTGAAAAACACCGTGCAGACTTGAATCTAATTCTGGGTTACTATAGACCTGCATCCTCTAACCTCGTGGTTCTGTTTGGGTTAAAGACAGTTGCTCCAAATAAACTACTGTTGGTAATTATTCACCATAAAACACATTCATTTCTAGTAATATTCATTGTGCTAATTTTATTTGAATTATACATCAGATGGCCTTACCATCAAAACCTCCTGCTTAAAATGAACCTTGTGTAAAAAAACAACAACGAAGCAGCTCTGTTAAAGTACGGAAGTGGTACTGCTCCAAGTGTCCTTTGGTGTATGATTGGGATCTGTACAGCAGCTGTTCTGGGTTTGAGAGTGGTCCTTTGTGGATTGGACTTGTTCAGGCTCATCCTACTGAAGCTCAATCAGATTGGGATCTGGGGATAGTGGTTTTCTCGTTCCTGATGTTTGAGCCATTTCTGAGTAATTCTTGAGGTGTGGCGAAGTGCACGCTTCCACTGGGGAGGCTGCTTGAACTCCTCTGCTTGCACTAAAGTCCTCTTCCTGGCATGTATTACCTTTTTAGCATTCACAAATCTAATTCTAACTGCTGTTGCTTTTCCAGATTTAATTTGCCACCATGTTTCTCACCCTCGTCCTGCTGCGGAAAGGTATCCCTGGGAAGCAGTGGATTGGAAAGTATCGGCGTCCTCGGCCAATTACATGGCAGATGAAACGCAATACTCTGAAGCATCTGGAGCGAGAGGCTGAGAACGAATACTGGATCAGTCGGCCGTACATGACCCCGGAGCAGGAGCACTCCCACGCCGCAGAGCGGAGAGCCCAAGCCTGGCTTAAGATAAAGGAAACCAGCTTTGCTAATTTTCCTCAGCACAAGCACATATCAGATCACCTGAATCATCTGAGAATCGCTAAGACATGGTCGAGTTAACAAAAGCAGTGGAATGACATGCAAGGACTTTCTTTATAATGTCACAATATACTGTGGAAAGGAAGATTTGTTTTGTTAATTTATGTTTAGCAGATAATTGTGTATAAGATGAAATGGTGGTCAGAGCTACATGTTTATGGTTCTTTGTCACAAAGGCTGAATTCCCATTGTGATTTCTCCACAAAACATCCTCATAAGATAAAACATGTTTAACACACTATACCCGGTCTGTTTGTCCTTTTGTAAGACTTAAATACCAATGTATATATATATATATATATTTGCAAACTAATAGGCAGGAATACAAGGAAAGTAATGAGTACAATGTGCCTTTTAATGCTTAAACTTTATGTATACTGCCTAAAATTAATCATAATAAATGTTAGTATGTTTGCAGTTGATAAAATATAAAACCAACCAGTTTTAATCCACAGTTTTATAGTAACCATCCAGTCTGATTGGATCTGTGTCAACAGGTGGACCCAGATTGTGAGGACAGGCTGCTTAAATGAAACTTTCTTTACCCATTTATTTCTTCCTCACAATTTTTTTAAATTTTTTTAATGGACAGTTTCTCATCAGACACATTTTTCTTTTAGCTTTTAGAATTTGGGGGCTCCAGCTTTCCAAGTAACAGGATTAATAAGCTGGTGTGGGGAATGTATTTAAAAGGGCCAATTGTACTGCATGGATCAAAGGGGAGAATATCCACTACTGCGGTTCTGTATTTCTGCTCCTTTCACAAGGCTGGCTGTAACCAGTTCATGCAGTTTCCACTGCAAAAGTGGGATTAATGTTCTTTAAACTGATCAAATGTTATGTCTCCTTTGGTGCATTTAAATCTATATCCATCCATATATTTCACTTTTGTTATTTTGTGTTACTTCTGCACATTTGATTAACTAAACAATAATAAACGCTAATACGCATTTCAAATCTCCAGCCAGTTCAACTATCTACTTTGGCGCCTGGACTTGTGCTTGTTTTGCTCCTTGGTAAAGTCTGAACAGTCATGCATATAGTTTAGTCCAGCAGATGGGGCTATAGGTCTTGTTAGGAGCATGGTCGCAGCAGCAGTAGAGTCACGGTCCCTCCTGTGCGGTGCGCCACAGTGTTGTTTTCCACTGCTGGATGAAAAGGTGCGCGAGGCGCCAACGCTTCGCACTCAGCTGAGGAGGCGCCTAATGAGCAGACTAGACATCCACCCCCTGTCCACGAATTCCACGCAGCTTCTCACAGCCAAATTTACCATGTGGACCAGCAGCAAACCGCAGAGGAAAGATTCATCTGCAGAAAACTGAGTAAAGCGACAGGATGCCGGGGGGTCGGAGGGGACTTGTGGCCCCCCAAAATACTTTTTTGGAAAATATTGTCAGACGGTCTAACGGTAAGAAAGGAGATTATTATGATATACTGAGTTCAGAGTGGTAAACAGTTTACCAATCTTGCCTGTCTTTTAAACTAGACATATTAACTGTTTCACAGCGTCGAAACAACCAACTAATTAAATAAACAAATAATAAAGCGACTAATTGGTGCGAGAACCCGTGAAAAGTTTATTTTTGTATTATTTATCTATTTTGAGAGCTTCGTAGAATGAGAAATTGGCTTTGCCAATAAAATTTTTTGCATGATCCCCATTAATTAGTGTAGGTTCAGCGTCGACTCCAATTTGGGAGTCCCTGCAGTGTGAGGGGAGGGAAAAGACAGCAGGTCAGTGCGATCATTAAATTGATCACATAGGAACACTGGAAGTCTCCGTTGAGAAATTATATGGGCAAGATAGAAAGTACTCTTTTTATTATTATTATATTTATTGTTTTAATGAACAAGCCAGGCTTAAATACATTAATTTCCGAAAGCAAGAATGTAAAACATACTATAAAATAATGTGTTGTAGCCTATATTAATTTTGCTGTAAGCTGAAATTTAATTAAGCTTTTATTTCAATTGTCCGATTAGGATATTAAGAAGGCCTTATGACCTTCAGTAATGATAGACAGAAGAGCTGTTGATTGTAGCAATGGGTGACAAATATTATTTGGTTACAACAGGAGGAACATTGAAAGAGAGAGGCTACAAAGGTGGATTCAGGTTTTCCTTCTGATTCTTTCCCCTGACTTGGACTATCACCCCCAACTCTTGACTATGACCTAGACATTAACTTTACAATTCTGACCCTGACTCTCAACATACATAAAGTGTATTTAAATGCTTGGTAAGTTAATAAAAGTAGCTGCTGCTGAAGAGAAAGAGAGTTACCACTTTAAAAAAGTTTTTTTTCTTTCTAATAGACTTTGTGTTTTCCACAACATTATGAAGATAAGTCAATGTCAAGCAGAACTCAAATAAAGTGTATTGCGTTCATTTTTCTTTTTCATTTTATGAATGGAAGCACTAAAAGTACTTGATTTCCAAAGTAGATTACACCAATAAAACCAATTAAATCATCAAATGCTTTTGTTAAAATATCAGAATGGTTTAAGTAGATTAAACGTTGCCATAGCTGCCATGTATACTTCATTTCTCCTCTTAAAGGTTTAACAAACAAATATGTTAATACAATCAACCATATTATTAAAATGAAAAATACAACCTCAGATGGAAAACTTTGTCTTTCTTTAAAGTAATCGTTAGACTTTCTGTGTTATCAGATGCAAAATAATGCAATATGACAGACCTGAGCCATAACATAGTTTTTTTGTGAAACTTGATAAAGGCTACTTTTTATTATTAAAAGTTGGGGCCATACAACATACATATCATTAAATGTCTTGAACTAAAAAAGGCAGCTTTCTCAGTGGGGTACAATGCAATATTTAATCATCAGCGCTCCAGATATGCAAACCCAACATATGCATGGTCTTCAATCATTATTGGATCCCTTGGATATTACACAAAGGAAAACCAATCACTTAAAGACAAAAGCGCACGTTTTTCTTATGACCTTGGGTGATCCATGGATTAGTGAGCAGTTTATCTTTCCCAAGTTAGAAACAAAAGAGGTGATACTCTAATCTGAGCTGAGACACAATGGTGGGTGGCCATTCATAGGCAGTTAAATATTCCCTTTTTTGTTCCAGTTACTGTTAAATAACCACCTCAAAGCTACATTCTTATGACAGAGATCATCAGAATTTGATTTTACTGTTCCAGTGCCATAGTTTATCTTCTACCACCAACTGTAATTAGGCAAAATGAAACAGCAAACAGTATCTAGCTTTGACATAATTTGCTATTCTTTCCAACTAAACCTATTATAGAGGTTTTTCTCTAACATGTTAGAGCTGAAAATGACCAAATGATGAAAGCAATCTCATACCATGGGCTTTGAGCTATACATCAACTTTTGGTTATGAATTTATTTTTATTTTTTTACTATTTCCTTAACATTTAAGTCAGCCTGAAACCCCCCAAACTTTGTTGAATGTGCCTCAGAAAATATTGTGTTGAGTAGTCCAAATATCTATGCACAGAATGGGGATGCTCATTGCAGCAGACCTGGGTTTGTGTTCTGAATCGTGACCTTTTGCAGTATATTGTCCTACTATTCTGGTGGAGGCCTTTAGCAGCCACAAAATCATTTTTAAAGAATTAAATGAATGATGGCAAGATTCCTAATGTTTTATTTGACATTAGTAGCAATTACTGTATAAGTGACTGAGGCACAGTTACTACAGAAGAAGCAGCTAGCTAGCTTCAGTTGATGCTAAGTTAGCTTAGTTAGCAACTGCTAACTGAGTAACCTGGATGGAAATGGAAGTTAAAGCCAACCACCTGAAACTGCTATTAGCTGAGTTCAGCTACTTATATTAGCTGGAAAAAGTCAGATATTTCTCTCATAAATAAGTAGACTATAAAAACAAAGAAAACTAAATGTAGAGTGAGTATTGGATTTACAAATCTGGGATGATAAGAAAAACAACTGATTTAACCACTAGGCAAATTTAATGGGATGATAACATCTGATGCAGGTATTTTACAAATATACGTTTTAAGCCTTTAACTATTCAGGTTAAAGCAACACAGTTGTGTCTTTTTCAGTTGACATAACCCATCTTCTTTGTCTGACATTCAGCACATGTTGCTCCCTGTAAACTGTTAACCTTCTTTTCTTTTCAAAAATTCCAGTTTGGACACTGTCACATAGACAGACAGGTATACTATGAAGTTTAATTTGGCTTTTTGCTTTTGTTTTCGTTACAGTATCTACCTCTTTGTAATGTCATACAAATGTTCTGTAGCCAAAGCTGTTAATTTACAAAGCACTTGTAGATATTTCTAGTGTTCATGAATTCTTTACTTTAACAGAAGTATGTTAACAGATCCAGGGCTATTACTCACTGAGCTTTGGACTTTTTGTTTTGTCCCTCACAAAATTTACATGCATGCGTTGATTGTAAACTAACAAGCTGGCATGGAACGTCTTGTGCTCTTACATCCTGTCATTTGTTTGACCTTTTGTCTTGATGTGACTAAGAAAATATATGTGTGTGTGTGTGTGTCTCTCCATGTGGTTTTAAGTCTTCTGTCTGTATTTCATGGTCAGGTGTTTGTAGGTGTTTTCTTCTCATTTTCTTTTACCATTGTCTTGTCACATTGTTGTAGTGATTGTGTGTTTTGTTCTTAATTACATGATTACCATTGATTAAACTGTCAAAATGTAAAACCATTACAGCAACTGTTTTTTTCCTGTTGCCAAGATCATGTAAAGGTATTTGAGACTTTTATAACTTTTTTAAAGGATTTTATTTATTTATTTATTTTATCTGAAAAATAACAACCAACTTATGTAATCAAAATATTACTTGAAATATCTTACTTTAAACCAGCTGAAATTTTTTTTTGCTTATTTCTTTAAAATGTAACATAAAATGTAGTAAGATGTGAATGTTTAAATGTTTAATTAGCTAGTAAAGTATTGTCATAATTGTATTTGAAAAAGAAATATAGTGTTTTTAGAAATGACAGTTGTAATGTGTGCCATTATAATGAATGCCTTTATTTTCAGTGTAATTTAAAGAAGAATTTAAAACATATATTCTACATATAGAAATTCCTTTTTGCCTTTAGGGTGACTGTAACAGTCATCTGCATACTGTACTTATCATTCAGCTAGTAAAATCACCCGGTTTAAAGAAAATTATCCCTTTATTTAATGTGTTATGACATGAATTGAATTAAGTACATTAAAAACTGACAGGTTTAAAAAAAAGATGAGAGAGAAATAATCCATTAAAATGTAAATGTAGCTCTCTTTATGTAGGTTTGTTACCATTTTGAACACAAATAACTTCAGCTCAGAGGCATTGCTAACATTTGAATATGCTAAATATGCAAAATGAGAATTACCAGTAATATGAGCTCTGTTTTCCAGCAAAATTGGTTATTATTTTTTTTCTAGGCTGTATGTGACATGAAAAATGCTCTTTTACTGCCATTTGTATATTAGTACAAATATCCCCTGAAAAACTGTGAGAACGGCTAACTAGGGTTATTGCAAATTCAACACATAAGTACAGTGACAATTAGTTGTTAGTACATCTAAAAAGCAAAAAAATATAAAAAGAAAAGGAATTACATAGTTTGGTGTTATCTTCATGACTGTAGAGTTTGTGCTTGGGATACATGTGTCATTGCCCCATGTGTGCACGTGTGTGAAACGAGCCATAAATGATCATAGACAATTATGTAAATCGCTTAAGTATGTGTTTACTCTTGAGAGCAGCATTAAAAACAAAAAATAGGGTAAACAGTACATTTTCAAATAAACAGATGGTAATAAGCAAAGTCGTATTATTACTGAATGAACTATTAATACCTATGAGATATTTAAATTATTCACCTTATAAAAGCCTATTATATTGGTATATGAAGCTTGACTCACAATCTATGAATATTAATGTACCTCAACACAAATACATGGACTTAAATTTTTAATATATACACTTAATTTAAAACCAGCTCTTACTAAAATCACGTTTTTCTATGACCACCATATGATTGACCGCTAGGCTCTGATTTTTTCCCCAAGCCAAAATAAGAGCTTGTATATGACTGTTTTTAGTAAATAATGTAATCACATTAGTTATTTGCCCATTTATTTCTTCTTCATTCCAAATCAGACACCAACTTTGTCCTGGGAAATGCTCAGATTGTGGACTGGCCCATTGTCTACAGCAATGACGGTTTCTGCAAGTTGTCGGGGTACCATAGAGCGGAAGTGATGCAGAAAAGCAGCACCTGCAGGTAGGCCAAGCAGGCTGAGTATGTACATAGGTCAGTGTTTAGGCACTCTCATTTAAATTTTGCAAGTGTAACATCAGGAAAATATTAAATACACAGCCAAATAGGTACTTTTGATGATGTATCTATATATAGACTTAGTAGAAATTTTGGCATTGGCCAAAGCTGAATTACAATGACAGATATTTAGCATTTACATAAACCACAGAAGCCAGTAACATTACAATAACTACTCTTAGCTGGAGCTGACTTATAATGGAGAGGAGTTCCATTTTAGCTGACAATGCTGAAGATATACACTAAAAAGAGTTATAGCTGAAACTGAAAGACATGAGGGTGCATTTATTTACAAGATTGGCTTTGATTGGGTAAATTTGAAAGGTTGTCTGCAGTAGAAGTTGTGTGAAAGTCACATAGATCTGACTGGGAAGCCATTGATGGACTGGCATTGTTTTATCTGAAGATACAGTTTGTATTTTCTGGTTTTGACACAGTATGTTCTCCACAAGGATGTCCGTCCTGATGTGCTCATGGGACTACAGGCTGCTGTCCAGGCTCAGAAGCAATACATAAAGCTGCTTCTATATTACTTGAATCTCACTGTGTAAGATTTATAACCACATGTATCACTTTAAAAATGATAACAATCAGGTTTTAGTGAACATCTTCATTGTTATTTTTGTTTTCATCCATCCTTTTTGAAATTTGTGACCTTTTATGGACATGTCTTTGGTGTTTACTTATGCAAAGTAGGGCCAGCTGGTCTTTACTTTCAATCTACGAGAGATCTATCAATCTAAGAGGAAGATACGAGCAATTTTGCATTCTACAAACGTGTATCTAACGGAGGGTTTTCATAAATCTTAATAAGTACAACCAAAGAACACATTTAAGAAGATCTATAAAGCTATTGGTGAATGTAGCCCACTTACCTTCATTATTAAAGTGCATATAGACTGGTCATGGGCTTATGGCTAAAGCTGACTTTTAAATAGCCTTTTTTAAAACTTCAACTAACTGAGGGTTAAAAATCTGAAAAATACGCAATCATGTAAAACTAACGATCTCGTGTTGGATTTAGTTCAAGTTTGGGTTCAGTTGGATTTCTGTTTTTGGTTTTATTTCCTCAGTTTGTTCTTAGGTTTGTAGTTCAGGTTGCGGATAAGTTCAGGTTCAGTATTCTGTTTTGTTTTCTTATTGTTCCCATTTTGCACCTGGTTTCTTAGCTGCTGATTGCCTCAGCTGCTCACTGTTCAGTGATTACTCCCTCTGCATATACAGTATAAACTTGTTTGTTTCTTATGCTCCTTGCTAGATCCTTGTTGTCATTCCTCACCTTCCCTGTCCTGGTTTTCCCTAGCATTTATTAGCATTTATCAGTCTGTTTCTGAGTTTTGGTTTCTTGTTAGTTTTGGTTATGCACTCATTTATTAAGCTGTTGCAGCGTCTTGGTCTTTTAAAGTACACAATAATTTCCCCCGTCCACCTGTGAAAGATATAGTATGATATTCATATATACTATATATACTTAGGGTGTCCAGTAGGTGCTTTCCAGATATATAACTCAGATTTGTGATGTAATCCGGTTGTAACAGCTGAAACTGCCCCTGCATCACCAACTGTAAGCCTGTGGACATGCAGTGTCTCGTTGGTGCGCTTTCTCTCTAAAACTGTACACAAAGGAAAAAAAAAATCATTAAATGAACAGCATTGTTATTTTTGCAAAAAGTTTCTGAACATGTGCTTGCAATAAGGCAAATAACCACCAGATAAATAGGATCATAGTAGAAGAGTGGGTGCTGCCAGATTTGAAATCCGTGGGAGATTTCATCTGTTGTGGAAGATGGTGTTCATCACAGCCAGCACTGCAGCTTTTACTGATTTAGACCTGCAGGCCCTTAAACATAAGATTCAGAACACTTGCCAAAACAAATATTGAAGCGAGTGTTAGATGCTTTGTTTTAGATTTATTTTCACATTGCCTGATGATGTCAAGTCTCATGTAGGTAAGAAGGAAGAAAACACAGCTGAAATCTCCTGACTGAACTGGGAAGCTGATAGAAAGCTTTTTTCAAACACTTTATAATGCAACACAGACATGAGTGAGGAGGACACTTAAATCACGACCAGGCAATTATTGCATCACTAATGAGTAGTTTGTGCATACCAGGAAGTTAGATTTGTGTAAAACATAATAATGAGTTACTAGAGAGAAGACAAGGATATAATGGATTCATTACTAATGATTTAATCATTAGTGTCACTTCACATTGAGTAGATAATGGCAAACTCCCCACACGTGAGAGCATAAAACAAGTTTTTAAATATTATTAATGAGTAAGGAATTAGGATTTAAGGTCAGGATGATGTGAATGTCAAAATACAACTTAAGTATAAAAGTGATTAATTGAAAATTAATTAATTTAAATCATATATAATTTGTAAAATAAAAGAATGCGTTACAAAATGTAGAAATTATGATATACAGTGAGGAAAATAAGTATTGAAACACCCTGCTATTTTGCAAGTTCTTCCAATTAGAAACATGGAGGGGTCTGAAATTTTCATGGTAGGTGCATGTTCACTGTGAGAGACATAATAAAAAAAAAAATCCTGAACTCACAATGTATGAATTTGTAACAGTTTATTTGTATGAAACAGCTGCAAATAAGTATTTGAACACCTGAGAAAATCAATGTTAATATTTGGTACAGTAGTCTTTGTTTGAAATTACAGAGGTCAAACGTTTCCTGTAGTTTTTCACCAGGTTTGCACACACTGCAGGAGGGATTTTGGCCCACTCCT
>JBAMHW010000018.1:22978599-22998182 GCA_037177495.1 Rhadinocentrus ornatus | reverse complement strand
CCTACGATGAAAATTTCAGACCCCTCCATGTTTCTAAGTGCGAGAACTTGCAAAATAGCAGGGTGTTCAAATACTTAGTTTCCTCACTGTATATATTTTTTTTGTATTTTGTTTTGTATTGCGTCTTGTTTTAGGTCATTCCTCATCAATGTGGTCAATGATGTCTTTCTGGGATCATCTATGTTTTTTTTTTGTTTTTTTGCTTGTTTTTTTTCTGTCTGGTTGTCTTTTGGTCATTTTGTGTCTCTCTGTTGTCATTTTTCATTTTGCCCATTTTATGTTTCTTTGCATTGAGTTAGTGTCTTCTTATAGTTTTTATTTTTATTCCTTTCTTTTTGTCTTTTTGTTGTCTACAGGTTCCCCTTGTGATTATTATTTCATCCCCCCGTTACCATTTTTTGTTTCTTTGTGTTTTTTTCATGTATGTATGTTTTATGGTCTCTTGTTTTGTTTTGTTTTGGTTTATTTGTTCTGTCTTTCCCACATAGATTATTGTGGTGATATGGCTTTTTCTGATTGTGTGTGTGTCTATAAATTTTTGCGGTCATTTTATGTCCCTTCGTAGTTGCTTGTAGCTTTGTGGTCACTTTGCTCATGTCCTCTGTGTATAGTGAACATTTAACTGGCAAAACAAATAAACATTTCGCTCAAAGCATGGCTGTGTCTTCACAGAGTCATTAGCTTGATCTTGACCTCTGAAAATTAAAAGCGTGTGAATGATGTGAGTGAGTGATGCATAAGTATTTGTGCTGAGTTCAAACATGACCTTGTGGTGTCTCTATTTTCAAAGCCAGCTGAAAGTCTCAGGATGAACAATCAAAAACATTTTAGTAAATGGATCTAGTGATTTTTCTGATGTATTTTATTGAATAAATAGAATTAGTTCTGTTTCATGGACACCACAAAAGATTTGGAAAGGCTTTCTACCAGAGGTGTAACAATATATCGATCTACACTGACTAAATTATCAACTATCCAATAGCATTGATCCAAATAGAAAATATTGATAAAACATCTATACAGCAATCATTAATTAGAAAGAACATGTGGAGTTGTTTAGATTTGCTTTCTCATTACAACAGAAAGGTATTGTTTTATTTGAGTAAAATGCTGATATTTAGAGGTGTGATGTGTTGCAATACTTTGTTTGACACTTTAAATAGGAACAAGCTTTACATGTGTTCAAATAGAAATGCATTCTTTTAGATTTCTGTTACCTTATGTGAAAATATTAAAGCTAAGTTTGAACAAATTTGGCACTATTTTTGTTAAAGGGCAGAATGATTTTTAAATTTTATTTAATTGTCTAATTGAGCTCAGGAATTAAATTTTACTATAGTTTAGTTGTTTTTTTTGTTATCAGATGTATTCAGAAGTGATTGTGTTTAATCAGCATCTGATAACATCTGATATTGATCAATTTCTTCTAAATCGAATTGAATCAAAATTCTTTTGAGACAGAATTAGTTATTTTGGCAAAAAATTAATAATTCTCCATTAAGTTGATATAATTTGTGATCAAACTTGTGATTTACACCTCTACTTCATGCCAAATGTAGACATTGACTTTATTTCAATTTTAAGATTTTTTTCACTGTCAGTAGTGAAATGTTACTTGTTTTGGAATACTTGAGGGTTTTTTTTGTTGTTTTTTTGTTTGTTTTTTTATTGAGATTTAGCATCATAAATATCTATATTTATATGTACAGGCAGATAGTTGTGTTCTTGCAATCATTTGGGATCTCTTAATATGTTAATAACCAAGCACTTGATGGATACTGTTTGCCGTACTAAAGGATACTTACTTTTAATGTCTTATGGTGGACAATAATTGTGTGACAGTAATTGGGTCTTTTCTGTGTTAACCCTGTATCCTGATAATTATTGACCATATTGTTCAAACGAACTAACTAATTTTGGTAGTTAGTAAGTTTGTTGCCCTGGGTATATTAAAATATCGTCTGCATATCAGGCCATTTTATATTCACTATCTTTAATAAAATACCCCCTAATGTCTTTATTTTGTCTAATGCGTTGAGCTGGTGGTTCTGAATCAAATGCATTAATAAAGATGACCATGCACAGCCATGTCTGGAACCTGGAAAAACCTGGAAAAATTACAACACACCTACAGCTGTTAAATCTTGTTTTTACATTTTTGCATAATAATTTGAATCATAATAATTTTGCATCATCATTCTGATGATGGTGTAATTTGATTTGAATATGTCACCTACTTCTGCTCTCTCTGCTTAATCACTACCATTTAATAATCAGTTAAAAAAAACTTGGAAATGCCTTGTGTACTAAATAACTGATTACTTGCTATTCAGGTACAGCATTGGTGATTACGAGGTTATCGATGAGGAAAATAATGTGACACGCATGGACAGTTGGCTCTACATCCTGGCTGAGACAATGGGCAAACCATTCCATTTCAACACCAGTTCAGGGGACTGGGAGGGTGGACCAAACAAGGACTCTGTCTACATCACTTCCTTGTACTTCACCATGACCAGCTTGACCAGCATCGGCTTCGGCAACATCGCCCCAACGACAGATGGAGAGAAAATCTTTGCAGTGGCCATGATGATGATTGGATGTGAGTGGAAGCTTTTTATTTTTCTCTCAGATTTAGCAAATACATGACACTATGCACTATGTTATGCTCTTAAAAGCCACAGTTATTTGAAATAAGTGAATTATAAATAAAGACATCAAAGTTGAGAAAATAAAAAAGCTGAACAGCATGTCCAGAATATGCTGCTCAGTTTAATTTTATTTCACTTTCTGACCTATCAACATTTTTTATTTAATTTATAGTATCACTGACCTTTCGGTTCAGTCATGTCTCAATGTGCAATGTATACATCACCCCAAATGTTAACCTGCCTTTAGACTACAGAACTTTTAGACTGTTAAAGTTATTTATTAAACTCTTTTATTACATATGCTATACAGGATTGCTGTTTCAGAGAATTTTGTGGCACATGGACAATGATTCTATTTTATTCTATTATATTCTAAAATCTTTAATTATTCTCAAGGCATAGATATTTATCTCTTGTAATTGAAATTGTGTTGAGTACACATTTTTACATTGCACCTTCAAAATTTTGTAGTTAGTTTCGAGATGTGAACATATGAGGTTATGAGATAAACACTAATGTACACAACAGGAACAATATTTAGTCAGCAGAAAAAAACAGCTGTAATGAATCCATACTAAAGGTTAAAAAACTTTCTTACAGACTCATAATTCATGCATGTGATATACGATCCAGATGAAATATCTTTGCTAAACGTTTGGCAATTCATGCTCATTGGATTGTAAATTTTGCACACATGACGTCAGAGGCCACCGAAGTGTGCCAGTGTGTGAATAAACCTACAGAACTAACCCTAAAAAACTTTAGATTTAATTAAGTGCAGTTTAGAAAGCCCTCATAGTACTTCGTCTCACTGGGGTCCATGCTAATGTGCTTAGCAGTGGGAAGCCCAGGGTAGCTTGCATTGCACAAGTTCCTCTGTCTGTAATTAATGGCAGATGCTTAACTGTTTCTCAGCTGACTGACTCAAATTAGTGACACACATCTACATGCAGTGTCTCTATCAACAGTCTGGATAAAGACATATGCCTGTAAATCAATATAACTGAATCGGATGATTCACACTGGACTGAGCCTGACTAGATTTCAGTTTTATGAATGGACAAGTCAAAGGTGTGTGTGTGTGTGTGTGTGTGATCGATGATCAAAGCTATTTGGGGAATTGATCTGTTGTTTCTGATTGGCATGGTGGCTGTAAATCGGTGGTTGGAATAGTTGAACTCTAGCTGGAAGGTTGGCAGTTTGATCTCCAGGCTTTATTTATGTTAAAGTTTTCTCGGGCATGATACTGAGCCATGTCTCTAATACACGCGTGTGTGTGACGGAAGAGAAAAAGTGATGCATATTGTAGAAAATGAAGCAATCTATGTATGTGACTGGGTGAATAGTTAAAAGTTGAAAGGTTTTGGGATATAAGAAAAGACAATTTACCATTTGAAACACTGAATTGGCTTACATTTTGTTCATAATTAGCGTTTTTTGCATTTCCCAACAATATGAATACTACTACTACTGGAGTTTGCAACAGCATTCATGTGATTGTTATTATTATTATTAATATTTATAGATTTATTTATTGGAATTTGACTGAGCAAAGTCTTCATGTGGCTCAAATTGTAATTATTTATTATATTTATTATTAGCAAACTGATTTAGTCACTAAAAATGAATGTATAGTAGTAGTAAAATACTTTTTATACTTTAAACCCTCTTAATTCTAGATTTTGAACTTACTTTTGCTAAATGTTGATTAAGCAAATAATTGCTGGTAGGTACAGAACAATAGTTTAGAAAATGTTCATCTGGGAATTTTTTGTGGACCAATGGAATTTTTGTGAGAGATAGTTTCCAGAGGAAAAGGAGGAAACTAATATCTGGATCGGATGTTAGCAGGCTTAACTATACCCAAAAATCTGTCACTGACAAAGGTAAATGACTGAAAGAAATCAGAATTACAGGCAGGTTTGAAACAGAAGATTGTCTCCCTGCTGCTACCAAACAAAGTTACAAAACTGCCTCTTGTAGAACTAAACCTAAATGCATTAATATTGGATGTAAACATAACACACAACATTGTACATTTAATGTAACACAGAGAAAACCCAAATAAGTTTCAACTTCAAGTGTCAGATTTAATACAGTGATGCAATTATTCCAGTCTGCTGTGTGATGCGTTGACTTATTCAGTGATGCATACTGTTGAAAACCTCAGAAAAACTAAACAAAAACAAATTAAGTTTGAACAAAAGGACTATGTATCAGATTCTGAAGTAATTTTAACATTTGGTCTAATTTCAATATATAAATCCATAAGTGTTTACGTTTTGGTAAGAATCATGTCTTTTTATTTTCCATGATGTTATTTAATCTAGCCATTTTTCTGGAGTCACCTTATTTAAAAAAAAAAGTGTGTAATCTTTCCCTTACCTTATAAGGCAACATCTAATCTGCTAAGTTTTTTTACAGCATTTTTTCCCACAGTTTTATTAACGTATCTTCTGCTGATGCGGCTCATAAGGCGGAGTACAGTACGGGGCTGTTCTGTATGACTGCACGTGGAGAGAAACACCTCAAAGCAATAACTGACGCTGCCATATCAATTTAGCTCAGCGCTCCCTCCAATCCCTCTGCAATCACCCCTCACCTCCATTGTACTTTTGTCCGCCACAGTCTCAACCCTGAAACGAGAAAGTGACTGCACACCCCCCACCCACCTTTCTCACTGACTTGGCTGTTGGGTTTATGAATAAATTCTCAGGGGAACTGGCAAAACTCATTTGCAGACTTGTCTTTGTCTAAAATGTTCATTGTAAGAGACAAATCATCTTAAATATGTAAAAATCAGACCGCCTCAGTAGGATTCTGTTGTAGATGCAATCTTGCGGAGTCCACGGCTGTTCTCTATGAAATATGGATGCTCTGATACTGAGCTATTTTTACCAGCAGCACTGGATCGGTGCTGGCAGCACAGGATCACAGCGTGACGAGGGATTGCGGGGTGGCATGGGGAAGAGTTGGAGGGGGGTGGGGGCTATACATATGTCCTGTTTCTATAGCAACTGTTGGCTGGGGGCTAGAGTTTCTGACAACTATGTTTTAACTACCTTCAAACGAGCCGGATGTTATATGGTGAGCAACGTGGGATAAAGTTGTGTACAGCAGCAAACGAGGTGTGAGGAGTGATGGCTGAAGCTTTGTTCTTCACAGATTGGTTGAGTTTCCTTTGTTACAGCATTTCCTGCTTATCAGAGCTGTGAAGATTGCCATCTGCGCTCGTTCTTGTGGTGCAGTCATCCTCAAATATTTCATATTTGATTTAATAGGCTCAGACTTTTTGGAAACCATCCCTGAAATCTGCTGATTTTGATGCCTGCGAATGTGCAACCAAACGTTAAGGCAGTAAGGAGTCTCATAGTAGCCTGCTGCTTGGTAACATGGCTGTACAGCTGAGTGATGTAATGAAAGAATGAAAGTTGTGGTTTATCTTCCCCCCTTGAGGAGTTTTTGAGCACTTTTTAATTAGTATTATTCCCTGTGCAGTTTTTCAGAACTTTGATTGTGTGCCGTGCAATAAACAAACATGCACAAGTGCACGCACAGGTTACTGTCACCATCTGAAGATAATTGAAATGTTTGGCTGGCATGTTTCCTCTCTGTCCCTTAAAGCAGGGCTAATTAGGGCTCTGGTGCCAAGAGAGCACTGCTCACACAGAGCAG
Source organism: Rhadinocentrus ornatus (assembly GCA_037177495.1). Classification (NCBI taxonomy): domain Eukaryota; kingdom Metazoa; phylum Chordata; class Actinopteri; order Atheriniformes; family Melanotaeniidae; genus Rhadinocentrus; species Rhadinocentrus ornatus. The sequence continues at coordinate 22,991,856 of JBAMHW010000018.1, read as the reverse complement.
ACATCTGATGGCTTTGATCCACACACATGCACCAGCTGTTGCACCAGTTCAACCACCTTAGATGTGCAGCTCTGTTGCTTTTCATAAAATTCTTCACAAAAGACAAAAAGAAATCATTTTTAATATCAATCTCAACATTATGCCTTTACTGTACTTTTTTTTCTTGACATTTAAATGAATGTATTTAGTGGCAGTTGTGATAAGTGATGCCTAATAACATGTGTTATTATACATTTTGTAATGAGTATATAAATATAAAGACCTATAGCTACAAAGACCTTGATATTGTTGGTCAGGCAGATTTCTAACAAGCCAGAATTGAAAGAATCTTTCAGAACAGCAACCATCACGCCATCATGGTAGAGTGGTCAGACAAAAAACATTCCTTATTAACAGAAATTTGCCTAAAGGAAAAACCCTGATTTGATTAACCAGACTGATGAAACTGCTTGTTAACTCATTAATACCATCCCTGCAGTCAAACACGGAGATGGCAGAATCATTCTGACATACTTTGTTTTAGACTTGTCAGCAAAGAGAGGAGGGGCGCCTGAAACTAAAGGAGCAATCCTGACTCAAAATTTTCTCAGAGAGTGCTCAGGATTGATGTTGTGTTGCATTTCAACAACCTATTGACTGGGAGCATGCAGTCAATGAAACACAGGAGCAGTTTCAGGAGAAAGTCTTAAATTATCTTTTGCACACCATTTCCTGCACACAAGCTTGTATTTATTAAGAAAAAATGTGCACATCTCATGCATTCTTGTTTTTATTATATTGTTTTTTTTAACTGTGGATGCTACAAATAAATACAGCCATTTGCAATGGTTGTGTGTCATAATGATGTCATTAGAAGACCTTGCAACTGTAGACAGAAAATGACTGCTTTAGGTGTTAGAGTACCGTTCCTAAGCTGTGTGAGGAACTTGGATCTGATGTTGTTTGTGTGAGCCGATACACTTTAGATTGTAATCCAGTCACTTTTATCTCCCTGAGTATTTTGCTTTAAATTTACTGAGTCAATCTCTCTGTTCCCTTTTTCTTTGCAGAGGTTTTCGTGCTTTTTGTAATTTCAGAAGGGAGTCTTTAAATGAAAGTCGATTGTTTTTCTTCTACTTAACTTTACACACGGTGTGCTTTTCTTCGCTTTTATTTTCATTGTTGCTCCTGCAAACAGTTTTTATATGCAAGGGAATAATAAGAGAAGGGCCTCCATTTATCAGAATGGAACTCTAGCTCATTAATTTATGAAAGATATATGCAAGCATGGCTTTATAAATCCAGATTTGTTAATACTCATTTAACCAAATGTAGCATCTCTAAAGAGACTTGAAAATGGCAGTGCACTGATAATTCCACTGACTTTTATGCCTGTAGAAACAGAGAAACCTACATAAAGAAATAGGCTGCTACTGATGCAAAGCTGGACTTACCACATACAAAATGTAGGGGTTTTTGATAATCTACAGCCAGACCACCTCGGGAGGTTCAGAAGTTGATGTATAATTTTAAAGTCCTAAAACATATTTAAGGACCAGACAGTAAATGACACAGTTTTGAATAGATCATTTTCAACATCCAGTCCATGCAAACATACAGTATATAACCTTAATATCTATCCCTCAAAAGCAAATAGCATAAAAAATGTATTTCGTCATCTTCACGGGGGTTTGTCTGTAGGGTTAGTGGTTGGGTAGGTAGGTGGGGGTGCTTTGTTATGCTTTACCTGTGTGAGTGTGTGAGAGACAATGATTGGATGTGTTTCTGTTTTTAATTTGTTGGCGTTATATGCTTCAGTATGTGAAGTCTTATTTTTAATTCTGTTTTGTTGTTGATATTTAGTTGTTATTGTTGTGTAAAGCACTTTTTGCTGCTCTTTTGTATAAAAAGCGCTATATAAATAAAAATTTGATTGATTGATTGATTGATTGATTGATTGAAAGTCCTTTCTTTTCCCCCCTCAGCTCTCCTTTACGCCACCATCTTTGGTAACGTAACAACCATCTTCCAGCAGATGTACGCCAACACAAATCGTTATCACGAGATGATCAACAGCGTCCGAGATTTTCTCAAACTTTATCAGGTGCCCAAAGGCTTAAGCGAGAGAGTTATGGACTACATTGCCTCCACCTGGTCCATGTCACGGGGTATAGACACTGAAAAGGTAGGTCAGCATGTGATTACTGTTTCCTGGTATGTTGTCACCTCCATTACAAACGGATGGAATTTTGTTATACTTACAACCGTCTACTTAAACCGCTTTCTCTCCGAAGTCACCACAATCCAGATGAGATGAAAGGAATAAACCTTGCACTCTGTTGGTTTAACCCCTAAGTGTTTGTACAAACAAGCCAAACATAATGTGTTAATAAGGCAATTGTGGACATCGATTTAGTTATCTGTCAGCAAAGATGGGCCGTTTCCGGCCTTCTTGCTTTGTGAACATTGAACAAGGAAGAATGAAAATGGATTTTAAAGAATGTTGAAGAACTATTCCTGTAAAAATGTAGCTATAAAGATCAATTTAGTTTGTTTGTTAGGCTGCTTGTTGTTGAAAGCGTCACAGTGATTGTTGATATAATTTGCAAATAGTAAGATATTTCAGTCAGACAACTCACATGTAAATGTTTATGAAGAAGATATCATTGAAGTTTGGCGTTTAGGCTTTGACGCCATCTATCCTATGTTTTGTCAATTTATTACTGGAGTGATGAGGGAAATATTAACCCAGAGCAGAGAGTGATGATGATGAGTCTGTTTGATGAGGGGTATGTATAGTGTGAGACAGGTCATGTGGGAAGCAGCTGATCTGTTCAATCTCAACTATACAGCAGAAGACTAATGTGAATATATATCTGAATGTAATGTTTTGCTGTTGGCTTGAACCTGAAGAACCTTTAACCTTTAAAACCACACTACTGAACTTAGTCAGATTTTCTCAGTGAGGCGCCCCCCACTAATGATGATTGACAGTGATAATGATAATTTATCATCCATCTTGCATCCTACCTGTACTCTGAGCTCTTTCCAGCAAATAGTCGGTCACTTTCTCTCTTTCTTGTCCTCTCTTCCTCCAATAATGTCCTCTTATGTTTCTGTGCTGAATCAGCCATGGTGCATGTTCAAATATCCTGATGCTAGCGTATGATACAGTGCTGTAAAGCAACATTCTGCTGTTAAGTGACACAATGTTCTGGAAAAACATCATAAGGATTAATGATGTGGTTAAAAGGTGGTTCTTATAGGAAAAATTGTAATTTTTCACTGAGTCAATATAAACCAGACATGGGAAACTCTGCTCCTTGAGGGTCACTGTCCTGCAGGTTTTAGATGCTTCCCTGATTCAGCGCAGCTTGTTTTCATGTTCTGACCCATTAATTTGAAACAGGTGTGTAGAGATAGGAAAGAATTTTTAACCTGCAAGGACGATGGCTCTCGAGGACCTGAGTTACCCACCCATCCCTGTTATAAACAGTAATTGTTGTTGCAGTAGAGTTGAAAAAGCCTCTGTCTGATCACTCTTTGTTGTTTAATCACTGTGATATGTGGAGGCTGTACAGTTTATAGTTTATGTTTAGCAGCTTCTTTCTCAAATCAGCTTTTAGAAGCTTCCTAGCACAGTGGCAGATTTCTGTTAGTCACTGGTCCTGATGCTGCAGCCCTAACAGATGGCTGCAGAGCAACCTGCACTCTTTACCACAAACTTGTGAATGATACAAAGCATTTAGCCACAAATATTGAATGACATAACCCTCAAGTCGTGGAGACTGCTCTGTCAACACATTTTCATTCTCAAATTGTGATATATTGCTGCTTGGTCATCTATTGAGTTAGTTTTAAATGGACGGGGAATTGTCAGTAAAACTTTAGCAGCAGTGAGTGATGGACTGGCTGCACCAAGAGGAAAAGACGAGAGGAAAATGTCACTTTATAGTGCTGAGTTATCAAAACTAACACAGGGCACAAAAGGAGGTCAGAGGGGAGGAGAGGGATGTAGACTCATCCTTGACACAGCTGTTTTTTACTTTCTTTTTTGTCTGTATTTATTTTGACTATACTGAACTTCAATACACATAAACTGTGCAATATTAGGGTTAGGCTTTAAACTTAATAGTTAGACAGTAAAATACACAATACCATACATTTAATTGTTGAAAGCATTACTAACATTAAAAATCCTGCACATCCTAAAACCACACTGTACCCTAGACCAAGAACAGGCTTCTGGGTTATGTGACAAGTTAGCTGTGAGATCAGATTGGCCCTGTCCCTTTTAGTAAACAGCCATCTATTGGTTGCCTAGATAATCACCCAGGTATCTGTACACCACAGCAACCTCGAGTCATCTTTCTGAATTCAGATGATGCTGAAATTATAGGAGCATTAGTAAATTAAGCATTTAAACCTGAAAGCAGATAAACTGAACAGGTGCCACTCTGCTGATGTGAAGCGAAAAAGCATTGATTACACTGCAGTTAATTAAAATCCACTTGTCCAAAGTCCAATCATTTTTATAATTCCACTTAAAGTTAGAAACATGACAGCTAATAACAGGGATTTTTTTTGCCAGCAGAATCTGTGCACCATAATGGCTTACCTTTAATCAAAATCAATCCTATTTAAGCTTGCAATGCATCTATGTGTTATTTATTTATCTGGCTGCAGGCCACACTGAAGGGTCTAAAAATGGCGCATAATCCCTCTCTGCTTGGCATTTATCTTCAAAAGGGCTTGTTTTAAAGGCAGAGCCCTGCAACAGCCTAGTATCCTGTAGGCGAGGTTTACCAAAGCAAACTGCAGCCAGTCAATCACGAGATGGGGACTGGCAGTTGCCGTTACGTGTGGTTCATGCTGGAAATAATAATCTTGACTTAGCAACATGCTATCTGCAGAAATGTATTGGTTTTTTCCAGACAGCTAATTAATGTTTTTAAAAGAGTAACAGAAACTTTGTGGCAGCTGCTATAGAAATTAATTGGAGACTTTACTTTTATTGTTTGTTTAATATGCTCCCTCAGCTCTACTTAACAGAACATGGGCCTGTTGTTTATCTGAGATTAGACGGAGTTCAGCCTGAGTAACCACTGATGAAAAAAAAATAGAACCAGTGTTTAACAGCTCCCAAACATTTTCTGCTGGCTGCAACATGAGATGCCCAGCAGTTTAACATTTTGACTGATTTCTTGTTTGTGACTATTAAAAAAGTACAGTGAAGATATTGAATTTCCCCTGTAATTTCTATCTAAGCTGAAGGGGGACAAATAATACCAAGGGAAATAATGTCTCAAGTTTTTATTAATTAAAAAAAAAAAAAGATTGTATCATCAAAAATTAAGTTAAAATAAATAAAGTCAGTGCCCATCAGTTTAACTATTTTTTTTTAATTACATTTTATTGCAATTGTGATTAATTTGTAAATGAATTATAATTTTATTCTAATAGTAAAATCTTATTGGTAGTTTCCTTTATTTTAAAAATACAGGAAACACATGCAATATTACAAAATAAAAAGTAATATCACAGTTTTATTTTTCATGGTGTAGCTCAGCATGTAGAGGATCAAACAGACATCTAATCATCTAATTAGTGATAACTGTTTGTGTATCCTGAGAACTATGTAAGAGCTTAAATTTCTGTGTGATGAGAGAAACGGTTCTATGAGCAATATTGACAGACAGCAATATTAAAGCAAGCTTTGATGGTTACTCTTGGTCAGCTTTATACAATGCAAAAAGACTATTTGTTCGGCATTTAGTAAGGCTCTATATGAATAACTTAGCCATATAATTTTAATAGCTACACTTACATTTATTTTAAACTTATACATATGTGAGTGAAGAACTGCAGAAAATGAAAATTAAGAATCCAAAGTGGGAGAGGATTCAAAAAGGCAAGGGACTAAAAAAAACATTTTGCAGGCAAGCCTTGCATGGGTGCCACTTACATGGGAGCAGAGAAATAAGCAGCTCCCTCTCCCCGTATTAGTAAGAAAACTAACAATCTGTAAAATGTACACTGTAGCAGGAGGACATCATGTATCAACAACATCAGCACGCAGCATCATGGAGCCATTGAACATCATTATGTAGCAGGAATGAGCAGATGCTGTACATGCACGTCATCATAAGGGAAGTTTAGTTTTTTTTTGTATTTGCTGTGAACCAAGTAAGTTATTATGCAATCTCTCATTAAAACAAGCTATAGCAAGTCTAGCATGGCCAAAGAAAATGTGGTGTGTTCACAAGTATATGACATACAGCCACTCCAATTTGTTTTATACCTAGCTAAATGTAGCTACAGATGTTAATGAAGACTGCAGCTCATGCTACAGACATGTTTTTTAATGCGGTATGCAGTCATGTAGTGGTACCAAATCTCTGGTAAACGCCCCCTTACATACATATTGTGTCAAGGTTTTGGTTTAGGTTGTTAGTTTCATGTTTTTTACTTGTAGGGTTCTTCCTATGTTCATTTCCTGTTTGCCACACCTGGTTTCTGTTACACCACCTGCTCCTTGTCTTGTGATTAGTGTATATATACCCCGTGGTTTCTGTCATTCTGTGATGCCAGATTTTTGTCATTCCCAATGTCATCTTTGTAGACCTTTTTATTATTATTCTGCTTCTCAGTTTTGGTTTCCAAGTCTGGATTTACTTATGTAGTTAATTCCCACATCCTCCTGCCTCTTCACCCTGCATTTTAATCCACACCCACTACCGCACCCTCATATTTTGTACAACATAAAAGCTTCAATATCCTTATTAAGACACTCTTGTGTCACTGCAATAAAGATTAATGTGCACACAAGGCCACACAAGAAGCCATCTGTTTAATTTTTTTTTATATCAGCGAACCTACTGTCAGGTCAGAACCACTAAATCAAATGACTAACCTCTCTTTGTAATAAGGACGCATTCATTTTTCATTATTTGATGACAATCCAAGATTACAGGAACACTTCAGTTCATGAAACTGAACCTTTACATATGTCACACATTATGATGTACAGCTACCTGTGATGGGTATCAGATGAAGATTTTCCACCAGCCTTCCTCTCTAACCTTCAACTCTTCTCTTTTCTCTTGCTCACTTTCTTTCTTTCTTTTCCAGGTGTTGCAGATTTGCCCAAAGGACATGAGAGCAGATATCTGTGTTCATCTTAATCGCAAGGTTTTCAAAGAACATCCAGCTTTCCGGCTGGCCAGCGATGGCTGTCTCAGAGCTCTGGCCATGGAGTTTCAGACAATCCACTGTGCGCCCGGTGACTTGATCTACCACGCCGGTGAAAGTGTGGACAGCCTCTGTTTCGTTGTGTCTGGATCCCTGGAGGTCATTCAGGATGATGAGGTGGTGGCCATTTTAGGTGAGCTCAGCACTTTTAGAGGAACTCCTGATTTTCTCTTTTATCAAGCGAGGAGTTTAAATAGCTCAAAGTAATGCTTTAATTAAAAACTTTCCACTGCAACTTCCTGTAACATATAACGGTATTAGCTTTACAATAAAGATGAAACAGAGTTAAATGAAATCTGTTTACCCATTTGGTTTTTGTGTTGCACCAGAAAAAGAGGATAGGAATTTATGAAGTAATTCAAACTTTAATTTCTTTATCACATGATGAAGTCCAAAGAGACTTTTCAGACATTTGAAAACATTTTCCCAAACAATTCTTGATTCATATTTTAACCGAACGAGTACTTAATACATAAATATTGATAGTGCTTAACCAGTTTAAAAATGTAAGGCTGCCTTTTCACCCAACTGACCTAAATCTGCTGAAATGTGTTATAATACAGAGTTATAGGTGTTTTAAACTATGACACAGAGACAAAAATCTTAGTTGCAGCTCTGCAGATACAGTATTGTCGACTGTAAATAGTCAAAAATTGGTTTACAGCAGCAAAGATGCAGTTTGGTCAAAGTGGCCTCTAGGACTGTTTGAGTGTTTTGCAGCACAGCAACAAGAACAAAAAATGGAACAACTCTTTCATCAAGTCTTTTTATCACATTACTTTCATTTTTATGTACTGCAGTACTTTACAAAGTGTTTCTATCTGCAGTGAAAGCTGAGCTGCTTGTGGATCTTTTTCTGCTGACAGATGGATTCAAGATTTGGGCAAAAATTTGTTTAATGCTGTGTGATACACAATCCTCTCAGCCACACTTTGCATACACTCTGGGATTTCCAGCTTTGTCTGAATCCTAACCAGTCTGCTTACTGATTCTGAAAGCATGCTATGATATTTTATAAAATTTTAGTTTTCTTTAATTAATACACCACCATGTCGATCCCCACATATGTTACACTGAAAAAGTACAGAAGAATGTAAATAGCTAAAGAAGGGTCTTTACAAGTACAGGCAATGTATGGATGGATAACTTTGCTGAGTGATGTTGAGAGGAAGTAACAAACTGGCTGGGAAAGAGCTGAAAGATGCTGCTGGGAATGGGTCACTGCATTCTGCCAGTTGGCCCTGTCATGACTGCTAGTACTTGACAATGAGAGCTGTATTCATTAGTCAAATGTTATAACCACCAAGTAGTTGAATGCATTTATTTTTCCTGTATATTTTAAGTGAAGAAAATTTGTATGATGACAGAATTTATGAAGGCTCAGAAAATGCTATATAATCCGAGAGGAGCGTGTTTTTCTCTGGCAGCAGTGGCTGTGGTGGATTGTAGAGCAGAGGAAGGGAAAAGGTGGTTCGGGGAAGATTTTCCGAAAGTTAGTTGAACATTTGTGGTTTGTTTAGAAAAGTTTTCATCTTAACAATCCAGGCAACGTTCTCCGATTATCACAGCCAACTTTACCAAAACTTTAGCCAGTTTCTTTGCTAGTTGTGCACGTCTGCAGGTAACAGCCTCTCAGTTACTGCATCCACACCAAACAGTAAACAGTCATCAGTGACTGTGTGATTTTCTGCTGGGATTTCACCCACTTAAAACTTCACCTCCCTCCTGAGGCTACAAGCAGCAGAACCAGGCAGTCAGACTGGGCTGCATGGTCTTCCCTAGAGTTGGAGCCTGTGACCCCCTAATTTACATGATGAGGCAGCAATGCATACAGGAATGTAAAAAGGAAACACAGCAATAAATACACTTGAAAAGCAAACATAGAGGAAGAAAATGCAAGATTGAAAAATAATGAGGACATAAATATGGCTGTGAATAAAAAAAAAAAAGTAAAGTATTGAAAGTATGTAAAAAATGCAAAGTTAAATTAAAACAATTGAAAATGACAATAGGAATATAAATTTATCTTATATTTTATAGATTTCCTAACGGAAAAACTAAGTAAAAAATTTGGGGGATAAATTGCTCCTTTTCAACAATGACCTGCTATCAGTTCCTTTTTGGATAAATTGTTACGAGTTAGCTCGATACCTGGATGGAGAAGCTGAACCGGAGGCTGTGTAGGGCAACTATGAATCACATTCTCATTAATGGCATTGTAAACAAAAACATTAGGTACAAAAATAAATAAAAAAACAAGCAAGATCTTTTGTATAAATACAAGCTGTTCGGTGGATCATTCTGATTAAAATGATGCCTTGATTTATGCTTTTGCTGTGTGTGTTGTCATAGACTGCATAATGATCAAGGTGCCATCCAGTGATGTTTTCAGTCATGTAAAACCACACAAACATCATCTTTTTTATTTAGTCAGACATTGTGCTGATATAATTGTTGATCCCTTTAAGACATTGCTCTTGATGGTTTTCACTTCACATATGGTCATGTTGAGCCTTTTAACTCAAAATAGCACAGAACATGAGTCACGTCAGACAACTTGCTGATCAAATGTGTGCATGAGTTGATCTAAGTTGCTTTTGACAATCAAGTGAACAGTTTTTACATAAAGCCCTCAAAAGCTATCATTTTAATTTTATTAATGGGTTATTAACCTTTTTTATGACTATTAATTAGCTGAAAGCATTTAACAAGAGGTTACCAAGCTGTGAAAAATCTCAAATCAAAATCAAGTTTTTAATTTAGTTTATGGTCATGCTGTGTTTTTAAACGGAAGCTAATCAGAACCCAGGCTTATCCAAAATTAGCAACATATTATTAGCTTTTTGATAACATAGTCAAGCTGAAGAGTCAACAGTGTTTAAGCAGAGTTGAGGAGCAGCAGCTGCAGCTTTTCATATTCATTACTCTATGCATGTTAGATTAGGAAAAGGAGTAGAGCTACTAGGCCTTTTTATGACATGAAGTGATTATTTCCAAATGGAAAAATGTGTTTATATATAATTCTGATATGCAGAATTTTAAGGGGTTTAACAACTGCCTGGAAAATGTCTCATCAATAAGCTAAAAAAATTTTGTGTTACTTTATTTAATATGTTTTCAATACGTTAATATTTGTCAGATTGACAGAGGATTTTTCATAACCTGGCAAGCAAAAGTATTATTATTATCTTTTATAAAGCATTGGTAACTTAAATATAAAATAAAAGAGTCACTTTTCATTTACTGACCACATAAAAACATAATCTTTTTACTCATAAATGATCTCTGATGGATCTCCAGAAATATAGATTGTAAAAGTTAGTAAAAGAAACACGTTTATCTTATTTTGTAGACAAGTGACGGGTAATAAAACTGTCACAGTCTCATAAAGCACTAGTTTATTAGCTAAAACATGCTGGCTTTAAAGAAGTTTACAAAACACATTAAATTGATTATTGATATATGAATATCTGTATAAATATGATGGTAACACAGGCACTTTTACCAAGTCACTATAAGGCACACTAATGGGGATAAAATTTTACAGTGCTTTGTATGACAAAAAAGAAAATTATGCTAGATTCAGAAAACTCTGTTTACTCGAAATAGGTCCTCACAAGCAAGCAACTTGCTGGATAAGGTTTATAAAAGCAGTTGTACAACAATTTTAAGGAATCTTTCCCCCCTCTACTCAGACAGGCCATCAGAGCATGGCGACCCAAAATGTGCTCACATGAAAGATTTATAGGATTTGTTAAGCACTTGTTAATTATTTATGAACTATTACTGAAGCAGGTTTTACAAGCCCTTTTATGGAGGAATCACCGGTTAAAAATTGTGTCCTCTCTCTGCAGGTAAAGGAGACGTATTTGGGGATGTTTTCTGGAAGGAGGTCACTCTGGCTCAGGCCTGCGCCAACGTCAGAGCGTTGACCTACTGCGACTTGCACGTCATTAAACGTGATGCTCTGCAGAAGGTGCTGGAGTTCTACACGGCATTTTCTAACCACTTCTCCAGGAACCTGCTGCTCACGTACAACCTGCGAAAGAGGGTGAGTTTATCATCAGATTGCAAAAAAAAGAAATATTGCATTCTGCTCAGAATTTACACTGCAGTTTTTATTTTTTATGTTAAGTCTAGATTGTGTCAAACAGCTGCATGACAAACACTGAGATATACAAAATATACACTTTGAAGTCAAAGTTTGGGCGCGCTTTTCCATTGAATTTAATAGAAAACACAATATTTGTCCTCTGCATTTAACAACACTAATTGCGGCTTCAAAAAGTTTAAGGCTGAATCAAAATATTTCTAAACTGAAAGCTAAAAATTGCAGCCTTCAAAGGAAGGATTCATTGAACTGTAGCCGGAGGCTGCATCAGTTTTAGCTAAATGGACCATGTTAATACTGGACAATTAATTAACTAAATAAATTACTATTGTCACTTTCAAATGGAGCCAGGTTTTTTTCACATAGATAGTCACCCTAACTTTAAATGTCTGGAGCTGCTTACACTTGAGTGTAACAGCAACAATAAATCAAAGTGTATCTCAGTAACAAACAGCAGTTGCTCTCAGTTAAAATGTGCTCGCAATTACTAACACAGTTGATATGTTTTCTCTTGGATAAGTTCCAGTGGATGTAATTTAACTGTGAATATTATGAGCACACCAAACATCAGCTATAAAGACTGATGTTTACTTTTCTTGTAGAAATAGAAGGAAGATGAGGAAGAGCTGTTGAAAAGAATCCATGTGTGGGCACATGTGAAACGAAATAAAACAAAGCTGCAAGTCCAATCCAGCGAGACAAAAATGTAACAATACATACAGAAAATCTCCATACTTCCATTTATTCCAAAAGTGTCTGCTAACTCTCCTACATATGCTTAAACTATTGAAGTTATACTTTACCTTTGTATGAATGTACCCATTCTACCCATTTTCTATTCCTGCTTATGCCAGTGTAGGGCCACGGGAGTGGGGGCTTGAGCATAACCCAGCGGCTATTAGGTTAAAGGCAGGGTACACCCTAGTCCATTGCAGTGACCAAAAACTTCCATTGCAGTGACCAAAAACTATCTGTAACCCATTCAGGTCAAATGCAAAATAAGCATGTTTGTAATTTTTCCTCCTGATACAATCTCAGTGTCCTGTTACCTTTTTTTAACACACATACACATTTGCTGCAAATCCCTCATGCAGGTGACGGTTGTTTATATATGGCTGGGAAATTTAGGCACTTTGTCAATGATAATGAAAACCAAAGTACTGTGACATAAATACAGTATAAAAATATTGTAATTTGTAGCTATTGGTAAAAAAGGTGCACATTGATTTCATAAAAGTACCAGTCCTGTTTTTAATTATTATTTAAAAGCCTAGAAATAAATACAATAGGCTGCCCTTTGTCCTGACCAGCTGTGCTGCCTCAGCTCATACTTGTAAACACTTGGTACAAAAACAGTCCCATTACATAGTCACTATATTTTAAAGCCATTCTTATATCCTTCTCTCAGAAATGAGCAGCTGTGATAAACAACACAAGTGTAGCTACTAATGATTACATCATTTATACGGTTAGTCTGCCCAAGAGAGTCTAAGTGCAAGATTGAATTGCCTGCATATAAAGAGACAATCTCATCTGCTGCATCAAAGTCACAATTCACCAGGGTCCCTTCCTGAATGTCTACAGCCAGGAAAGCCAGAGATGGATCGAACGAGTAGCCAAATGCTTCCTTTAACTGCAACTCTTGAGATTGTGTTTTAAATGGAAAAGCACAGCAGACAATACAACCTGCACTGCTTGCATTCAAGCGATCCAAGCGTGGGAATGTAATACTGCATGTAATTAAAAGAACTGTCTTCTTTTTCAGAGAAGATTTATGACTTTTCATTAATCATTTTATCATCATGCCTGGTTACAAGTAAAAAAAAATTTTTTTATTATTAGTCATATTGGACCAGTTCTATGACAACCCCACATGCTACCTTTGTTTTCTTGATTGTATATTTGACAAGGAAAAA
>JBAMHW010000018.1:22953418-22963773 GCA_037177495.1 Rhadinocentrus ornatus | reverse complement strand
TAGATAGATAGATAGATAGATAGATAGATAGATAGATAGATAGATAGATAGATAGATAGATAGATAGATAGATTTTCAAGGGTCAAGAGCATGCAGGTAATGACAGCTGTCTGCACCTCCTCCAGAATTGGCCTGTCTCCAAATTATCTCAGAAACCTGCACCTGCACCCACAAAGCTCTTCAATGGTCTATTCTTTTCCATTCATGTCGAAACCTAATTCACATACACACTAGCTGCTTTATACACAGCTGAGCTGTCAGTTTCATCTCTGCAGAAAAAAAAGGTTACACTGGAAAGGTCTGGAAAATCCATATTTTAAAGCTAAATCTTTGTATGACACACTGTGGATAATATTTTACATTTGTTATTGTTAGCATTTATCCTTAAAAAGAAAGCTTTACGGTTCCTGTAAATGTAAATGAAAATGTAGCACCTTCATTTAAAATATTTTGATATTATTCTAAGCTTGGGAGAGTGAGGGGGGATTGGGGCACCATTTGTCATGAGCAAAACTTGCATTTGTGCCAAGACATCTCAGTGTTTTGTCTTTGCAGGTATGAACATTTCATTAACACCCTCAGTGGAAATATATTCTCCAACCAGTCGTCTAACCTTTACTGTTGCCGAGTGTAACGAGCTGTAGGATGCCGTTATTAACTCAGTAAGACCTCTAAATACCAGCCTTTATACGCTCATGTGTTGCATTACTCATACATTGTTTAAAGGATGAAATGCATCAATCTAAATGTGAACTTGTGGCCATAATTTAGAGAGTTTGTTGTATTATCTTGCATTTTTAGAACATAACCATCTAACAATCTGGAAAGAAAATGAGAGCACATGGAATCTCTTGAATGCTTAGATTTTTTTTACGTTTTGTTGGAACCAGATACTAAACAGAGTACATTTAACCATCTCTGTTTCTCAGTAAATTACACCATATATGCAATATCTGTGCATTATAAAGAACCAGAGGAAACAAAGAGCAGTCTCTTACTACTAGTAACTTAACCCCGTTCCCACCCAGAGTTCTGGTAAGGAACAGGACAGATTGGTTCAATAAACCCTGGTCTCTGCTGCATTTTCACAGCCAATCGTGCCCTTACATGGTGTAAGTGGTATAAGCTGGATAACAATAGCAGCACTACGCCTTCCTTGAATTATAATGAAGAACACGACACAGACACAAAGGATAAGAATGGTGGATATCCATCAGCTTGTAAGTCTTTTTTCTTGGCATGTGGCTTTAAACAACAAAAAATCCACAATATATTTAGACACTGTTTAGACAGGCATGTTTAGTGCTTTGTTCTTATTGATGAGACGCGTGGATTGCAGCGTGTCAAGCTTTGCCCTTAAGGGTCAGATTGGTAAGACTGACCCATAAGAGATCCATATATTCCAGTTTTAGTCAGTAGAAAAGCAAAAAAAAAAAAAAAAGTCCTTTCCTACACCAAGTGGTGGAATAGGGCTTTTTACTCCGGAATTATAAAACTATTAGATGGATTGCTATCCTGTGAATCCTGCAGTTTTTTCCCCATTACCATGAGGTTTACATGTGTAAACTTTCACGGCAGCTGTTCTCCTCAGGACAAATCTTTTTTTAATAACTCTTTCCCCTTTTACACAACTACTTTAGAGTCATATTACAGAGGGAGTTACAGGTGCTGGATACAGCAAACATAAACACTGACAACTCAGGAACTGGCAACATTTACAACAAGAGACCTGCAATCTAGTTAGGACATTGGAGACTTCAATTACACCACTGCCTGCACAACTAAAAATCCAAGACAAGCTGATTTAAAAGCATTGATCTTATATTAATGAAGCTGCTCCCAGTGCTCCCCCATTTTTTTATTTTTTTTTAACTGCACACACACGAGGACACTAGAAGAAGCTTTAGGCATTCCTGCCGGATCCAGTACATTTAAAGCAGAAAAACACAAGCAAATTATTGAAAGCAGTATGATTACAAAGTAGTTTGCTAATAAATCTATTTCTAATCATCTTCAGGGAGGCATCAGCATGACTATTTTTAGCGTTTTGATAATCTGAGCAAACCGCCATAAAAGCAAACTTAGATTAGCAGCAGTTTAGTTAGCAGCCCTTGCTCTGAATAATTCATCATAGACCCCCTTCTCATCTTTTCACTGACTCTACAGATATGTGTGTGTAAAAGAGGTAAAGGAAGCTAGAGGAAGCATTATGCTAGGCACCATTTGCAGTAAGCCTGCCAGGCTTCCGACATATTTTTACTCTCAGTATAACCTAACTCACAACAATAAGACCTTAGTCAGGCTACTTAGGTAAAAATTTTAAAGGGCTGTTTTAAACAATATGGAGGGATAAAGTGTAATGTTGGAGTTGGTGTGTGTTTTATCAGATCACATCAGAGTGTCGGGAGGAAATCAAGAGCTAATTTGCAAAGTAGTACATGTTTTGGTGCTCCTTTTATCTGAGCATAAAAGATAGCAAAAAAGATAAAGTTTAAACAATGAAAGTCAGCTACTGAGAAAAGAAAAGCCAGTGTTGGTACTGATCTGATCAATGATAAATTAGAAAGAATATGTTCTGTGGGCTTTTTAGTTGTACTTAAAGTATTTTTCATTGCAAAAAAGTGTTTTTAAAAAATATATATACATGATTTTCCCAAAATTTAGAAGCAGTTATGTTAAAGTCGCACACCAGCATTTATTAATATCCTAAAATCTCACGTGTTCCTCAAAATTGTACATTTGTACAAACAAAACAAAACACCGGTGGCCTTAAAATTGCTTGGGATAGGATTCTTAATTAAATAAAAAGGAATCTATAAGTATGACAATCTGACCCTGCCCACATCTCCACCCGCCAGCAGATAGCACTGCCTGCGTTGTCACCCTCAACTCCTTTCATGCTACAGTTTAGCACTTCTAAAAATGGGGTAAATCATCATTATACGACTGAACCAAAGGGCAACTGTCAAGATAACGAGGCTAAATTATCTAAGTTTGTATGCAAGAGAAAGTATTAGAATAGTAATTACTTAGTAAGTTACTTTCGTAATATGTAAATAATTCCCAACTTTCTTTCCAGTTTGTTACCTCCCAAAGAGCTAAGACTGGCTGTGATCTCTACTGGTCTGCAGCTCTCCTAATTTTTCTGGCCTGCTGTCCTCCCAGCTGTTGGTCTTTGCAGCTCTTGGCCCGCAATCAACCAATCTGGGGGGGCTGCAGTCTCTTGCCTAAGTTGTGCAAACTTCTTCTGCTTTGACTCAATATTAATTCATTGGCACCTCACAGTGAATACAAAAAGCTGCATTAAGCAAGTTCTCCGGATTGATCCTTATATCTCATGTAAATATATGGGCTGTCTGACCTTGTCTTTCTTTGACTGTTGGTGGTGCTCTGCAGGTTCAAAGCGGAAATCCTCAGCAAAAGCATTGATGGCTGATTTAGAGGACAATATGTCATGCAACATATGAAAAAACATCTTAAGGGTAAAAACTCTACTTTAAATGAAAAATTGAAAGGAAAATATTATTAGGATTTTTGCTATTACTAAGAATTGTTCCATTTTTTCCTAAATACTGTCCTACAGCTGCTTTTGTTGTTGCACATCTTTCAGTTTTTACTGTACTGCTGAACTCACAGTTCATATCATTTGACCTTTAACTTTGATCAACGCAAAACATTCATATCAATACCAGAGATATATCAGTCTAAATTAAAGATGTACTTCAGTACCATTATATTAAAATGGGTCGAATGACCTTGTGTAAAAGTATAGCTGAGGCATCTGTCATCAGTGTCATATAACCAGTTATCCATAGGACAGTGGTTTAAGTGCTGGCTTTTCAGTCTACCTATCAAAGTGTCTTTGTTGGAGCCTAGGGACCATAAATTTCGTACACTCAATTGACATACCCCAGAGGTCTGCAACGTTTACTAAAAGAGCCATTTTTATCACCTTTCCGCACCAAATAAACACGGTTTAGAACAGTAAAAACTATTTGACTCTTCAAAAATAACTAAAAAAACCAAAACTGTCTAAATTTTATAAGTTTTCATACGTCATGACAAAGGAAAATGCCAAGCCTGCACACAATTAAAAGTCATATATCTAGACAACACTGCTGTCTGTTTAATATAGCAGACATCACTCAACTCTCACAAGTGAGTGTCTGCTGGGGCTGAATCAGCCTGCTAAGCCATGATGTTTTTGTCATTTCAGTGGTCCTGTCCTTGCAGAACACATTTCTAATTTTCTGAACTATTTCAAATGTATTTTAAGTACAAGAATAGATGCTCTGATATTTTAATGAATGATTCTTCTGCATATTCTCTGTTTATGAACAGCCGTACTCCTGAGTTGCCATAACACTTGCAGCAGTAGTTGAATTTGGGTACTTTAAAGTACTTGTACTGCTCAGATTTCCACAGAACATCTGAAAATGCTTCTTTCTTTCTTTTTTTTTCTTATTTCCAGCTAGGCTCTTTTTAAAAAATCATATTCTGTGTTTCCTCTGGAAATATCTTTACAAGTTTTTTGGTACTTGCTAATTTTTCACCACAATCAAACTTATAGATAAGCCAGCATCATTGGCAATGAAGATAAATTAATTTCTTCATGCAGAATAATACTCATTTTTCCTCTGGTGCCAGGGCTGCAGACTCCTGACATGGCCATAATGTCAGCCTGGTTTTAAAGTTTCATTTCATAGTTTTGGATGTCACCATCTTAAACTTTTGAACCAGAAGTTGGATATGACTTAGAAACTAAACTGGCAACATATACAAGTCAATCTACTGCTTCAGCCCACGACTTCAATGTTTTAAAACATTGCTTTTATTAACCCCATTCACCACAGCTGGTAACTGTTTCCAAGCAACTGTAATAAACACTATACACGTTCCAGCCCGAAACAGCAGCAGACTCACAGTTAGTGACTTGCTGGTGAACACAGTGGAGCATATAACAGCTTGAAAGCAACATATTTCTCTTGAGGAGAGACTATAAATAGCCACCATTTGCTGGCATGTGACAGTTGTACCAACTTTATGAGGTAATAATATATCAGTAAAGCATTTATAATTTCTTCTACAGCCCCCAAGTGAAACTGAGTAAATAATGCATTTAAATTCAGTGGAATAAAACCTAATTCTTGTCAAAATATCATACGGTATAAAATTTTGTCTCTTTGCTGAATTCTCAGAGCTGACTCTGCTCCCAGCTCAGCAGTGGTTACAGCTCAGACTGCTTATCATAGGAAGACAGGCTTCCAGAGGGCCTGCCATCATGCTTTAGGTACTAAATGAAACAAACAAAGACAATGGGAGCAAAACAGGGACTGGCACAACCAAGTAGCAGATGTGTCCACCCCCCATTTGTCCATGCAGATGCACTTAACAGCGTCCTGCTTAATTATTAAACACATAAATTTGCAGGATTTAAAATACTTTATTAAATCTAATAAATAATTTTCTTTTCAGTGTCTCTTTAGCTGAGTGAGGGCAATATACCTTGAATAAAGACACGTTTCCAGAAGATTCTGCCAACATTTATACCCCCAAGGAACACCAGGTTTGACAGTATAAGCAGAGCAGTTGAGAAGGCAGCAAGAAAAGCAATGCAGCGTCTCTGCATCGCCATGGAGAAATTCTGCTCCTGGAAAATCAAAAAATAAACAAAAGCACATAAAAATTAAATCTAAGAAAGAACAATGAAGGACCTGAAACGTATGAAGCATGTGACCATAAATTAGTAGAATAAGTATGCCATGTATTTTTATTGAAAATAAACTGTCTCCTGAAGTAAGATGCTAAAGAAGAAGCTTGAACGTCTCTGTTAATGCACTGCAAATTACTATCATTAATATTGAGCACTAACTTTGTATTCCAATTAAATGTGACAGTGGCCAATCAGTTTGTCCCATGTCTGTACTTTTTGTAGCAGCTCAAGGCATTAGCTCGCATTAAATCAGATTACATGACTTCTCTCTGGCCACAGGAAAGATTAAATGATGTCCTCACATCTTTAATAACTGGAAAATTTTAATCACTCTGAGCTTAATGTTTTTTGCAATTAAGGATCTAAATGCCTGGATTTGAAACTTACAACTATGGAGCGTACATAGGATGAGGCAAAGAGAGTCTTCACTCCATATTCCAACACAACTCCAGCCCAATTCATCAGCGCCCAGTACTGCAAGTAGTCATGGCCACCATGCCAGAGGCAAATGAATCCAAATGCAAGGCCAGTGGATAACACTTTCCAAACAGGACCATGCTGTGAACCTCCCAGTGGCACATAGATGTATCTGAAATATAAAAAATATTAGCTTCTCAATACCAGACACAGAAATAAAGTGCTACAACACATATCTTTATAAATTGCCAGGTAATGGCAAATTGGTGCAGCAATTTACTGAGAGGTCCAAATATAATTGGAAATAGTACGTGGCAATAACGAATTTGTTAAATTAAAAAAAGCTTGAAAGTCATTGTTTGGTATGAGCAACTTTATTTAAGCCCAGCCTGAACTCTCTTAGACAAATTTTCCTATCATTTCTTTAAATCATCTTCTGAAAGACATTTGGAAGCTCTTCTAGGATGTTGGTTGCCTTTTGGTTTGTCCTGCATTTAGTATTTATCACTAATGTTGCTAAAATTAGGGACATCCTATCACAGAGTGATGCAGAATAACTAGTCCATGCTTTTGCACTGCTGCAATTCCTTATTATTTGGCTCTCCTAAATATACCCCGAAAAGCTTCCTATTGATCCAAAATGCTGCAGGGAAGGTTCTGATGAGAACTAGTAGGAGAGATCATATATTTCTCCAGTTTTAGCTTCTTTTTTATTGGCTCCTTGTTAAATCTAGGATAAAATTTAAAATTCTTATCCTCACATATAGAGCTTTTAATCACCAAAATCCATTTTATCTCAAAGATCTCATAGTTTCATGTTTTCCCAATAGCGTACTTGGCTCTCAGCACCCTCATACATGCTCAGGATTGGGGACTGACTTGAAGTCAAGATTCTATTGTTTCCTTAGCAAGGAAATATTTTTTTCCCAACTGAATTGTATGAATATTGATTGGATCACAATGAATTGGCTTGAACTGATTTTCTCTGTTAAGTAGTTAAGTGCACAGTGGTGTGGTAGTCAGCACTGTAGCCTCATAGCAAGAAGGTCACTGGTTAGAACTTGGCTGGGGAGAGGTTTAAAAATGATGGCCTTTCTGTGTGGAGTTTGCCTCTCTACGTTGAGCCTGCGATTAGCTGGCCAGGTCCAGGGTGTACCCTCTCTCTTGCTTGTTAATTGCTGGGATAGGCTCCAGCTTCACTGCGACCCTAACTTGGAATATGTGGTATAGAAAATGAATTAATCAACGGAATTCCATCAGACCTGCTATCCCTGATTTTCAATGCATTTCTTGTGTCATTTGGCATCCCTCGGCTTTTTCTCCCCATTTCCCTAAATGGCTACTTGGCAGCCACACTTCCACGGAGACCATTTCTGATTAGGCTTTGGTAAAGAGCGGAAAGATCAACTAAAGGTCTAGATGCATCTCTGTGGCTCTGTAAATTATATTACTATATATTTGCAACAGGCTGATGGTAACAAAGTGCCTAAAGGTACCACTTACCACCACTGTTCACCTCCTGATACATAATATTTAGGTAAAGGTTAAAGGAATAAAGGAAATTTTTTAAAAAAAGGACTAGACTGAAAATAAGTCAAATTAAAAACAGCCAGTGTCCAAAGAGATACTTTCACTGTGTGGAAAACTGTTGAAATTTTGGCTTTTTGAAAGAAAAATATAGAAAAGAAAAATGGCTGGCTTGGTTATTTTGCACAATAATGTTTAACAACATTGAGGAAATGATCACTTTTGTCCAGAAAGAAAGGAAATAACAGTAATTACTGCAGCCATAAAAATGGCTAAAAATGGCACCACAATGCAATGATGACAGACCATGAACATGAGACAGAAATTCATGTTCATGTCACATTCACTGATTTCTTTTTATCTCCGGGGAACATGAAGCCTGGCAATGATAACAGCACTAAAACTGAGTTAATGATTCCAAAATTTTTCCATGACTCACACCAAAGCTGTCACACACTTACCCACTTTCTATTGTTTTACACATCAACTGGCCATCTTCTTGTTTTGCCTGGATAAGTCATGACTCCATCATCGTGGATAACAAATCATTCATCAAACATAAAAAATAATAATCCAGCCTATAACTCGTGCGTGGAATAACACTAAGTTGTAAAAAGAGCAGCAGTTGTGTATTCATCAGATAGCCCTGCTGATGTGAATAATGTGACAACAATCACTAACAAACAAGCTCACGTACTGAGAGCCTCATCTGTCCCCAAGATACTAACAGAGTCCGAACATGCTACATCAATCCAACACACTCAAAAAACATCTCATTGTGTGTTATGCTGCTGAGCTGGGAACTAATTATCTCAGGCACCCTGTGGCTAATCAATGTTTGTGAACGATGAGCCAGCATTTTCTGAGCCTTAAATAGAGCAGCCAGCTCGACCATATTGCAGAATGAAAGTAGGTGCAAAAATAGATGGCGACAAGACTGAATACCTGAATATGCTGTTATTGAGATGAAGATGGATTATAAATAAACTTAGCATAAAAAGTAAAATAATTGTTTGTTTGGCTGATTATACCTCCCCTTTAGTAAGACCAACTGGTGTTGTATTTAACATCGTAAAAAAGTCTGTTTAGTTACTTTTACAAGAAGGTATAGCATGTCAGGATTGTGCTTCTGTGGAATGAGTAGCACAGCTTTGGGTGGTGCCCCCCAAAAATGTGCCAAAGTCCGCTGGTGTCCTATAAGTATTTACCTTATGGTGCTGTTTATACTTATTCTGGAGCCAGTGGAGATTCCTTTTCTCCAGAATTCAGGAGCTAACTAAACTTTTCTCCACAGAGCCAGGACCATCACAGAGTACCTCCAGAATTTAGGAGTGGAGAAGATGGAATGACCTGCCATGAGTCCTCAACCTAAAGCGTAAAAATGGGTAATATATGCTCTTTTTTCCTTATTATTGTAGGAGAGCACAATAATCCAGTCCACCAAGCAACTCAAAACAAGTCCGAATACCAACAGGAGAATATTACAGGGAATTTTGGTACATTTTTGGGAGGCCCTATTCATACACTTAGCTGTGTTGCTCATTCCACAGAAGCACAATCATTACAAGTTATACCTTGTAAAGATGACCAATCAGGCCTTCCAGTGATGTATAATACAATACCAAGTGGTTTTATTAAAGGGGAGAAATAATCAACCAAACATAAATTTTCTTACTGTTTGTGCTAAGTTTATATGTTAATCTAAATACTCCTTTTTAAAGTAATAAATGAATACCTGAATAATTACTATGTTATCTAACACCTCATTAATTCAAGCAGATATAGAGAAAAAAAACATGCTAACTGGCTTCATAAAGAGCACAAGGAATTAAACAGTTTAGCAAATACTTAGGTTTCCTGTGCTCTCATAGAGACAAAGTGTTATTGGTGTGTTTAACCTAAAATGTAATAACCAAAGTTCAACACTGACCCTCCAATCAACTCATCGTGTGCACCCACAAAAATATTTATTTATTTGTCAGGATATGGGATCAAACACTCCTTCCTCGTCCACAGCAGCAATAACTCGATCAATCAGCCAGTAAGAGCTCTTTTGTTGGCTGTTAACCGCGTCTGAGTGAAACAGAGAACCTGAAACACAGCAGCGTACAGGCAAGGGAAGCGTAATGGAATGGGGGAGAATGAGCCACTTAGCTGCCCAGGGAGACGAGGTGTCAGTGAGTCATGTAGAGCACATCATTTAACACCTACGCACTCATCCAGCGCTCTTTAGACAATTTTAGCTGAATTTCAGAACTGCATTAAAGCGTCTTTTAAAGCACTTTAGCAAGAACGATCCGCTGTGGCATCGTGTCACAGGTATCATTTTGCATCTGCAGAAGGATAATTGCATGTGATGCCATTAAACAGGAGAAAACCATTTCCAATGGGCATGGACTAAAATGGAAACTTGTATTTGCAATTTAAATTGGGAGGATCTTTAGCAAATTAATAGGGGCTACTTTAATGGTCTGATATGCATTTTGGTAGCAAATCTTAGAATCAGCTATTTACATTATGTGAATGCTATCTTACCGAAGACGAAAGCCCTGTCAACACAAATACTAATTAGGAAATAATAACCAAGAGAAGGATTATTTTCACACAATATAACGGTGTATTCTCTGACAACTGTGCAGCTGTAGTGTTACTTTACTGTGGCAACGTGCATGTACTAAGCAGACCAGAAACTCCCAAC
>JBAMHW010000018.1:22912178-22940726 GCA_037177495.1 Rhadinocentrus ornatus | reverse complement strand
ACCTCCCTCCTCTCTCCCCCCCCCCCCCCCCAAAAAAAAGAAGCTATTGCCATTATCAATAAAATCCCCTTAAATTTATAATTCAACCACGCCTCCAACATTTCTCATCTCTTCTTTATGCGTGCATTCTCTTCCGAATAGAAGAAATAAGCACAGTACTAATACCACGATGTAAATAAAAACAAGACTTAGACTTACGGTTGCATTATGTCACACGTTATCTTACATTTTCTTGCATTCTGTTGTTTATAGGTTTTTAAGCTTATTATTTGACAACATTGTACCACATCTAAAGTACTTATTGCTGCATAATGTATTTATGTGAACTATTGCACTATGCAGTGGCAGCTTCATATTCACGTAGCTTTATCTCAGCCTTACCATTTTGACTGATATGTGAAAGGTTAGTTATGATCTTGGAGGGCTTTTTCCGCTTGTTTAAGGGCGCAGGTGTTCCCAAAGGCATGACTGCAGGGTCATGAAAAGAAAAAAACAAAACATAAAACTTTATTCCTGGTTACACAAATATAGAATAACATGTTTGCATTTGAACTCAGAAACTGAAGTCTTGTTTTGAAGTGAGAGAAATAAAGTAATGTCAGAATGTTCAAAAATACTGAAGGAGTGTTTTTGTTTCAATTTATAAAGGATGCACACAAACATTTCAAGATTACTCTACACTATCAACACCTACACCCACTAATAACCCCTGAAAGTAAATCTATGAGATCTGAATGTAACAAACAGGCATTCGGCATGGACCCTCCTCATTTTTCAACTTCAAGGGGGTGTCAGTGCCCTCAGATTCCACACATTCCCCCGTGGAACAGATGCCTGCCCCAAAGGAAACGTATGGCTCAATGTGTGTTTCAGTTTTGTTTAGAGACACAAGATCTGTACACAGATTGCGTCAACATAAACAGGAGCACGCTGTAGTTTTGGCAGAAAATAGTCATCAATAAATTCTGATTATATAATTTGGAGTACAAGTATGGGGTTCAGGATTATTAGATGGCATTAGAATTATTAATATCATAAGAATATATTCCCCAATCTGCTGCATGTAAGTGAGTAAAGTGGGTGGAAATTTTCCTTATCTCATATGTCAAGATATCTTTCAGTCCTTACAATTATTATCATTAACCACAAGCTGTTTTGTATATCAGTGCCTTCCTTGCTGGGTAATGTGATATGCACAACAGATCTCATATTAACATCTTATATTAATTCTTACATTATATAATTTTTCATACCCTGACACAAATATCAGCATATTAACTTTAACAGTTTCTTTAAGGCCCAGTCAAGTGGCAAAACATCACGTCAAATCTAGTGGTTGTAACTTAACCCTGCAGCTAATTTTAAAGTCCATTTCCAGCCAAGACATTTTAGCGACGTTTAATGGCGTCATTCGACTATCAAATGGGCTTGACAAAACTCTTAGGAACACAATACACACCTCCAGAAAATAACTATTGTAAATGTCTGTTTGATCCCCTCTCAGACAGGAGTGACAGGTGGAGTAGATGTTTACAAGGAGGATTTCTGACACTCTTTTAATTCTCTAAGGTAATTGCAAGCTTAAGGAACTCAGCACTCAGATTTACCACCCCTGTCAGGATCTGGTAACACCATATAAAACGTCCATAGAGAGGGACAGCCTGCACATTCAATAATTGTTTTGGTTATTTTAAGACGTAGCAAAATAAAACAATCAGCAAAATGTTATTTTACCGCCACTTTTCTAATAATTTTTAAATTCTTTTTTGCATGATTCTTTTCAAAGAAAGCATCTATTTTAATTCGGTGTTGTTGAGATCTGCTTCCATCACTATTTCTTCATCAGCTGCACAGTCCACAGAATTAATGACTGGGAAAATACAACCCACCTTTAATTTCTTTCCTAATTTCTTCTAAATCCAGAGATTAAATCCAAACTCACATTCGATTATTTGACAAACAAAGCGCTGATAGGTTTAGATCCACTCACCGGGTTTTTGTTGTAATGCTGGGAGGAGAGAAGGACCTATAAATACCAAACGGTGAAGAGGATCTCAATCTCAATCACAAGTTTACAAATCCCTCAGTGCCTCTGACCCCACATATAGTGGACTCAGGTCCCAGGAAGTGCAAAAGCCACCCAACACTTAGATAGGAGATCTTCCACAGGGTTGGGGTGTGGGTGGCAGGAGGGTTGGTGTCAAGACGGGAGGAGAAAGTTGAGGTTAGGGGTATGAAAATGGAATGGGGAGGGGGGCATTAAGACGGGTGGAGAAGTCTCTGTTGGCCAGCTGAAAGTGCTGATGGTGATATTAAGGGAACAAAATCATTCTCACAGATGGCTAAGAAGCCTATATTTAGTAGCAAAGAACGAGGGGAAGAGAACTCAGCCATAAGATATAATCTTAGAGGACTCTCGGCTGTGTTTCAGGTTTGCAGCAAGACAGAAAGAGTGGAAGAAGAATTAGTAAAAGTTCAAGGTTAAGAAAATGCATACGTTATAGGGTAACATTAGCTTGTGTTTAAAATAGATGGTTGGCCTGCAGCTGTATTCTAATTTGATACTCAATTGTCACATTTTCAGTGTGTCTGCTGCATGATGTGACTGTAATGGATGTGTTTAAGCTGGTGTAATTTGTATGAGAACAGCTTGTAAAAAAAAGAAATGTGAATGTAGTGTAGGGTATTCAAAGACAATTACCATAATAAAAAACAAATAAAAAAAACTTGTTTGCTTATTGTGACAAGCATTCATGACTGCATTGAAATATTTTAGCCTTAAGTCTGCTTGGAAACATTGAACTAGTGAGTGCAGTGTCCTTCAGAATACCAAATCCAAGCAAGTTATATTTCTCACGTCTACAAATGTAGACCATGAAATTTTGACAGGGATTGTCAACCAGAACTGTTAAATTCTTCAGCAGGCCAAAGGGAAATATTTGGACATTTGAAATAAGTTATATGTTATGTCCTGGTGGAATCAAAGCAAAGAACTATTTTGCTTGATTTAATGAAATGTGATGGAGAGATGGAGCATGGTCAATAGAAGAATCTGGGCCCGTATTCCTAAAGATTCTTTGTGCAAGAAGTTGCTCCTAGCAGCAAAATAAAAAAAGAATCATGATGTTTTCTTAGAATTTCTTAGAATTTTCTTAGAATTTCCTCTAAAAGTGAAGAGTAGATCCTAGTCAAGATAAAAAGCTATTCCTAAAGAATCCCAGCCCTTAAGAGAGCTCCTAAGGTGAGATCTGTTAAGAGAAGGGAAGAGGACTTTTAAGTGACCTAAGAGTTCCCTAAGCAGAGGACAGAATGGTGGATGCAAGAGGCAGGAGAGATGTTCTCCAAACACTAGATGCCAGTGAATTAATTAAACATTACAGACTGGAAGGAATCATGTTTGTTGGTAAAATCGTTGACAAACTGAGCCCGGAGCAAACACTATTCCTCTGTCCAGCTGGGTTTTCATGTTCTTTGCTTGGCTGTTCACTGGTTTGTGGTAGATTTGAATGCTAACCAACACTGCTTCTTATAGACAGGTTAGCAAACGCAGACATCGATGGAAGCTGAGCCATTTTACCCTCGTTAATGCAAAACAGAGTTTAAATGTTCAAAGTTGAAAGCACAACAATTACCAGCATGGTAAATGTAAGCAAATAAATATAACTATCAGCATGTGAATACTGTGCAAGTGGGTCTTAATAGCTTAAATGTAAACTATAGCTTGCCATTCATTTAACTGATTTTCTTTTTATGTATAATAATATTCATAATTGCACAGTTTTCATATAGATTAGATTTTATGATTAAGTTTATTGATTTGACAGTCTATCATATGCCCATTATCACCGAAGGTGTTTAGTTCATCACAGCTCTTGAAACGATGACTCATACCTAGCAACGGGGTCAACCACACCACCTCAGTAAGATAGGAGTTGCTGACGATTCCTTGCTTAGAGTTCTCTGAAAATGTTCTGGAATCACTCCTAAGCTAAGACTCCTTGCTAGGAATATTTAGGCTAAGTTAGGAGCTCTCTGAGAGGATTCTCAGAGTCTTTAGGAATACGGGCCCTGATTTATTTTGGTGTGAATCTGAGGTGTTTTCTTTCCTAATTTATTTTATTTGATTTCCAGAGATTAAATCCAAATATGTTCTGAGTTCATTCATTCATTTTCCGTACCTGTTTCATCCTATTCCCAGTTGTGGAGGTTCAGGAAGCCAGAGTACCTGGAGAAAACCCACAATGCCACAGGGAGAACATGCAAACTCCTCACAGATTTAACTACTGTAAAGATGTAGAAATACTTATACATTCTAGACAGTTTGGAAAACGGTTTTTACCATGGATAAGGTTTGGCACCAAAACTGGGAGGAGAGGGGTACCAGGATGTTTAGCTCGTTGAGTGGGTGCCCCGTGTACAGAGGCTGAACCTCATCAACACAGGCCCACGTTTAAACTTGGGCATGCAGCCCACTGTTGTGTGGCCTCGCCTTCTGTCTTGGTCTTTTTTCTAGTCAAACTTTCTATTTAAAGCTACTAGTGGCCACAAATCCTTAGAAAAATTACAAAGAACATAGCCATAATGATCTACATGTTACAACATTCAGTTTAGATTTGTGACTCTATTTTTATATTAAAAAGCCAAAAGCCACTTACTGAAACTTGTGTCTTTTGAATTGTGTTTATGATCTGTTGTACAGAATAGAACAAAGCTGATGTTCAGCTGTTGTTGCTTTAACTTTTTGACTCTCTCTCTTTTGTTCTCTTTTTCATTTAACCAAAATTTAAGAACAGGAATTATTTTTATTTTATTTATATTTTAGTCTCTTATGCAGTTGTATGTAACTCACCTTCAAGACTAATTTTCCATTGGTCCAAATCATGTTTTGTTTTAATGTAAAACTAAACTTACTTTTCCGTGAATTAAAACATTATTAAAATGATCTTTTTTACAACTTTTTTACATGGCCAATTGTCCAGAATCATCAGATATGCTATCTTTATCTTACCTGCATTCTTTCTTGTCTTAAGCATGTTCTCGGGTGGCCTCTTCCTAAAATAGCAAGTCTTCACTCGTTATTTCTTAGTACTACTACTCACATCTTTAGGAATCCAACTGGGGTCTTATATATTTTTTATATATATAATATTTGTAATTGTGTTGTTAATGTTGCTAATATATTTCAGACATTTCCATAGCTCTTAAAAAACTGGAAAATTCCTGTCTTGGTTGCAGAAGATCTTTGAGGGAAATCAACTCCATGGGAATCACATGCCGACCACATGTCAGGATAACCAGAAAGAGGAAGACATTAAATCATATTATAGCTCAGTTTGTTACTGGAACATCCGTCCAATGAACACTGAAGTGGGTGATGTTTTAAGCACATCTCAAAATAGAAACTTTCCAGAAACTTGAACCAGTTAAATTTTTTTCCAGTCTTTTTATAGCTGTTAAATTAAGAACTAATTCTTGATTAAATTAGCAACCTGGCAAACTGTCATTTTCATTACACATAAAGAGTCTTCTGTTTGAATATTACCAGCCCTATATATAGGCACCCTCAGAGTGTGAATAGCACCAAAATGCTCTTCTGATTCGGCTCTGCCAGAGAGAGGTCCAGCACACAAAAGTGCTGCAGCACCACTTAGTGGCTCATGTTCATATTAGCACATAAAAGCTTACCATGCATCAGGTTTAACTCTGATTGTCAACTAATCTTATTTTACTTCATTGTGAGGGAACTGAGGTGAGATACGTTAAACATACATGTAATACGAAGCATTTTACATGAAATCTACATTGTTACATTTATTATTTTATTGGCTTTTTAAATCTATTGAGTGTATTATTTTTTTATCTGTATTACTTAATTGTTTCTAATTTTATTCTACTGATTTATTAGGTGAAGATTTTATGGTGTGTCTGAGCAGCTGGTGTTTTACGTCTTTCATAATAGACTCTTTACCGCAACACCACATCAAATCTTTGCTGGAGCTTTTAAATTTATGTCAGACCATGACATTATCTGCAAGGGAGAATATAGGAAAACTCAAAAACCCTATTTCAAGAATAAACACTAGCTTTAAAAGGTCTTTTCAATTCTGACATAGGTGGATAACCATATTTTTAAGATTCGAGAAGTTAATTCACATGTATTTTTTAAGTTGGACAGGACATTTTTAAATATAAACAGATTTTTGTTCCTACTGTTTGCTGTGGAAACGCACACACTTAAAGGAAAAAATAACTACATCAAAATAATGAGATGCTATCTCATAATTATAATTTAAAATCTCACAACTATAACTTTAAATTTTATTGTTATGAGATACTATGTGAAAACTTTTAATTTACAAGTGCTGGAAATGGACATCCACAGTTTACTGCAGATGGCAGTATAGTGGTAATGCTTAGCACTGCTACCCCATGACGTGCTCTGAGTTCACACTTCATAGGGATCATCCTGTGTGGAAGGTCTTAAGACTAGATGTATTAAAACTAGTGTTAGCCATGTCAACATGCACGATTGCATGCTTAAATGACATGTCAATATTTCTGACACTGCTTTTGCCTTTGCAGTTATCTCATTTAAATTCTCAAAGTAGGTTTTGAAGAAAATATAGGAAGGCTTTTAGGATCTCTGTTGTTTTTTTTTTAACATTACAGTCATTTAGCAAATGCCTTTATCCAAAGCGACTTACAGTTAGGCAGTAGCGTTAAGGATCTTGCCTAAGGAACCAACTGGAAGGTGTTAATGTTCATCCCCTTGGGGATTTGACCCCTGGTCTCCCACATTGGAGACTGATGCGCTACCAATTGAGCTAACCAGCCAAATGGTCCATATTTATAAAGCGCTTTCATCCAAAGTACTGTACATTATACATCACATTCACCCATTCACACACACGTTCACTCACTGATGGCAGAAGCCGCAATGCAAGGCGCTTACCACAACCCATCAGGAGCAATTAGGGGTTTGGTGTCTTGCCCAAGGACACCTTGACATGAACTCAACTTGGCTGAGGATTGAACTGGCAACCCTAGGGTTACAAGATGCCTGCTCTACCTTGCCGAGCCACGCTCCAACTTTTTTTAAAGCTTTCACATTCAAGTGGCAAAGCTTAAAATTCCATAGACATAATTTATATGTTTTTCTGCTGTTTTCTCTTTTTTAACAAAGTGTGTGATAAAGTCATCTTCCACTGTCATACCGTTAAACATCATATCTCACAATTGTATATAATTCCCAGTCTCAATATGGCTGTGTTGTAACTGTTGTCTATAAGATCTAACATAATGCCTTGAAGTGGCAAGCAAAATTGTAGTCAAGTAATTTTCTAGCAAAACTATTTGCATTTAACAGAAAGTAAGTTCTCTAAAATATTGTTAACTGATTCAGTTTGATTTTGTGTTTTATTATGTTTGAAACATTTCTCGGAAACTGTAAGAGAAATAAATTATTTGCACATCTTGAGTGAGAGGAGGCCCCATTGTGGTGAATTTATTTTCACACACTGAGCAGCAGGGGGCAATGTAAAATCAGACATTTAAGACAACAGAAGAGCTTTCAAGATATAATTTTATTTCTCTAAAATGTGTAGTCCGCTAGTTAGTATAAACTTCTACTTAGCATAAACATTTTCACACTTAATGTTAACTTAATTCAAGGACTTGTATATCATATTTTACACCACCAACAACCTAACTATGCACAGATTTTTTGCCATAATATTATGAAAACAAGCTTTTAAGATAAACTATTAATTAAAAATGGTTTAAAAAAAAAAAGAAAATGTTTGTCCCAATAATTCAGCAGTTGAAAAAAAGCAGTCATTTATTTTTTTCTTACTTGTTTCCATTAACATACCCAGTCTTTCAAGTACACTGCCATTTAGATATTGACTTTTTATTCACAACCATTTGTATAAAAATGCATAAAAAGACATTAGCTAAATTGCTGCACGTTTTTTTAACATCATCTTGAGATTTACCACAAGATTTCACAAATCAAACTTCACTGGCCATTCTATTGTAATAACTACAGGCTGTGGGATTTCATTCTGTAGGTTATCATTCAGACATCTCAGTTTTATAACATTTGATCATCACCAACTTATGGGAGATGAGCAATGATCTAACTGAGTCCCCACTGGGTAATCTGGTCTACATCTATTTTATCCTCTGTCCACAGCAACTCTCTTCCTTTAACTCTTTTTAAAAAAGGCTGATGCCTCTCAGTCCCTCAACTTATCATTATGTCCCTTAAGAGTAAATCACAATTAAACAAAATAAAATACACATCCTTCATCTGTGTTATTTGTTTAATAAAATATAAGAATTTACATATATCTGCAACAATACTAAGGAGACTGTGGCGTGCCTAAATGGCAACTGGAAGCAAAGATATCCAGTGACAAGTATACATTCAGTGACAGCCCAGGCACTTGTTGAATGTGACCTGTGCTAAAAAGATAGCATTTCTCTCTGGCTATAGTGAGCAGAGGTATTTGGCACAACCTCCCTGACACTTTCCAAGAGCAAACTGTTGCTTCGCTTATAGATCCACAATGAACTGATCTATTTTATTTTTTCTCTCTTTTTTTCAGCTGCAATATCCCTGTGGCTTCTTCTTTTATATGTCACATACAGGAGATAAAAGGCACTGGTCTCTTGTTTAAAATCTTTTCTTTAAAGATAATAACCTGCATCCACCTACTACTGTCAAGATCAAACATCTTCAGTTTTAATCCTGTGGCAGCTGTTCATTTCAAGTTTTAAAGAATAATTCAGTACAGGCCCCGAATTTATGGTTTACCTCTAAATTAGTAGAAGAGATCTCCAGAAGCCTTACACAAACCTCCCCCAGGACAGGCATATTGTAGATGATGCAGTGCAGTAAATGGTATAATATACCCTATTATTATTGTCATGCAATTAGATGTATTAGCAGCTAAGTTAACATGACAAAGAAAACTGCAATAAAAAGTAATGTTTATAGTATTTACCATTATTTGAGTTCTGTAAGGCATTGAATAAACTTGACTGTTTGGGGTTTTTAAACTTCTTTTCAAAGAGTTTAAAGCTCTTGGCCCTTTTACCAAATCATCTTATGTTCACAATTGAATTACTAACTTGGATTATTTACGTTGGGCAGCTTTTTTAAACATTTGCCTTTTTTCTTTTAAATGAATTGAGAAGAGAATTAATCTTAACTGAAGAAATTACAGGTTCAGAATACTTGTTTTGCTCAAACAACCACCTAACATCTGAAGATATCTTCTTTAATATTGATGCAACAACACTGAAAACTATCATACCATTTGAGAAATTGCAACTCCTGCATTTTTTCTTTAAAAGCATTCATAACAGTTGTCATTGATTAATTTTATGTCTAAAATCCACTAGCAGTTGTAATTTGTTGCTGTTTAGATTGCCCCTGGTCTCCAAACACGGGCCTGGACACCTCCTTTGTTGGCAACAAAACGCGGTTTGGGTGCCTGAACTGGGTTGGACTTGACTGGGGGCAAAGAAGAAAGAATGCTGAGCTCAGGAGCGCTCTGGAACTGCTTGGCTGTCTGGAGCCCAGTGGTGTATGATACTGGAACATAAGGTGTAGGGACTGCAGGGGGCACAGGGTTTGGAACAGAGGGTGAAGAGAATTTTGGGAGCCTGGGAAGCCCTGCTGGTTGTGTGGGAGGTGAAGTTGGGTTTGGAGCACTGACTGGTGCTGGAGTTGCATTAAAAGCAGCAAGAGGTGGGGAAATCATACCAGAATGAGTCAAACGCTCTCCAAGAGTAGTGGCTGAGCGAGGTGCAATGACTTTGGGAGCCAAAGATGGAGCAGACATGGGTGTGGGAGTGGAAAATCGTTTGATTTCATAGACACGGGCTGTCTTGAATGGTATTTGCCGAGGAGAGGTCAATGAGCTGCCTACCATTGTTGTTGTGTAATTATCCTGCTGAGCCTGGTATGAAGGCATGGCTGATAGATTAGTGGCACTGCCTCCATAGTTGAACATGGCAGAGTTGAGCTGATATGGCTGCCTTCTCATGAAATCCAGAGCCTTGATGCCTTCTCTTTGAGATCCTCCTCTACCCTTGGTGTCTGGCTTGTTTGTATCCCTCTGAGGGCCTATAGGAATAGAAGGGGCCAAAAGTGGATTGTACCCAATTGGTGGAGGTGCACGGACATTTGGGGAATATTTCCACTGAGAGGGAAGGGACGTGTTTAGGGAGGGTTCATGGAGTTGGGCTTCATTATGAAAAGTTACTTCCTGATGGTAAGGGGTTTCAGGTGGGGTGTCCACAACGTACATGCCCATCCGGCTCTGCCTTCTTGCAAACAGTTGGGCTCCCTTTCCTCCAGCCTGAAGAATCTGTGGGGCCTCATGTATGACCCGAGGTTTGGGTGCAACTGGAGGAGGTACCCTTCCTATGCCAATCTCACCACTCGTCTCTTCCTCTGCATCGTCATAAACAGCTTCATTGGGTTGTGGAGCATACTTGTGTCTAATGGACCTGTCATCCAGGTTCTGTACCATTGACAAAAGATCTGGATTAGGGGAGTTCTTTTTCACATCTGCATTATGGAACATAGGCTTCGGTTTGCCACTGCGCCTTAGAGACTCAAGTAAGATTCCTGTGCGGCCTGTTTGACCAGGAACAGGAGTTGGAGCCACAGCTTCAGGTTGGGAGACCACTGTCACTTGAACTACAGGAGGCATGGAACACAGTGGTGGTGGTGGTGGCTGAGCAATTGGCACTTGAGGTGGAGGTACTGGGACAACTGAGTCAACCAAGCCTGAAATTTGAGATATAGAAGGAAAAGGTACTGAAACCACTGGTGCTTGTGGGACTGGTGGCATTGGCACAGATATTGGGGTCACAGATGCAAATGGAGCATGATGAACACCAGTTTTTGCTGATGATGACTGCATTGTCTCTACAGAGGCAGAAAGGATTGATGGGTGAAAGGTAACACGAGCTTCTGGTGTCACAGCCAGAGGACCTTGAGGGATGGAGTACGGTGGGGAAAATACTGGTGGGGTACCAGGTACTAGCTGTGGATTCACTACTGTTGCATTATTGGCAAGTTTAGAGGCAGTGAAGAATGGTGGTGGCACAACAGCTGCTGAGGCAGGACGCTGGTTTCTCTTTGTGACAGCTGGTTTGAAAGTGACTGGGGCAGTTGCAGCTCGAACACTGATAAACCCAGGAGTAAAAGGACGTGCTGTTCTATTTAGGACATTACTTGCAGGTAGTTCTGGTAGTGGTGTTTCCGCTGATGGTGCTGGACTGGCCAAAACAGTAACTGAGGCTGTGGTTGGTTTGGATGCCACATGTGGAGGGGACATCACCATGCTAACTGTGCTAACTGCAGAATAGGATAGATCTCCATTAGGTATTCCCTGGACTTTATCAGTTTGAGTTTGAGATAACCCAGCCTGTGTAGTTGCAGCACCAAGTGGTGGTATCTGCTGAGGTTGGAGGTTTGATTGCACTTGTGCTTGCATTTCTTGATGCAATGGATATGTCTGAGACTGCTCCTGTGTTTGAGATTGTGAAGGAACCTGAGGTTGTGCTGCTTCTACCTTTTTGGCATGCTCAGCTACTCTTTTTCTCTGCTGCTCAAACAACTGGGCCCCCTTTCCTGTAGTGTCACTCAAACCTGGACTGGGGGCATCCTCTGCTCCATCCCCACGACTTTCTGTGCCTGCTGTTGCCCTCTTCTCAAGCTTATCCAGGTAGTCACTATCCCATGTTGGGTCTGGAGCTGCTGAGAAGCCATCCTCATCAAACTCAGATTCACTGCCAGGAAATACCCCATCCTCTTCTTGTGAGTCCTGACACCTGTCCTCATCAACACTACCAAAGCTGGTGAGGGTGTACTTCTTGGAACGCTGTCTTCTCTTCTTAAACATCAACACCCCCTTGGAGTGAGGGTTGGGAGCATCTGTCAGCAGAGATGCAATTGTTCGACACTTGCTTTTGGCTTCCTTCACATGCTTATCTTGCAGTGTATCTCCTCGGTTCAGTTCTGCGGGCATGAAAGTCATAGTTATTAGGATTGTGCTATAGTGTAACATAAGCACAGTCAGATTTCCAAATTATTTAGTCCATAAACCAAGAACTGACTGACATCAGAATGTAAGCCTGCCCTGACCACCATGCATTCAGTAGGCCTCCATGTTTTAGCTTGCCACAGCATTGCATCCGGGAAAATTCCAGGCAAGTCTCAAGCTTCTCACATTAGCTGGAGTGAAGGATAAATTTGCTCATTATTGAGCTTATGTACTCTGACATCTATCTGACATGAAAAATATTTGCAAGCTAATGGAACGTTGCAGGATATAGGTTACTGCAAGGAGAACTTCAAAGGGCTGCCACTGCATTTCCCTTAATTTGTTATGTTATTAAACAGATTATCATATGCAAACAAATTCTGTTGCACTGTTATGAACTGTCATGTGAAAGGAGTTCTTAATTTGTCTAGGACAAGATTCCCAAGTAGGACATTAGATTGTTAAACTTGCACTCTGTGATGGCAAGGGGATTTACAGGAGTAAATTCATTTAAGCTATTAAAGCAGCCTGATGACTTCTGAGAGCTCAGCTATGTCCTTTCCAAGGCCCTATTGTGGATGATGGACAGGATTACTAGCTGGTGGAAAGAATGCTTGGTCAGTGTCCGTGTTATTTAGACGTTGTTGCATCATTCCTTTGTTGTGTCACCACTTTTATCCTTTCTTCAAAATTTTGGAAAACATTAAACCATTACATCAAAGCATTGCAATTTCTTTTTAATACTTCACGAACATGCAATCTTCTGAGTGACCATTTTACATCTTATCTAGCTTGATTTATCCAGTGCTGGTGCATTTTGCTTTAATGTAAAATAAAAAAAGTCATTGTGGTGACAACAAAGCTAAATCATATGAAGTCTTGAAAAACAAATCATATGCGTTTGAGAGCACAGGGACCAAAAAGAGCAGAGAAAATTAAGTCTTTACTTTGCTACTTCATTCCTAAAAGCAGCTGCAGATGCTTTTCAGCAGTCACAGATTAATTGCTGGGGTTTTTACACATAACTTGGGGTAAATATAGAGCCATACTGACATTGCTTTATTTAACAAATGTATGTTGTGCTGACATTCAGTCAACAATAAGCACCCACATAGAAAACGTAAGAAAGTAGTTATGATAAATTTTATATTAAAAGGTTAACAGAGATGTTACTGATTGAGATTTCAGAATTAAGACAGTATTCCTGTTTTTATTCAGTCTTATATATTGATATTTGTTTGGTTTCAGATGGAACAAATAAATCAGGCAGATAAAATAATGTAATCACATAATGAAATAAGAATATAAAATGTAAAGAACAATGAGACTTAAGAAGAAATATATAAAATTGTTTAAATCTTATGATCTGATATGAGACATGAGACATCATTTAAATTAGCTTCCTCTTAAACCAGCATGCTTTCTTTTTAAGGAATGTGTGCAGAATTCATGGGAAACACAAGTTCATACCAGTGGATCTCCTCAGCTGTACTTACTAGCTTGCTTGGCCTTTTCCATATAAGTTGTTGTAAGCTCTTCATCAATAGGTTTGTTCACAGGACCCACCATGGGCACAAGCTGGCTGCGGGAGCTCAACATCAGAGCCTCCTTTGCCCTCTCAGGGGAGACCAGTGGTACATTGGCTGGCTCTAGAAACCCACTATCCTCCTCTTGTCCTCCATCCCGTGGACCCTGGTCATCTGCTGAGGAGATTATGGACGAAGTCTCGGTGGATGTCTGGGATGACCATATTCCTGGACCAGGTGGATGGTAAATCACTTCTTTTCTTGCCACCCCTGGCAGACCCCCCCTTCCATCTCCATCTCCCCCATGTCCATCTAACAAACGTGGGAAAACCTGCGCATCTGGAGCACTGTCGTAGCCACTCATCTCTGATGTCTCACCACCTTCTGGAGATGTTCGTCCTGTTGGTTTTCCAGGGTTTGAATTGCTTGGGCTGCGGCGCTTCTGACGTCGCTGTCTCTCATAACCTGCCCCATCTGCGTCGCTATCAGTCTCACCATAGTAAGCCTCACTGCCAGGTGGGGATGTCAAACCACTGGTTAGTGAGGAACGGCTACGATGGACCTCACGGACAGGCGTTTGGTGGGAGTGGGTTGGTGACATGGCTCTGAGAGCAGCACGGTACTCTTTGTCTATACGGGGCGATGGTGCACGTGTGACAAGCACTACAGATTGGAAAGCAGCAGGTGCCCTGTAAACAATGAAAGAGTTTAGAATTGTGGCGGGTGTTTGGATGCCAGTTTTTAAATCTAAACCCTAGAAATTCATGTAGCATAAAGATGCTTACTTTTAAGCATTATATTACAATTTATTTGGGTAATATAATGTGATATGCACCAGTTCTGTAAGTTATGAATATCTTTTTTTATTCATCAGAATGAGTAGATGATGCTTTATGATTAGCAACAGTGTAGTTCTTTGGGTTCCTCTGACCTTTTGACTCTGATTTTTAATATACCAGGGGAGCTGTCAATGAGATTCATGGCCTGGGCGTGGGAAAGTGATCCACATGGCTGTTCATTGATGGATACCAGTTCATCAGCTTCTCGGAGCCCAGCCCTGCATGCTTTGCTGCGTTTACGTACCTGCAAAAGAATAAGAAGTTACACAGATGTTAAGGGTTGATAGTTTGAGGGAAGTCCAAAACAACTCCTTTGAGTTATCCAGATGTTTATGTCTCATTCAAGTTTCAAAATCTTTAGGACAAGCCCAAGTCCAAGGTATGTATTTTATATTTGAAATATTTGTGTTGGCTGTGGTTTTCATATTTTCAAATTAAATGTGGCATATATGTTCAGTTTTATATTGTTTTATATGGTTGATTCATTGGAATTATGTGTATTTCATTTAACTCCAGAACTGTTTCATGAAGTTGGGTCTCAGGTTTAATGCTTTAGTTTTTAGAGCTATGTATAGAATAGTTTTTTGCTGTCTTTTCTTTTCAAATAGGTATTTTATCGTGAGTCCTTCGTTGGCCCCTGTAATATCTGAAAAAAACAAAACCTGACAAAGCAATGCTGCTGTCTTGTCTTGGTCTGAGATAGTGACTGACAGAGAACTGATTTTGTCCTGACAGTTCGATCTTGCTGTGGACATATGCCACATATTACAATTCAAGTGGGGCACTCATTCACACTTAAACAGGAAAATGCCAGCCAGCAGCCATCTTCATGTGGTGTTTCGCTATTTATGCCCGAGATCATGGCATTTTGCCCTCATTGAGTTGCCCTAAGACTATACAGGGCTCAGTAACATTTTGCATTGTAAATATAATGCAGATGGTTTTTTTTTGTTTTTTTTTACCCCGTCCTGTCCAGTATACAGAACATACAGAACTGCGGTCTGTGTGCCATATTTTGCCAGAAAGATTCGCTCTACCAAGGGAGATGTGTTAAATAAATGGCTGCCCTTGATGTTTGGAATACTTTTACTATTTTTATTATAGTCTCATTTTCTTTAGTCTTGATGTGTCAGTGCCAAACCTGACAGGGAGATAGAGGAAGAGAGAAAAAGAGAAAAGGACAGAATTGATATGGGGAAATAAAATTTTAGGCTGCCTAAATCACATCGGTATTCACAAAAACAATATAAACTACCACAGTACTACATGATAAATAAATAAAATAGGATAATGATGAAAAAACAGTCATCAAACGTACCTGTAGAGAGACGTACCAACACACAAACATCAGCCACATCTAGTTGAAAGCGGATGGAGAGACGAGCTTGTTTGTGAGCATGCACGTGTCCACAGGTCCACAGAGCAGAGCCCAGGGCAGCCAAAGCAGCTGCCAGAGCAGAGGGGGCCCCAGACCGGAGCCCCCCGGCGCGACGGGGCAGAGGCACCAAGCAGTGCAGGGCGACGCTGCCCAGGAACCCGACCCCTCCAGGCACAACCACCGCAGGCCACACCAACCCAACACCAAGGCTAGGACATGTCCGCAGGTACCACCCTCCCGTCCACGCAAACTCCTCTCTGCCCCAAGCCTTACACACTCTCTCAACCAAAACCCATCCATTGTCCTCTCCCTGCCACCTTTCCACATTAACCCCCTCCCCCACTCCACCAGGGGCAGCCCAGACAGGCCAAGGGAAGGCAGGCCCAGTCCCAACCCACATCCTCCTAGGGTTCTCACCAGCCCCCCAATGCGGCACAGAGGACTGCCCCTAGGGCAAACGGCGCCCAGCATCACCCCAGGACTCCCGGCAGGTATTGAGCCTCCACCACCCGTGGCCCTGAGCATGTCCCAGGATATGAGGGCGCAGGACAGGTCTATTCAATTCGGTCCTACGAGGGCCGCAGTCCAGAATGTTTTCTATGTATCCCTGCTTCAACACACCTGAATCATAGTAAATGAATAAAAAAACAGCCAATCAAGTTCTGCACAATGACTAATTAATTTGAGTCAGGTGTGTCGAAGCAGGGATACATGGAAAACCTGCTGGAATGCGGCCCTCGTAGGACCGAATTGAATAGCCCTCGCCCCCCTGCTCCCCCGCCTGAGTTGTGCGTGCAAGAGTGTGGGCTATTTATCATGCAATTAAAAATTAGGAGAAGCCAGATGTTCTTTAAAAGCAGGTTTGCAGGGTTGATGATGCTGCATAAGGTCATGCATTAAATGAATATATGGGACATCTTTGGTTGCCCCAATTTGTTTTCTTTCCAGCTATTCTGGTTTGCATGTAATGAAATCCCATGTCTCCATTTAACTAAGCCTTTCAAAGTGGCCTGTGCCTGCTCGTGGCACAGGATGTCAAGTTATTCGTTCAATCATTCAGCTTGTGGTTGCAAATCATAACAGTTAAAATACCCTTACATGCCTGCTCACATAGACCGCATGGACAGATACAGAAATACACACAGGCATATAAATAAATACACATATGCAGGTTCACAGGCACAAATATAGATCTGACACAGTGGCTCTTTCAGTGAAGTTCAGCATAGCTCCACCTGTTAGGAAGGATATAATACAAGACCTGACAAGAAAACGCCTCTCTTCTCTCAAGAGTTAAGGAGTATGCGGTGTTGGACGGTCAGACAGAAACAGCTGGCCGCCAGCAAAAAGGTGACATGCTGCCAACTTGTGTTGCATAACTTAAAATAGGATTATTAATCAACCAATCACTTTTATTTATATAGCACATTTCACAACAAAACGTTTCTAAAGAGCTACAGAAAAATCAATTTTCAATTATTATTATTGAGAAAAATAAACATAATTTAGAAGCTGAATATAGTTTGTGAGAAGGCTGTTATTGCAGACAGAAAATACATAATGAGAAATTTATTTGAAAATCTCCTTGTGGAGGATATTAAATTGGGTTTTAACAGGAACACAGAAAAATATCAAAAAGGTTTTAACATTAAGCTTTCTTTTTTCATGTAAAACTACACTAACTAATTCCCCTTTTCCTTTACTAGATAGCCAGATACAGATTGGTGAATGTTTAAGATTTAGGCTGATTTTCACGCTCTAAGATTAAACAAACACCTTGGCTTATCCAGAGATCTACTTCTCAACTATAAATAGGCCCCTGGAAAAGTACTTCTGCTCAGTCAACAAATATTAAATGTTTTTGGTTTTGTGTACAACATGTGAGTGCAAGTGATCTTAAGTAAAATATTCAAAATTAAGATATTTTAGTAAAAATATTATAATAATTGAAAACAAAATCCATAAATGATGTATAATGTATTTATATTAAACAAGTTTGGATGTGAGACAACTACCGTAGCTTGTGGAATTTATTTTTACATCATGAACAAGGATAGATATTGAGTCTTTTTTGTTGTCATCTAGGGGGGTTTAAGCCGAATTTATCA
Organism: Rhadinocentrus ornatus; assembly: GCA_037177495.1. Taxonomy (NCBI): domain Eukaryota; kingdom Metazoa; phylum Chordata; class Actinopteri; order Atheriniformes; family Melanotaeniidae; genus Rhadinocentrus; species Rhadinocentrus ornatus. The sequence goes on along the minus strand of JBAMHW010000018.1, from coordinate 22,922,810 downwards.
ATCCTGTGCTCTCTTTCATATAATGTAAAATGTTGTATAAAAAGAGAGAGAGCGAGAAAGAGGGAGAGCATAGTAGGAGATCGAGAATGACTTTTGGATGGCTTATATGTAAAATTCTTTTACATGAAGAATTTGCATTTGAAGAGCTGAGCACCTCCATATGAGAACCCTATCCCTAAGCTTTTGGTCAACCTCTTTTTCCCAAAGCAATATTATTACTACAAATTTTACCAAACAGAAATTAATTTCATGAAATATATTACTTACTTTTGTGGTTTTTACATAGGTAAACTATAGGCTTGAACATGACCCACTATGGCTGAAATGATTAGAGCTTATTACAAACAGTCCTGGATGTGTTAAGAATCCATACATTTCACACAATGAAGAAGAATTAACAAGAAGATTGTTGTTCAAAAATACCCATTGTCATCATCACACATAAACCAAGAAACTGTTAGAAATTCCTGAGATTTCTGGGTCAGCATCACTCTTGTTTCACTACAACTCAGCTTTTTGTTTTTAATTGGAGTAAAGGCACTCATTGGACAACATCCAGTAGGGTTGGCTTACATTCCCAGCTAGCTGTACTTAAAGTTTAAAGTTCATTAAATCAATCATCAGTGCACTTCTGCATTAAACCCTTCTTAAACAAGATTATGACTCATGTTTAGGCCATAAACCAAAATGCCCAGCAGCCAATATTCCATTTCAGTGTTGTTTACAGCTCTTTTCATTGCGACCTAATATATCTCAGCTAATGTTTCACATTATTTAGAGAGAAAAATGTTTCTGCTATCCACTTTTCCCTCAGAAAACCAGGAAATGTTGGCTTTCCTAAAATGTGCTGTGATGTAGCTTACCTTAGCCACCTGGAGTGGTTTCTGATGTTCCATACCTCCCTGGAGACGAAACCCCCATGGTGCTCCACCGGACAATGTAATAATCACTTCCTCAGCGACCATTGTTCTATGTCTTTTTTTTAGTTTTCTTCTTTTTCTTGGTTATTTTCTGTTCTTCCTTGATATATATGCTTGAATTGAGGGCCCCCACCCCTCCTCAGTGCATTGGCTCCATGGTTAGCGGTCAGGGCCCCTTAGCCGAGCTGTGACCTGCTCTTTGCCTGCCACACTGTCCAGACACTGACTTCCTTCTGAGCCCCAAGAATAACACTCACACCTGTACACACACATGAACATACACGCCAACCCATACCCAGAGTGGCACAGCCATTATAGCCAAAGGAAGGGGAGAGGGAAAGAGAAATATGATGGGAGGGTGGTCTGTGTCTGCTTACACTGAGGAATGTCTGCCCCAAATGAGCAAGGGGAAGGTCCAGCTCAACACTTGTCCTGTCACTCAGACCTATGCCACTGGGTTGTTGATAGCCCCTCCAAAAATAGGACATCACCACCTTTGCTGCTCCGCCTGCTCCCCTGCAGACCACGGCAAAGTTAACATTCAGAACATCCTAATGGCTGCGTTTTATATCTCACACTGAGGTCATTAGTAATCTTCAGTCTCAGCCAAACTCAAATCTCACACTTGGTATGATAGAACACAGCAATCCTGACTAATTACTATTAAATGCTTTCTAAATCACGCTAATGGGTGTTAAAAGAAAACAGGGATGCAGACAATGTTTAGACTGACTTTGGTAGTGGGTTTTTTTAAACACAGAGACTGATCCAACCAGCTTCTCTGGATTTTAAAACATTCCAGATTGTCATCATAGAGCCTTTCAAATAAATGTTATTCAGTCTTTGAAAATATAAACTTACTTTCACTTTCTTGAAATGTGTATCAAGTTTTTAGCAAGAATTTTAACAATGTTGACTGAATGGTAAATATGTAAACACACTGAGGACCCATGATTGAATCCAACAGTGAAAAAATAATGTATTATCTTTATTGCAGCATAAATAGATTCCACAGCACATTCTCACATTGTGATCCCACTTACTTATATCCAATGTAAGAAAGTGGGATCAACTTTGACGTGTTGACAACTGCGCAGAGTTCGAACAACAAGCACAGAGATGCAGCACTAAGTTTTACGCGAGGATGGTAATGCCATGCTGGCATAAAACCATGCTAAAATACTCTCAGTGACAATATGCTGATGTAAGCAGGTGCAGTGTTCATCATCTTAGTTCAGTGTTTTCATGCACCTGTTAATTAATCCATACAAATTTCTAGATTTGTATTCATCTTTAGGTATTTAATCTTGAACTGACACATTTTTTCGGGTTTTTAAGTAGTGTTAACAGAATGGAGGACTGAGTAAACAATACCTTAACTAGTGGATCTATGACACAGTTTAAGTCTGGTTAGTTAGGATCATGCTTATTGAGAGGGAGGAGGTTACCTCCTGATCTATTTTAAAGCAATTAAATAACTGAAAAATAGACCATTTTGGTAGATGTAAATTTGCTTAAAATGGGTTGCGTTTTAATTTAAGGGATTGTCAAGCCTTTAAAACTACCGATGAAGGCTACACTGCTATTATCAATGATGTAGGAGGTTACCAATGATAGCTGCTGCTTTTGGCAGCCTTGCTCTGCAGCTGTCTCCAGTCCTCAGGATAGTAACTGAGATCAGTCCTGTGTCAGACACTCAGGAAAAATGCTACCCTCTCTTTCTGAAGACAGAGTAATATCTAATTGAAAACCACACATTAAGCAAGTAGTAAATCATACATTTGGATCCATTCAAGCATTAGATGTGCATGGTGCTGTGGTGGTTAGCACCGCAGTCTCACAGCAAGGTCACTGGTTCGAGCCTCTGCTGGGGGAAGGTTTGAACAGTAGCCTTTTTGTGTGGAGTTTGCATGTTCTTCTTGTGTATATGTGGGTTTTCTCGGGGTACTCCGGCTTTCTCCCACCGTCCAAACACATGCATGGTCGGTTAAAAAGGACCTACAAAACTCCAAAATTGTCCTTAGGAGAGGCGATCTGTCCAGGGTGCACCCTGCCTCCCCTGCTAACTGCTGGAATAAGTTCCAGACCCCCCCTGACCTTGAATGTGACTAAGCTGTGTAGAAAATGAATAGATAAATGTTTAATTTGTGCTTACAAAGGAACAGGGGTGTATTAGACCGACATCTGAGCAAACAGTATAGAATTATGGATCAGTTAGACCAATGACCCCCCCTAGTGGTTACAAATGTGTTGTTGTTGTTGCCTCCCAGAAGATTTACTTCAAAATCTTCTCTGCTTTGTAATTTCCTGGGAAGTTACAGTCTTTTTTGGGGGGGTTAAACAAAGCTTAACATTCTATTCCTTAATATTGTTTTTTGTGATATTTTAGTGCGTTTTTTAACTAATGTTTGACTGTTCCTTCAAATATCTTGTTTGCATAATACGTTTTACCTGCAACTGCACTTTATCTGTCCTTTGTTTTATCATGCCTCATCTAAAGAGTTCAGCACTAACTAAAATCTAAATTGCCACATCCATCAGAGTCCAAAATCCCAAAACCAAATTTTTACGACTTCTTTGACATCAGTGATCTTTGAAAATTCCTCAGAAAAATTCCTTCTTACAGCGGAATGAGAAAGATATGGATAAAAAAGCAGATATATGATATCAGTTTTCTTTTTCTTTACGTTTTTTCTCTTTTTTTAGTTGAAGCAATAAAATGTGCTGTTTCCTAGCAGTGACTGTTTTCCTGTCAAACTAAATAAAATCCTTGTGGTTCCAGTTAACAAGCCTATGAAAAATAAAACAGGTCTGCACAGTCACCTTGCTAAAGAACGATATTTGCTGTCTAAAAAGTTAAAGAAAAAAAAAAGTTAAAATTCATATGCAGTAACATGAGTTTTACTTTCCCTTGTATCTCTGCATGCTCCATACAGCTTTTTTTCTATTTATATTGTTTTGTTGCAGCTAAATGGATTTAGGTGGATGTAAAAGTGCATAAAGGAAATGAGGATCATTGGTTTAACTCAGGAAATGGGGAGGCAGAGTGTTTTTCTGAACACGGAAAACCTGTTAAGTGAGGAGACGGCTTTGTCCCTATTAATTAGTTTGTATGTGCCTATCTCCCCTTTCAAGGTTTTTCTTTCACTGTTTTATTAGGTGTCTTATTTTCTTCTCCTCTTCAGCCCTTTTTATGCTAAAGTGATTTTTTTCCCCACTTTTTTTCTATTTAACGACTTCTGTGTTGACCAACTTGCCTTTCCAAGGAAATTGTCACAGATTTGTTGTGAAAATGGCTCAGATTCAATGCCGTTTAACTGTGGCATCTGTGCCAGAATGGCCGATACCACTGCTAAAAATGGTCTTTCATGTGGAGGTACATATTGCTACATAATGTGGCTTCATGTAGACAGAAATGTCAAACTCTTAAATGTGTTCCTACTCCAATACACCTCATTCAAATAAAATTGATCCAGCAACTTGTTGTCAAGTTCTACACAATGATCAGTTAATTTGACTCAGGCGTGTGAAATCCTGGACTCTAAAACCTTAATGACAATCATCATCGTGGCGTTTGACATCTTTGCTCTAAGACAGTGTTTCTCAATTCTGGTTCCTGGGGGACTGCTTTAGAGGGGCCCATATTTTAACACACCTGGATCAGATGTTTGGCTTATTAACAGGCTTGCATAGAACTTGACAAGCAGTTCAGTTAATCTTCATCAAGTGTGCTAAAGTTAGACAGAACTAAAACCTGCAGGACAGTGGAGTTTTGTAGGTTTTATTTTATGTCTACAACAATGTTCTGTGACCCTGCATTGGAGTAAGTCAGAATAGCCCAATAGGATAATTTAATTATTTTTCTCATATAATTTTGTGGTGTTTTACACACATTATTTTAGATTTTGATATATTGTTTTCTCTGTAACTTGAAGATATTATGCTTATTGATGAGACTATAGTTTCTCAAGATTAAATGGACTAACACATTATTTGTCTCATAATTATTCGGCTGCAGCTCTTCCTGCCACCTTCTGTCTGAAATGCTCCATTTTAAGTTGAATTTCTACCAAAAGTACCCAATCCTTTTAGCCTTTGGGACTTTTTTCAGGGCACTAAATAATTCATTCGGACTGCGGTTGTTTGTGTTTTCACTGCGCTCTAAAGTCCCATGAAGATGAGACCAATTACTGACTGAGTCACTGCCGGATGTCTGCGTGAGGAAAAAGGGTCTGATCTGCAGCACACAGATAGAGGCACTAAAGCGGTGTTGAAAATGAAGAGCATTTCAGCTGCAGTCCCGCAAATTGACAGTATGGCACCTTACAGGGTTATACTTGGGTGTGGATGTTTCTCATTTGGGCTTACAAAAGCGGGGGTTAAATTTTTTTCTTTTTTAAGTAAGAAAATGATGGCTCACAATTCCTACTCCATATTCATTTTGTAAACCTCTCTCTGCAGTCTCATCCTAAATGCATTATAGGCATGGATGGCTAAAATTATATTTACAAACACTAATAACCATTCCTGTGTACAGTTAATATTAGAATATTTTAGAGTCAGTGGGTGTGCTTGAACAAAAACTCCACACTTTTCATAAGTTTTGTTTTCAGCTTGGTGTGAAATTTGTTGGCATTTAAAGCTTTCTTCTGTTTCTTTAGTAAAGCACTAAAAAGTTCTCTGTTGCATGTACACCTGCCATCACTACTGAGACATTTCTAGCCTGTTGGTCTGTGCTGATAAACTCTAGTTTTATAGTAGCTAAATCTAGCGACTTAATTTCCAAGTTTGCAACACTAGTGGTGTCAGACTTCTATTTTTACACTGTCACATCAAACAGATGTGTAGCGTGAGTACTTGTAAAAAGTGTGAACTGCGTGAGTCTCACATTATTGTGAGATGGCCCAATAATAACACACAAAATATTGTGTGATTATTGAATGAAGAGCCCTGACTCTTCATTCTTTGGAGCTTGAAAAATTAAAAACTAATCACATCATTTAAATATGACATGATGATGATGATGATGGATTACCATGCCTTGTTTCAACCACTTAAGAAACATTTTCTCTGTTAGAGTTTAATTTTTCTTAAAGCATTTTGTTACTGTGCAGTGCTTTCACATACACAGAAAAATCATGAAATTCACTGACTGAAAGTTCAAATTCAGAAGAGCATATGTCATATTTAAATTCTTCATGAAGAATCACACATTGCTCACTCTTCAATTTACAGCTTAAATAAGTTGGGTTCAATTTATCTACAAAAACTACTCTCAGTTGTGACTCTTCCCTAGACTGTCATGCCACAGTGTTTCAGTTTGATGTACAAGATGTTATTACTGCTCTAATTGCAGCCACTCAAATTTTCCTTCAGGCTGACTGATTCTTGTTTTGTGCCTCCAGTTTGTCTCCCGTTCATGGGCTGAACTCCTGACCCCAGTTTGTGGCAGACTGCGCTACATCTCTCCCAGGATCCCCACTGTCCTGAGAGAAACCATCCCTCTGTCATCTGCTGCATGAAACAGATGTAGTGTTGCTCTAGGTGGCCCCTCATAACCTCCGTGTGCTGTCACCAGTGAGTCAGGCACGTACACATACACATTTCTCTAAACTCACACAAAACCATGGTCCAGACCATCTGTCTAAAAATGTGTTATACAACAGGTCATTCTAACTAAGCCATGATTGGTCAAAGACACAATCAGTCTGTTGGTTCCCTTCACTGGTTGCTATGCTGGTCATAGCATGATCCTTTGCTACTTTGTGCTGCACTGTCTGGAAGATCAGTATTTATATGGTGTAATCTAAAAACCACTATTTATTCATTTATTTATTTATGTTCTCAATGGTTTTTAGTGTGTATCTATTATATAATTAAATATTATCACCATTAGAACTGTTAAAACTATTATCACTCACAAAAACCCTTTGGGGCTTAGCTTGTATGCTATTCTAGCTAACCTGTTTCCTGCAGAGTGGTTTGTGTAGCTTCAGCAACTTAATGTTTAACTGTGGACAAAGAAATTTTAAGTCAAGTTGACAGGCTGCTGCCACGATCACTCTGTGATCCCTAAGCTAAAGGGTAATGCATGTGGCATCTAATATTTCCATGGGGGAAATTTCAATATGCTAATTATTTAGCAGGTATATTTACCATGTTGGGAACGTGGCGATAATGATCATCTGCACAACACTGGTCCTGTCACATTGCAACTACATTTATGTAAAAACTCGAAAAGTTCATTTGTGGATGATGACACAACAAAGGGGAAGGAGTTGATTAAATCCTCCTGTCTGCAGAGACTTTAGCTTTATGCACTTAAGTACTTTAATTAGTCTTTAATACAAATAGTTCACTGGCAAGATATAACCAGCTTTTTAATGTGTATTTTTGCTTTAGTTGGTTTAGTTTTTGCATGCAGTACTCCTTTGATCCTCAAAGTGGCACTATCTACTCTATCAACATACAAGCACAAAGCTTCTGTAATCGATTTAATTTTTGATGAGTCAAAGGCAGCATGTTCTCCTGATAAGGTGGAGCAGCCCAAAAGGAAGGTATTGTAAGGAGGTGGAGGATGAAGCAGAGGAAACATTGAACTAAAGTTTGTCAGTTTGACACAAGGTCACCAGCATCTTCTGTCTGAGCGGTTTGTTTGATGTGATGAGACCGAGTGGTCCCACACAGCCTTCTCAATCCATCACAGAGCAAGGAAAGAATAGGGGAGGATTAAGTTTATACCGGCTGAAAGGTGTTCCTGGAGTATTTCAGTAGAAGAAGAATCAGTGAATCAGAAGAATCAGGTAGAAATTGAATCCCTTCGGTAATCTTTTGAAAATTTATAAACCGACCCTAAATTTCCAGACAGTGGCACCTGCTGGCATTGCTGATCCTCTAACTTACCCCTGTGACTACCTGCTTCATCAAGAAATATTATCGTTGCTTGCTGACCCCGCTTCTGTCATCATCTTGTTTTTGGCTTTATGACCAACACATTCAGAGCTGCAAAGAGCTACTATGCAATGTGCTCATCTGACCACTAAGCTCAGTGTTTTTAATCTGGGGATCAAACCTCCAACCCTGTGATTTCTTGATGACTTAAGTGCTACACTGAAAGAAAAAGCTGGAAATCTTGGAAGCTGACGGTTAGAATCTTGTTAGAGGAGTGTTGCTTGCCTAAAAAAGAAAACAATGCTAATTGTTTGAAGTGATATCTCAGGTCTTGTGCTTTTTGTTAGTCTAATATTCATCCTTTTTTTTCTTTTCTTTTTTTCTGGCTTGTGATCAGCTTAAAATTGTCACTTGATGTTTGCAAAGTTATTTAGACTTACATCAAAACTGTAATTTGGTAAGATGGTTGACTGGTAGCTAAAACATACCTTATGTAGCAGATATATAAGTTAGGATTGTGGCTGTTGTGAAAGAGCAAGTAAAACCAGATTTCTGGGCCATCTGGAGCAGCCACATTCCTATGATAAGTTCATAAAGATGCCTGTGTTGAATCTTTGTTTTCATGCAGTGGGTTATATTTCCAAAGGAGCATACGAATTGGCTAGACATGATTGCACAGCTTAAACAGCAGCTCATACAGCATAATGCAGCAGCACAGTATGAAGACCCCCAATAAAGTCTAGTTCTGACCTCCTCTTTCTACACTCAATGAAGGCTGGAGTGGGTATGAGATGCAGAGGCACAACAATCTTGTTTTCTATCGAAGTGTGACATTGGGGTAAATTTCACTTCCATCATGCACTGGTGCTGGTCAGTTGATTTAAAAAAAAAACATTTTTCTGATGGAAATGTGTTGCTTAAAATAATTTTTTTGTGCCAGCATTGAGTATTTGGCAATCTGTAATTGTTATTGACATCATATTTCTTATTTTGTATTACTACTACTGACATACTTTCTATAAAGTACAAGAAATTAGTTAATTGATTTTAGGTTTTAGGAGGCAAAAAAGGCTCTAATATAAATATCTTGAAATATACATTTTTAATATCTTTAAATATAAAAAAGGGCTCTTACTGTTGGATAATGGTTTTAAAAGTATTTTCAGTCACAAAGACACACTCCCACAAAAGATGCACACACACCTTAGCTTTAGTCCAACAGAGAGTTCAGATCAAGTGAGTCACTTATTCATCGTCATGAATAAATCACACCCACTGCTACTCCCTTCTATACTCTGCAGAACTGTCTTTTCGTAAACACACTAACACAGGCCTTCAAACAAACACTATACAAACACACACTGTGGCTGCCACTTTTTTACAGACATCAAATTTCCCTCTGTGGTCAAGCAGAAAGTACATTTTTTCTGGGTTTGTCATTATTGTTGATAGCAGTAAAAGCATGGCTTCAAAATTTAAGAAAAAAGTGTCCATTTAAAATCTGAGTCCTCTGTAGATTATTTTTTAATGCTCACTCTATTTTTGGCATTAAGCTTTCATCGTCTTTAAAGCACAGGTCTACAGACCACATATCCAAAAGAATCTAGGCTGCTGCAGCCGTGAGTTGTAGTCAGTACTTTCTCTGTGTTTCCTCTCAGATACTCGAGGAAAGAGCACTGGACACCTCCTTGCACTTTGTACTCTTCAAGAAGTCATTTGTCACTTTCCATTTTTACCGCCCACACCCATCCCTGTCTCTCCCCCTCTAAGGAGTTCATGTCGCCCTGCATTTCCCTGAGGCACACTGACGGCTACACCCACAGACCCTGACGCCCACACGCTGCAAGACAAAGCGACTACTCTGTTTATGCCACTTTGTTTACGTTGTATTCTCTCATCCTGGAGAGTGAAGCTCCCTTATTTCTTAACTGTTTTTTCTCTTGCTTCCACCTCCCCTTTTGTTGATTTTTTGTTTTTTAGGATGTGTATTCTTCTTTTTTACATCTTCACATTTCCCACCACTTCTCACTCTTACCTCACATCAACTTTCCCACTCTCAATCACTGTAGGGAAAATGCCTCTGAATTTTCCCACAGGGCAAGGCAACATGAGTTTGCTTCCACAACGAAGAAAATGGACTTCTATTTGAGACATTGATTTCCTCACAGCATTATGGGAAGAAGATGGCAGTGAGGTGAAGGCTAAGAGCCCCGTGGTCGATACACATTCTCATCACAAAGCCGGATGCTTCCCTAAGAAGTTTTAGTGCCCCTGCGTGGATGTAGTTGTCATCAGTTGAGTATCAAGAAAAATGAAAAGGATTATTTTATTTTCAGTGATTTATTTAATCATTTGAAATACATAGTACAGGAAATGACAGTGGTAATGTCTGATGTGTCAATTCATACTCACATCTCACATTTACATCATACTATCATTATCATTGTTGATACGGCAACATTGACAGGAACAGTGGTACTAAGGCTAATAAAGTGCTTTCTTTTGGACCCATTTGGAAATTTCATATTCTTCGAATAATTCCTCCAAATCACCCCAATTAACCTAGTTTATAATGAATTAATTTGTGGATTGGTGCCTTATTACAAAATTCCTTCTACACTCATGGTCACGCTTTCTGTTAAAGTTAAAGATAACACAATATTACATGCGAGGTTGCTTTCTTACTTCCACATCTTACTTTTTACAATAACAAAAAAGTATGGAGCACCCACACAAATATTTTGGTTTATTGCATGATCAGTATGTAGTAATAGCCTTTTTAGCAAGTATCACCTTATCCTTCCTGTAAAAAATTATATAT
>JBAMHW010000018.1:22887932-22912078 GCA_037177495.1 Rhadinocentrus ornatus | reverse complement strand
TTTATTCGTGTAAAAAAGAAACATTTTTTTAATGTTTTCGGTCATTATCTGATTTAAATGTCTTCTCTTACCTGTTGTTGTCATGCTCACATGCAAATACTATGAGTCGCAGAAGATTTGGTCAGGTAATCTGCCAAGATCACAATGTCTGTACTGTCTGCTGAGGCTGATTATATAGTATAGTATGCAGGTATGGCAAATATTTTCGTTTCCCAGGACTTCTCAGCCACCTTATGAGGCGCCTGTAAGTGCACAGGAATGTTGCAAGGTACTGCTAGAAAAGTAGTCTCCCTGTGTCTTTCTAACACTCACCTTTTGCCAACTTTTTGTGCATCATAAAGAGCAGTTTTTCTCCACCCACCACATTAGCTGGCTCTTCCTCATCCCAAACTCACAACACTAAAAAGGAGCCCTAGAAAAGAGCCTGAACTCATCCCAAATGGACAGATAAGACTATCACTTTTTTACAATGGTGATCCGGATTGATATTAATTGACTGCAGACAAGGTGAAACAAAAATCCAGACAAAATCTAACTACAGTAAAGGTTAATAACAGAGCATTGCTGGATATGAGGGGACAAATCTACTCCATGCTTTTCCTGGTGATTGATGTGATTTTGCTCAGTGGTCTTTGCTGCTTGGGGGAGCACAAGTCAGTGAATGGAAGCGTAAACACAGAGAAGAAGGGAAAGCTCAAGGCGCCTCATCTTATCTTTATCATGGTGGACGACCAGGGTTACAGAGACATTGGCTACCACGGCTCAGACATCCATACTCCTGTGTTGGACCAGCTGGCAGCAGAGGGGGTCAAACTTGAGAATTATTACGTCCAACCTATCTGCTCACCTTCTCGCAGTCAGCTCATGACAGGGCGGTGAGTTTCCTTGTTGTTTTAAAACTTTGTAATTGCTGTATAAATGTTGCTGTACCACACATCTTTGAGGGCACATTCAAAACAAAGGCATAAAATAAATTGTGATTATTGGCAAAATGCTTGTTGTGACTTTTTCCTCTATCTGTTGTTAACTTCTGAGACATAGAATAAGAAGCCAACAGTTACATACTGTATTTTCAGTTCACAAAGAAATAACATTTACCACCACAAAATAATTTTTAAAACACTAAATATCTTGGCTAACAGTGGTAGAATATCCAGAAATGTGAATTATTTGTGATTTTTTATTTTATTATAATATTTATATTTTGTAATTTCTTATCTTCTAATGCTGCCAGCTACCAAATTCACACTGGACTCCAACATTCAATCATCCGATCACGTCAGCCCATCTGCTTGCCTCCAGACATTCCTACACTACCTGAACGTCTGGCTGAAGCTGGGTACGCCACACACATGGTGGGTAAATGGCACCTGGGATTCTGCAGGCCAAGCTGCCTCCCTACAGGACGTGGCTTTCAGAGTTTCCTGGGAACTCTGACTGGCAGTGGAGACCACTTCTCCTATCAGAGCTGTGATAGCGCTGAAGCTTGTGGATTTGACTTGCATGATGGAAATAGACCTGCCTGGGAGATGAGCGGGAACTACTCCACTCTGCTCTACATAGAGAGGTGAGAGTGAATTAAATCATGCACACAGTGAGAAAAATATTAAATGTCTTTAAAACTTACAATCTCCTCTTTGTTGAATCAGAGTGAAGCAGATCCTGAGGAGTCACAATCCCCGTACACCACTCTTCCTCTATCTATCCCTGCAGGCGGCACATGCACCTCTTCAGGTACCAGACCATTTTCTGGACCCCTATGATTCCCAGACCAACCGTAACAGGCGGCACTATGCAGCAATGCTGAGCTGCCTGGATGCTGGGGTTGCACAAGTTCTCAAGGAGCTAAAGACTAATGGGTTCTATCAAAACTCAGTGATGGTCTACTCCTCTGATAATGGAGGACAGCCACTCTCAGGGGGGAGCAATTGGCCACTTAGAGGAGGCAAAGGCACCTACTGGGAAGGGGGTATTCGAGCTGTGGGCTTTGTCCATAGTCCCCTCCTAGAAAGGAAAGGTGTTATAAGCAGAGCACTAATTCATGTCTCTGACTGGTATCCCACATTGCTGGGGCTTGCCGGAGCCCTGCAGTCTCATCACGGCCTTGACGGTCACGATGTCTGGGGTACCATCAGTAAGGGTCTACCTTCACCTCGCACTGAAATCCTTTTCAACATTGACCCGGTGTCCAGGAAACCCGAGGAGCCATATGACAAAGCATTGGTACGCAATGGCTTTGGGATCTGGGACACAGCAGTAAGGGCTGCGTTAAGGGTTGGTGACTGGAAGCTTTTGACAGGAAATGTGGGTGACGGGGATTGGATACCACCACAGGCTCTTACATTTGGTCCAGAAAGGTGGCAGAAACTTGAGAAGCGGCGTAATGAGGTGGGAAAGTCAGTGTGGCTGTTTGATGTCAGTACCGATCCATATGAGCGGTTTGACCTTGCAGACACTCGGCCAGAGGTGGTGAAGCATCTGATGATTAGGCTGGCAGAGTACAACCAAACAGCTGTGATGGCCAGGAACCCACCTGATGATCCAATGGCCGACCCAGAGCTCCATGGAGGTGTGTGGAGCCCGTGGCTGGGCCTGGAGGGGCAGGAGGGAGATAATGTGGAAAGGAAAGAAAAAATATTAAAGATTAAGTACTGTCGATTGTGCAAATTAAAAGCCCTCTTCAAAAAAGTAGGGTCACAGCTGCAGAGGAACACCCTGTTCTAATTGTAATTTCTAGCAATATTAGTCAGACGAAGGAATTCAAGATTTTACAATATTGAATTGAAGGATGATGATGATGAATGATGAATCAATGATTCAACTGAAAGAGAAAAGTGCTGTCTAAGTATTTGTAGCTATCAAGAATGACCACAGTTAAATAAAACGATTGGGCTTCAGTAGAAACATACTGTTGTGTAATGCAGTAAAAAGTTAACACAAATGAGATACAAGCACATAAGACAGATGGACAAGATAGACCCACAATCGAAATCTGAAGGTCGACAGATGAACAGACGGCTTGATAGACAAAGCAAACAGGACTGTGTGGCTGTCTGAGCGAACTGACTCACTCTCTGTCCTGTGGCCACACTGCAGCAGAGAGACTGTTGACTGTCACTGGAAGCATGTGTGTCACTCCGCATGTATGCCTGCATTCAGCAATAGTTTGATTAATTAGAAAAGTGTGTGAATGTGAATGCAAGTTCTGAAATGACCTCGTTCTTTTGTACATATGAGTTATACAGATTCCCCTCTGCTCAGAAAGACCTCTGACCACCATAAAATGTCCTGTCCCTGCAGCACAGTCTCAGTAACGGATACTATTAAAGTTGTCTGTTTATTTAGCAGTTAAATACATATACTAGATTATGAATCGTGCAGAAAATTATCAATTTAATGTCAATAAAATAATTAATTATAAAAAATAAACAGTGCTTGTGAATTGTTACTGCAAAATCTGTGCAAAACGTCAGAGATCATATCTGCAGGGCATGCAGGAAAATCAGCTTTGCTTCACAGATCTGTTAATGGTCTGATTGTTTTCTAGCATTTTTATGGCATATATCAAAAATGATGTTTTAAAGTTTAAAAGTTGTTAAACTCAGATTATGCACCATAGACTCATCTATCATTTCAGTCTCACCACAAAAAGGGAAACTGGCAGAAGACTTGACTTGTGATCCAATATGAACATGATTCTCCAGAATACTGGTCTGAGGAAGTCACAACTTAGATGTACGGTGTCTGATTCAGTTTTATGAATTAGCCTGCTGGTGAGGCTGCTGCTGTGATGTAGCGTGATAAGAGAAGATCAGAAGTGGTACTATTGGTCTTAAGCTGCATGTATGACAATAAACAACCCAAAACATTGTTAGTGTGCAGCAGCTCATTATTTGACCCTAGCCTTTAGGTATGGACCATTAACAGAGTGTGTGGGGATATACAAATGTGTTTGGGTGTGAGTGTCAGCAGTAATGCCACACACAGCAGCAATAGGGCTGTAGATTTCTCCCCAGCGGTTTGATAAGGATTATTTAGCTGTCCTTCTCTAGCATCTCTCTCCCCTCTGGTCAACTCTCACACTTTCCTCCTCCCCCATCTCCTTCGTCATTCCTTCTTTAACCTCAGTTCTGTGCTTTTCCCCTCTGCAAACCAGTCTCCCTCATTTTTCTCACTTTGCACAGCATCCTACTCACTTGTGTCTGCTCATTTGGAAGAATGAGTTGGAAGTATCTGCATCGTTTTGCTCTGAGCTCTGTGGCATGCAGTTAAATAAAAAGAGTGGAGGAGGGAGGAGAGAGCTCCTTAGAGGCTGCAGGAGGCTGTCGTGTACTGAAGTGCTTGTAGATCAAATTAAAAAGTCTTGTTTGGTGAAATATCTTCATTGCATCCATAATACACTGTGAGCACTTACAGTAACAATAAAAGGAAAGGATGAATTTAGATATATATATATATATTCTTATTTTGTTGATAGTGTTACTGTCTGTGCCTCTAATGTCCAAAGACAAGTGGTTCTTACAGAAGATATAAATGTGGAAAAAATGTTTAATGTTTTCAGAAACAAGCTCACAGTTGTAATGTTTAAGTCATATTAGTCAAATCAGTATAATTAATGCATTTGTTGTGTGTGTTTTTTTATTTTTTGCATATAGAATAACTTGTTTTGTTGTGTGGCCTAAAGATGATCTGTTTTACTTGCATGAAGAACTAATTTGATTGCATGTTGTAGGTTTGCACAATCCACACGGAATCAAATTTTATGTGCTTAGATGATAATGAAATATCAAAACAATAATAATACAGCTTTGAGTCAAATATCCAACTTTTAAAAAACCTCTAAGGAGTGCTTTATATAATTTAGAGCTGTGATTCCTAAATCCATCCCCTAGTTGAGGCGTGATTGCCAAGAAATTGAAGCTGTAAGTCTACACGTGCTTGTGGGCTCTTGGGACCCAAAGGCCTGTGCTCTGGCCACCCTGAATGGCCCGTTCCTGGCGGGGTCAGCAGCTGCCGATTTTGGCCTGCTGGGGCCTGTGCCCTGTGACCGTAGAGAGCTCTGGCTGGGGTCTTCCTCTGCCGCCCTATGAGTGGGTCTGGGGTGGTCTTCGTGGTAAAGTAACTGGGGTTCGTGCTCCGGGATTGCTGCTGATCGCCTGGATCTCTGGGCCGCCCTAGTCTGCCTCTGGCCTCCAGAGAGGCGTGGCCACTTTTGCATGATCACACTTTCTTTGATCACTCCTCATTCCTCATACTCATGCATGCTGACAGTCACTGAATTGTCCACTTGGTTTATACACTAATCGCTACCTTTGTTTAGTTTTTTTTTTCTTCTTCTTCTTCTTTTTTGTGTATCTGGTACATTGGTTGTTGTTGTGATGCAGGTTGTTTTTTTCTCCTGATGATTGTCAGCTTTGTTTTTCTGTGAAATCAATAGAATATTCTCTGTTGTGTTTCTGTACAGGTGTAACAGTTGGTTGTCCACTGATAGTTTGGATTAAAGGGTTGTTGCTTCTATCTGTTGTGTCTTTGTCTCCTCTTTCTTCTTTCTGCTTTCCTTTTTGCTTCTTTTTGCTGTCCTTCTTTTTCTGTCCTCTCCGGATAGGTCCAGGAAGATTCCTTAGATTCCATTAATCAAAATAAATAAGATTCAATAAATAAATAAATGAATCAGATTATCAAGAGGAGCCTTTTAACCATAAAGCTCCCCTTGGCAAAGCCAATTTCTTTGGCACAACACAGCGGCCAGACCATCATTCTGCTTGCCCACAATGCTGGACAGGCCTATTTTATTCAGTTGGTGGCAAAAATTGTTCACTTTCTATCACTCAGTGAAATATACAACCCTGCATATTATTTTTCTCCAACCTCTAAGTGCCTATACTATGTTTTAGGCTTCTGCTTGAAAATTGATTACCCAAGTAGAATTCAGCGTATGTAATAGATTTTTGTTGTTGCAAAGCACTTAAATGTCTGTTCTTCCTTTTATTTTATTTTTTTTATTAGTTTTTATTTTGCTCCCTGTGGCTCATAAACTTCATTTTACCATAAGGACCTGAGCCCAGGAGCAGGGTCTTGATGATTTCATTGGTAACCATACTATCCTGCGACCTTTAGATGCGTACCAATACACCTGGATCAAATGGCTGAATTCCCTCGTGCGCATTCCATAGAGAAGGGACGCATCTAAATGTTGCAGGATAGTAACTCTCGAGGACTGGACTTGGGCACCACTGATTTAAATTGATACAGGTGGTGATTGTACAGCTACTGACATACCTGCCACCATCTTGCTGTCATCTTGCTAAACAGCGCATGATGCATGACTGCATAATGAGATTATTAAAAGATTGTGGGGGACAACTACAATCTGTGGTGTTCAGGTACATGATGGCATCAAACCATAATAAAGAGTTCAGTTGCAGGCTTGTTTTAAATAACCTGGTAAAGAAATCACCTTAACCAATGGAGACTTTATATTCTTCTGTATAGTTTATCATTTATATGACACCACTCCATGGTGCATTAAAGTGAGTGTACGTCAGATACATACTGTGTATTCACACACAGAGAGAACCTCACCACATCAAAACTCCAGAGCAAGGTTTTGATGAGCCTCATGCATGTGGGATTCTGGTGAAGACAATCGTTAGATGCCCACACATCTGATTCCCATGATGGCCTGCAGAAATGAGGCACTGTCAGAGGATATGAATCATGTAGGAGGTGTCACGCCAACACACGCAAATGTAAACACATATATTGCTATCCAGTACGCGGGAGGGAGCTGTCATATCCACTGTTGCAAAATCAGTTGAATGTGAGGCTAACTTCAGATCTTAAGATCCATTGTTGAAGTTATGAAATTAAACACAATGGATAGAAGATTCTCTCTTGAGTATGAGCTGTTTTCAAGTGACGAACGCGGCCACTCTTACACTCTTACTCAGTAAAAGCTCTTCTTTCTGGGCACTAATTCAGTGTGAGAGTGGTGTCACGACTGAAATGGGACGTAATTGACAAAGAAAGGTAATAGATTCACTTTAATCCACTGTCCATGACAGACTAGGAAGCTGTAGAGGTTAAAATATTCACTGACACAGTCAGTGAGCATTTTCAGTGCAGCTCAGGAGCAGACAGGAAGGTTTGACTCCAGGGTGTTTGTCAACACATAAATGCCTCAAAATCATGAAAGTCTTGTGATGTTACAGCATGAGAGAGGATAGATAGGTGTAGCAGATATGTGCCAACTTGAAAACATTCTTGTGGAATGAGTAACTCCTCTTTGGCCTCCGTGGCTCCACAACACTGCTATTACAGTGTTTGGACTGGGAGGAAGTTTGTTGAGCAGGAAGAAACACTAAATAGTTATTTAAAACACCTTGTCCTACACTACTGCAGTACCAAGGGAAGACTTTATTACAGCATACCAAATTTTAGAATATTTGAGTCAAAATCCAATAAAAATTATGTAAGAAAGAGACTTCTAAGAACTCATAGAGCTATGGAGCATTTGCAAGCTTCATTTTTAAGGGGTCTTTACCGCCCACCCCTAAACCTGCCACAGCACAGCCTGTCCAAGACCCATCTGAAAGGGCACATCAAATAGAAACTCATCTATTCAGCAATTAAAACCACTGTACCTCTGCACCCCTACTAATTAGGCTTTCATATCAGAGCGGCTCCCTGTAATTATGGCAGAAACTGGTCGCTGTACTCACTGGAAACGCTCATTAATTGCCGACAACATTCTCTGAACGCTGTGCCAGATATTCACTCACAGTTCAGAGGCAATGCAGGGGGGAAACCAGGAGTAGGAGGAGGATGCACATGTTTGCATTTACACACCGAACATGATAATTACACTGTACAGTGGGATTTGGAGCAAGAAACATTATTCTGGGCTTAACCAATATTATTTTTTTCCTCATTTCTCTTTCATTGTGGTTGTTGCAGTGGAAATAAAATTCTGAACACTTTCTTGTTGGATCATATTTTTCTATTATATTACAAGTTAGTAGAGAGAGCAGCAAGTTTAGATGCTTTAAAAGAAAATTAGTCAGAAAAAAATGCTAAATTTTAAATGTCTTGCAGTGCATGTTTTCACTGTTACTGATTCACTGTTACTAAGCTGGTGGCAAGAATTGTTCACTTTCTGTCACTCAGTGAAATATTCATCCCTGCATATTAATCTTCTTCATTCTAAGTCCCTTTACTATGCTTTAATACAGGAACAGCTTGAAAATTGAATACCCAAAATAAAATGAGTATGTCTCTGGAAACACAAGGTCTATTTGAATATTTTAGGAGTGATAGTAAAGGAAAAATGTGTGAGATTTGTTAAAATGTCAAAGTATGAGTATATGCATTACAGGTGAAGAATAAAAGAAGATGGCACATCGCACAAATAAAAAAAAGTGTCAGGCTTGCCAAAAAAACCCCAAAAACAATCATAAAAAACCTTGAATATGAATATCCCCTTGGAATAATGCAGCTGTAGTTTTAAACCTCTGTAAAACCATAGTGCAGCATATATCTCTGCAAAGGTCAAGTGATAAACTGAAGCAGAATTGAGTTGAAAAGATTTTAGTACAGACAGTTCAGGCCAGGTCTCCAAAATGGCCAATTATGGCATGGTGTGGTCATTTGTTCTCAACATCCCCCAATTGGGGGATCTCAGGTTCTGAAATGTTAAAATGGAGCTGTTACTTTTAATATTCATAGTAATAACTTGAATTTATGTAGCATATTCAAGGAACCAAAGAATGCTTGGAATGCAAGAGGCTGTGGTTGGACAGACACTGAGGGGCCAGGCCACTGAAAGATTTACAGGTGAGAAGGAGGAATTTGTTGGTGATGTGTGATTTGATGAGGAGCCAGTGGAGATTTATGAGGGTGGGGTGGTATGATGCCAGTGCTTGGTACATGTTAGAAGTCTTTCAGCTGAGCTCTGGATATACTGGAGCCTTTCCACTGCTATGCTCGAAATCCCAAACAGGAGCCACATGCGGTCATCCAGCCAGGTGGTGACGAAGGCATGAATGAAGGTCTCAACTATAGAATCAGTGAGTGACGGTTGAAGTCAAGAGATTTTTTTTTAAAGTGGAAAAATGTTGCTTTGTTGACAAATTTGATATAAGCATGAAATTAAATTGCTGTATCCTGAAGTCTTAAAGAAGATACAGAGCAGAGTTTTGGGGGCCACAATCAAGAGCTCTGTTTTGAGAGGCTGCAGGTTTTCGAACGTTTGGACACTGTTGTGAGTAGCGTTGATTGGCTTCCTTTCTCTTTCCTTCCTTCCTTCCTTCCTTTTTGTATTTAATCTTGCATTTCAGAGTTGTAGACTTAATAATATTCACATCATTAAATGTCATCAGCCTTTTATGTTCTGTTTTAACATATAGAAGTAAAATAAAAATATACATGTTTCTGCAGCTTTTCAATTCTCATTCTGCCTGCAGGAATACAGTATTTTAAAAGTGTCCCTTATCCATATCCAAGGTTGTTTATTTTAGCCTAAGCTGTTAACAACTGAATATTAGGGCTTAAGTGAAAAATAAATATTAGAGGACAGAACTGGCTACTTACGTGGAAATGCTGTTTGAGCTCTCAAGAGTTTGGAAAACATAGAAATATCCCCCTTTATACAAATCTGGCACTATGTAGATCAATAATCGCCTACAAATGTCAAACCATAAATAAAGATAATGCTTTTTGGTAACTACACCTTAATGCTATGTGTTTCCTCTGTAATTGCATAAACGTGGACATATTAATATGGTGCCAAGAGAGGATATTAATAATCTTCATAAGATATTCATGACAGGCCAAATGAACCTTTAAAACACAGCAGGCCATCACGTCTCACTTGATTCTTTGTCTCCTACATGAAGCTCCAGCTTACAGTTAAAATCCATAAAACTGCAGCAATTGATTAATTTAAGATCTTAACTGGCCCATGAGAGGAGATGTTTTTGCAGCAAGGCAGCATAAAACACAAAACAATAAAAGCACAAGAAAGAAAGTTAAAGACATAAAAAAACCCTATAAGAAATAAGCATAATTCTGTGTGAAGTAGTTTGCATGGTATTAAAATAGAGAGTATTGCAAAATAAATGCAAAACATTCATCTTTAGTATTATGAATGTGAAAAAGAAAGAATGTTGCTGAAATACAATGGTTGTGGTATTCGTTAAAGATTCTTTACAGAATATTTGTTAGCACAGTGCAGGCACTTAATCAGACATTGGGTGTTACTCAGACATAAACATAAATCCCGTCATAAATCTTAAAATGCCCTTAGAGAACAAATAAGACATGTTACAGCTGAAGAATAAAAGAACAAAGATTTGTGGATTATTATTAATAAATAATAAATATCTTCATTTTGAATTCATAACATATTGTAAGAAAATTTAGTTAGTAAGAAACAGAATCTACATCATGAATCGTCTCCTTAAGTAACATTAAGTGGCGTCACTGTTTTCTCTTATTTGGGAGCCTCAGTTCAGAGAATCAGAATCATGATTTTGTGGTCATGCAGCTCATTGCTTTGTGCCAATATTAAAATATTGCGGCACCGTATCTTAAAGCATTGATGCTCCAAAGCTGTTCTGGTGTCAGTTTTACATTTGAGCTTATTAAATGATAATGGAAAACGGGAGATGGTGAAACTGAACCTCGATCTGTAGCTACTGGTACGTCAGAAAAGATTACATTCCACCTCTTCCACTAATGTCAGAGAGGAGAGAGCGGAAAGAGGTCTCACTCTGCAGCTCTTTCTGGTTTGATCAGAACAAAATATAGCTCCTTTTTTTTTACAGCTGCTTGAGTCTGGATGATTCTAAGCAAGTTTGTTGTTCGTGAAGTAAGAATTCTAATAAAGATACAAGGCTAATTTAACCTAAAGGGATATTCTTAGAGGTTCTGAAAGTGGTTGCAATTTATTAACAATTACTGCAGTAATGTGAGAGTAACATGACAAAGAAGGTGCTTCTTTTTCAATGCAGGAACAATCAAATTGTGTCAAATGAAAATAAGAATAATGTGTTGTCAATAGTATACACCAGTATAACCCACAAAACATACAGCCTCAAAATTAAAATCTACAGCAACAGACATTGTTCCACTTATAAGACAGGGTTAGTTTATTAATTAATTTATTTATTTATTTTATATCTTGTTCTGCAAGTGCTTTCTGGCACTTGCCAAGCCAGCGTTGTAAATAAGAATTTGTTCTTAATGTTTTGCTTTGTAAATTGAAGTATTAGGCTGTTCATTTTCTAATGGCAAACTGTGTGGTATGTTTCACATCTGTTTGTTTTGTCATGAACGCTGTGGGAGTTGGAAAATAAGTGGCGCTCCACTAATATAAAGGAGTTTCACGTAGCCTAAAAAGGCTGAGAGAAGCTAGATGCACTTAATGATCAGTAATTAGGATGCTAACAAAGAGTTATAGGTCTGTTGAGCTTTGTATTCCTTTATTTTTCAAGAATTTAATTTAAACCAGTGGTTCGCAACCTGGGATCTGGAACCCTCCAAGGGGTCCCCCAAAGAGCACAGGAGGTCCCTGAGGCATTGAACCTTAACAGTCATTGTGATTAATGTCCACACATTGTCCCTACTTTGAGAGAAAAAAAAGCAAGGCTTTATGTTAATTTAATTAACTTAATTTAACTTTGGCTTTATCGAAGGACAGAACTTAACATTTTTGCTTTCATCTACACTAGCTTCTTGTTCTGCTCCACCTCATATTATTGGTAGACTAAATATTACAAGTCTACTGTTATCAAATCTCTTTCAGTCATAATAGATACGCAACTGGTTAAAGTTACTGATAAATCTTCTTGTTTGTTCAGATTTGTTCAAAGTTTATTTTGTTCTGTTAGATCTCTGCATTTCCACGTATCATTGTTACCACTGATTACAACATCCCATTGCGGAAACTGGAAAATATGAATGGAATTCTATCCACCATGCTGGTTTAGATCATATTTGACAGATAAATTCAAGTCTGGTCATGTCAACATGTAGCCGTCAGCAAAGTTTATTATAAAGTTCCACAGGGTTCTGTGCTGGGCCCAGTAAATTGCACATTAGAGGTGTTCTACATGTTGTTCTCTGCAGCTACTGCTCTTGTAAATTTTTTTTGTACTTTACCGTCTTAAGACTTGGCTGTTGTTTTTTTCTTCTGCAATAACAATTCCAAAAATTTTGCCTCCAATTTCAGACAACTGGAAAGACATCATCTAAAAGACATGTTGCAGTGTTTACTTTTACTACAATTTGTCAACTGTACGTTTGTGCATGTAGCTATTTAACAATTTATTTTTAAATTTCTAATGTACAAATGAAAAGGGAACTTTATAAATAATTTTTTAAACAGTGGTTTAAATAAAAATGTATGAAGTTTAAAATTATACATTATCTTATCTCTTTTGAATAGATTTATTTATTTTCTTTATTTACTCAGTTTTAGTCAGGTATGGTCAATGCCTGGTACATTGAAATTTGTCTCTTCTCTGGCTTCTTTCCTAACAGAGTGACACGCCTTGAGCGTAGAAGATCTTTGTTACTACAGCTACTCCTGTATCTACTCCGTCCCCTCCTACTCTGCTCCTGTCTCTGAGCTCGAGCCTCTCTTCCCTCTCTGATCCTTCACGAAACCTGCGCGTGGCGAGCACTGAAGCGCGAGGCGATTCCCCCTCTCCCCTTCAACTCAGTCAACATGGCTACAATTGTAATCTCGACCAGATTCACAGACGAGTATCAGCTCTACGAGGAACTCGGAAAGTAAGCGAACGTTAATACCACCACCGCTTCTGCTCCTCTTGTTGCATTCAGTCTGCGTGGGTATACTTGTGTGCATGTCTTTCTCCTCTCCTCTGCTGCCATTGTGCGCGTGTATTTCGCGTGTTGACAATGCGGGAGAAAGGCTGTCAAAAAACAAAGACGGGTAGGCACCCTCCTGTGCAACAATAAGCTGTCAGCAGGTTAATGTTGTTGCTGCAGATGCTTGTTTCTAATCCCGAGTGTGTATTTTAAAGGTGCAGCGCACCATTGTGGCTGTCGTTATAGCCCAAAAGGTGAGAAACATGCGCCTGTATACCCAACTTGTGTATTGATTTTTCTACGTGTTGCACGCGACAACTAGTTTGCATTCACCCGTTGCCAAGTGGCACCTTAGGTGTCCTGCTAAGCTCTGTTTTTATGCGTTTGTGAGCAGACTGCAGTTCAAATGGCAAAAGTAAAGAAGACAAAGCTCTGATGCAGTTAGACTGCTGGTTGCGGATTTAAAACATGAAAGGACACTTGGGTGACATTGTATATCCTGGCTACAAAGCCACTTTATGGCTAATTAAGCTGTTCCACCTACCAGTACTGACAACAGCACGAGTTTAAAAGGCGGTGTATGTGCAAAAATGCAGCCTGGCTGAAAGGATAAATGCTAATTCCTTTCGTCAATGGCTTCATCCTCCTGCAAGCCCCTATCACATTTCCTCCTGCCACCAAATGACTGGCTCCTTTCACAATGAACCATCTCCTTTCCCTGTCATGCATTAGTAGACAGGACCTCTTCTTATACACAGAATGTCAGACAGTTTAATTATAAATGTGCTGTTCTTCAGGTGTATGTGACAAGTTTAGAGCTGTGACACAAGTGTTTATGTTTGAAGTTGTTTCACTAATGTGTCATCTGGGTTACTGATCTGTCCTGCTCCAGGGGGGCCTTCTCTGTCGTCCGCCGATGTGTCAAGAAGGCCACCGGCCAGGAGTATGCTGCTAAAATTATCAACACAAAAAAGCTTTCAGCCAGAGGTAAGTGCAGCAGATAACCGTGGCGTAGCTCATGGTTACAGTTAAGTAGCAGTATAAAATAATGCAAACTGAAAGCTGCCAACAGTAGGCTGCTATAGCTGCTCAGTGAAGTCGGCATGTTTCCTTAAGACCAGTGATCCAGGCGCTCTGTCCTGTCCTTGTCAGCAGAGATTCATGAAAAGCCGGAGGCCCCTAGGCATTGTTGAGCTGCTGTAGTTAAAATCACACCAATGGGTTCAGCAGACTTTTTACTTCTGCAATTATTTTTGTTTGTTACAAGTCTACAGCGAAAGATTGCATGTGCCGCAGCTCAAACTTGAGCCTGAAATATCCTCGACTATTATTGCAGCTTGTAGGATGAGATGAAGCATGTTTCTTGTTTGTTTTTAGAGTTTAAACACCTTTTGGTTATGGTTTCATTTGCTTGAAAGAGGTTTGAAGAGATTAGAGCAAGAAGATCAGGCAGTCAAATGACCTGACAGGTTTTAACAAGCCTTCAGGTTGGTGAGACTTACAGTCCGACTTCATGACTTGCTGAGTATTCATAGCAACCTTGTTTTCTTCCTTTCTTCTCTCATCTTATAGAAACCAGATATAGAGCTAATTGTTTGACAACATGCTGCAGTTTTATAGGTGTTTTATAATAATTCTTTTAAGTGTCTGATTCAATTAGCCTCAAATAAAATCTACTAACTCATTTTTTACACAATGCTAATTATGGTTTTTCCTGTTCTCTGTTGTATTTAAAGAGTTTTGTACATGTAAAAGGTTTGTAAAGTTTCAAAGCTAAAAGCACAAAGCAAAAGAATATATCACTTCCAACAGAAAATGCATCTCCTGACTGAAACGCTACATTTATATTGCAGACTCTTCAGCCATTACTATTCTACCTCACCGGGAAACATATTTGCATAAGGCTGGTTTAAAGTTTGACACACACTTTAAATGTAGGATGAGCAGCTGCATAACATTTATCCATTTTTTTATAGTTATTAGCTGTCCAATCAGAGCACACTGGGCCTTTTTTCGAGAAGGTCGTTAAAGTGACAGGAGATAAAATAAGGAGTATGTGTAGTATGAAGAAAAATTTATGTTTCTTAAAGATTGATGAATCTTTTGTTGTCAGCCCCAGCAACAAGTTTTACATGTTATCATAAACTGATTAGAAACTGTCCTGCCACCAACATGCCCTGATGTTCCTGTTTTGATAAAATTCTGTGCGGACATCTGCCTGCTAAGGTCGTTCCTGAGCTTAGTTATGATGTTACTTTGTTTCTAATCTTGTCAACTTCAAGGAGTCCAATGTATGACCTAAGTTAGTGTTTTTTGCAAGGCTGTGAGTGTTCACAATCTGTATACGAGCACATGCCCCGACACCACCTCTGGTGATTTTCAGCAGATTTGTTGTAATCGTCTGTGTCAAGCTGCTTGTGTGTCACAGCTTTTCATTCATCATGTAGCTGAATCCAAGCATTTTTTTTGTTGGTTGTTTTGCAACATAGGTTTGTGTTTGCACATGTTTTCTGCTGCGCCTCCTCACATCTTGCGTGTGTGTGTGTGTGCGTGCGTGCGTGCTGCAAACTAAATGTCAGACCAGTCTGCAGAAAACTGAGTGATAATGTGAGCCCCACATCAGGGCCATTTCTGGACTGACTGGGCTGCTCTTTCTCTGGGGATGCTGACTGAATTGCTCTGTCTCCCTCACCCATGTCATTTTCATTCCATTTAAGGCTCTTTTTCCCCTTCCCTCCTCTCTTCTTTCTCTGTCAACTAACGATTGATATAAGCAAAGATCTTAAAATTCCTTCTTACCAGCTGATTTGATGTGGTATCTATTTGTGTGTGTGTTGTGTTGCCACTGGTTCAGAGCTTGTAGCCCAGCAACGGCAGGGGTGTAACTCTTTGTCTCTTTCCCAGACAGCCTATGGGATAGAGTTTATGTGGCTTTGTGTGTGTGTGTGTGCTCACTGTGGTCACAGTTGTCGCACAAACACATATGCATTCGGATGACAGCTTTTTTCTCACTTGCAACACATTTGCAAACATTTTTTTTCTTACATGCTTGAAATATTTCCCTGTATGCCGACAAGGCCTGTGCGTGTTTAGTTTCACATGCTAAAATACAAGTAGACATTAGTCTGTCCTTCACTGCCCACTGCCCTTAATCAGACCTGAAATGTGCAGCTAGTGTTGTTTTTTTTCCCCTCCCAACATGTTCCTCAATTTTATGTCATGCTAATGTAAGTAACATGCCAACCCCTGTTACAGAATAACTCTTGTTAATGCTGCTTATTCTGTTGTTTCTGTTTCTGTATGTAATTTTTAATTTGCCTTATGGTTGTTTGCATTTTTAAACTGATATGTCAGATTGCGTTTATCCTCCTCGTTATCAAAACACTAGTAGAAGTGCTTGAGAGACGTGTCGAATCAATGTCAAGACAAACTGAAGCTGTTTTGGCAGAACATGGTGGTCCAACACCTCACTTCACCTTACTTGTTTTGCTTTGCTTTGGCACAAATGGTAAGTGTACCTTTTTGTGTTGCGTTTTAGCCATGCCAAACGTTTGGACTCTAATGCAGGAGATTATAAAGTCCATTGTTTTTTGCAGAAGTAGTATCTGTCATCCTTTTCTGAGACAAAGTTTGTCTCCTCGCTGTGGCAAATGGCCAACTGAACAGTCCCATCCTAAACTGAAAAAAATTATTCATGCTTTTGTTTAATCATGATTGGATTACAGTGGTCCCTCGCCATATCGTGGTTCATCTTCTGCGGTCTCGCTGTTTTGTGGATTTATTTTGTATGCAGCACTGCATATTTAAGTAAATGTAAATCCTATTTAAACCATTCTATGTCCAAATTTTACAGTAGGAATCAGCCCACTGTGCTTTGTTTCTTGATTGAACAACATTACAGACGAGGGTGGGGACGCGCGCCAGCAGAGAAGCGTAATATATTTTATGGGGTGAGTAATTGTTAATAAAGTCACGTTGGTAAATATATGTAGGTTTTTGAGAGTGTATAAAGTGTGTAAGAATGTTGAAAATTATAGTTTGGGAAAAGGTCTATAAACACTCCGAGGAGGGATAATTAGGCCTTAACGTGCATTTGAATTGTGAAAAATGAATAAGGTCGTCATTTCGCGGATTTCCTTTTCGTTTCAGAATGTAACTCCACTATAAACGAGGGTCCACTGTATTGCAATGCACTATAAACGTCTCTTAGCAAAACCTCCCTAGAAAGGTTGTAAGTTGTTAAAAATGCTACCAGGTAGGGCTGGGCGATTAATCGATAAAATCGATAAATCGAATTTTTCATTTCTGGCTATTTATTTTTATGAAAATTGGGATTTTTTTTCTTAGTTAGCATCGGACTTATCCCCACCTCCACACCGGAACTGTGTTTGTCTGACGGATTTACAGTGAAGTGAGGCGTCACTCGCGTCTGGGATTCAGCTGTACGTATAACTGCATTGAGAAACGCTGCTCTCTACGAGATGCAGAAGTCAACTTCAGCCCACAAACTCTCGTTAACACACGACCAACATCAGGGGAATTATTTCCACAGTGGATCCTGTATGATAAGGATACAGATGGAAAGGGATCACGGATGCAGTTGTGTTGCATATTTCTAAGATATGAAGTCATTTATACCGTGGAAAGGTTATGACATTATTTATTTTCTTTTAGCTGGCATTCATTCTTATAAATAAATAAATGCTTTTAGTAAGTTTACTTTTTTTTTTTTTTTAACAGGAGAAAAAAAAAACTATTATCGGAAATCAGATTTGGTTTCTTACTTATTTTACTTGCTTTTCACTTTAAACATTGAAGTTATTAAAAGCTTAGCTTCCAAATAAATATTAAAGTAAACAGGTTGTGGAAGAGCTATGGAATAATGTTTAGCTGTTGATTTTAAGTATTTACACTTTGTGTGGGGCGTTGACGATTCATATTGCTCCTTAGATGGGCTATGATGCATCATCTGTTTGCATGGACAATAAAAGCTGATTGATATAAGATACACAAAGAAGACACCGGTTATATAATCTTGGGGCGTAACCAGCTCTTCTGAATCAAATCCTTGTTTGTTTGCTCGGAATGTCTGGTTACTTTTATGAGGTGTTAATTAGCCTCGTCTACCAACGAAGGTCCTAGTTTGCTTAAAATGAGCCAGAATCACGAGGTGGACTACATCACATTGCATTATTGGTAAACACAACCAAAACATACATGCATGTAGCAAGAAAGCTAGGAAAAATGGCTCATATCCGATGTGGAAGAACAAGATTAAAGCTCTGATAGAAATATTGGCAATACAGACCCCATTTGACACCCCCAGCCGCACAGAGTCGAGCAGACTATTAGGGCTAAATGCATCCTTAAAGCTCTTCTACACCCAACCCACATAAAGAACTGACACCTTCATGTCTCTTCATGTTACCTGTGAAAAACCCCCTCAAACTTTCAATTGCCATCCAATCAAATCGTGAGCAAGAGGACATAACTTTACAGCACAAAAATTCAGCAGGATTTTATGCCATTTAGTTTGACGTTTGTTTAAAATCAGGCCACTAATTCTTCACTTATTAGTATCCAACACAGCTACAGCTCACTTTTAATTTGATGTGTAAGTGTTTAAACTCAAAAACCTGCATTTTGGTTGAAATGAACCCATCCTAGCGTTAACCCATCCATGGGTTTTATGAACCATTTAAGCTTAAAGTGTCTCTATGCTGATTTCACACTAATTTATTTTAACATGTGAGTCCACAAGGGCAGGAATTATTTAAGCATTTTTCACAAACCCCTTTATTTATTTTATACCAATCCTCTTCGTAGGCCCTCAGATCAGCCTCAGCCAGAAATGCTCAGTAAACATGTTCAGGCCCGAATCAGACAGAGTGAACAATTCAGCAACCCGCAGCAAGGAATGCAGCAGGATGAATCTGTCTGGTAAATACTCTGCTTCCCAGCTATAGTCCGATACAACGTTGTTTGCTGTCCTTCACTCGCCTTATATATTTGCACATACCTCTGCTAATAGGTGTACATGTGGCAAATGTACCACAATTCCAGCAGAGGTGGAAAACGTCTGCTGCCAAGAAATCCATAAGGTAACAATGCTATTTGCTAACACTTTCAAATGCAGTCCTGTATTGTAGGAACAGATCCTCCTCTCAGCTAAAGCCTGGTTGCAAATGTCTCGTCGTACTGGCCCTTATTTATCCAGCAGTCTTCAGTGAAGTGTCGGTCACAAATACAAACGTTGGTGTCACTCTCTTGCTAGCTCCCAAAAACAAACTCCATCCACTGCTTTCCCTCACAGCCCAAGAAGCATTTCTTCTGTCACATGTTGACGCTTAAAACGCCGTGGTGTCCGCCGTGGTGTTTTCCGTCACTGAGCAGTGAAGGTGGGTGTGTCTTTCTTCTTGGAATGTGGACAAACAAAAAAGATTATTCATTGTCACATCAACATACTAGTATGGTACACAGCCAATCAGAGTGATATCTCACTTACAGACCCAGCGGCAATTCAAGAGATTGAATCGGGCCAAAAGTCTCCACAAACACGATAAGATAACCATAATATGTAAAACATCTGCATTTAAAGTATATTACTTCCGCTGACAGATTTCTTTGCAGCAGAATTGCTCATGAGCTCCTTGTCACTGTTCACAAATATCAAGCGTACGTCACATTAGGTGCAATAGTTTGATATCTGGGGACTTCAGGATGCAGCCTCTACTTGGAAGGTGTGTGTTTGTAGGTGTACACACGCGTTGTCGGGATTAAGCCCTATTCTCTGGAGCCCAGGGAGGGCACATTAATGATGAGGTCAGCGATTATAACTGGCTCATGCGGCATCACATGCATGTGCACAGTCACTGAAGCAAACAAATAAGATGCAGTGGGGTAATTGCTTAGTTTAGAGGTGCCGGCAGGTGGATTTTCACCTACAGACCCAGGTTTGCTGTTTCCCCCTCTTCATTCTTGAAGGATTTTTCCACTAGCTGGAGTCTGTCTGTTTCAGCCACATCATGCTAAAGCCAAATGACTTATTTCCATTACAGCATCACTGCAGGGAACACCCACTTTTACACGGCATGGCAGGAAACTCCTGTGACTTTTTACTTGCGTGTCTGTAGAAGACTGAAAAAGGAAACTCTGTCAAAGAAGTTTGTTCCTGTTTTTAACTTCTTCAATATCACCTTTAAGTATTTAGCTACTGCTTTCAAGTGTTTTTGGACTTGTATTAAGTTGATACTGGAAACAAATTAAACTGTTCCTAATGATAAAACAGACGTGGACCTCTTCTTGCAGCTTCTCATACTGAAAGCTAAGAATTCTATGTTTTACAATGTAAGCTGCTGCGACAACCAGCATTAGTTTACAGAAGCAGATGATAGTGATTTTTGTTAGCCGGAGGTGACGGTCACTTTCTGATATTAGATGTTAAGAAGGGAAGTGTTTTTCTTGCTTTAGTGGTTGAAGGCTCTCACTTATAAGATGAGTAAGAATGGTCACTCTCTTTGGCTTAGTGATGTATTCTGATGTGAGTGCAGTGTTTTTTTTTAACAGGAGTTGCAGAGAGGAGATGAAGGGCGGTAATGAAGAGTCGACAGAATTTTAATATCTCTGTTTCCCTCCTCGTCTCCGCCTTCAAAGTCTCCTCTCTCTGGTCCTGTCATACAAAGGATGCATTCACATTCTGACTTAAAATACTAAAACCAATTTTCATATTGCAAGAACCAGTTCAAATAATACATCTTGTATAGTAAGGCTATTGGTGATGCTAGCAAAATAGGACTTGAAACAATTTTAACTGTCACAAAAGAAAAGAAAATGATAAACACAAAGAAAATTTGGGCCCAAAACAAAATGTTCTAATGGGAAAAACATAAGACACCTGTGGGACTTTCCTCTTTTCCTTGAAATATGTGCAGGAAGACACTTAACAAAAAAAATAACAATATAAAAATATTAATATAAATATTTAATCGTATAGCATCATGTCGGCAGGGAGCTTCACTGTATTGTTAATAAATCGTATTGCTGGCGACGTATTGAGATGTGTATTGTATCGGCCTCAGTGGTGGGGATTCACATCCCTAGTATCTATGTTACACCAGCAACTTACAGCCTCATACAGAGAGAGGGGCGGTCAGTCAGTCAGCTTTGCAGTGCTTGTAGACATTCTACGTTATGATGCAGTAAAATTCTTGTTTTAAGTTCCACATTTGTGGAATTATGTGAAATTATGCACACTACCTGAAACCTATACCACATTGTTGGCTATGAAATCAGATTGTAATTTAGTCTTTTCATATTAGTCAGACACAGTCCCCGATGTTGGACTGTAGGATTATATTCGTCGTCATCAAGCAAGAGGAATGCAGCAAAATGTGATCTAAGGTATGAAGAAGACAACATAAGAAGAAGCCGCCCCCTGCTAATGTTTTCAAATCCCCCTTATGTCAAGCAGGTAATGGGGGTATTCCCTTCATTTAAAAAAAATGAATTTCAGATCCCGGTTCAGGCTCAGTATTGAATGTAGGTCAGTTACATATATAGCAGTGCTTGCAGCTCAACACATAACCACCGTAAATACACACATAAAACAAAAGAAAATGTTGACTTGAATTGCAGGAACGACCCTCCGGTTGCATTTTAACAGCTGATTGACATATACTTTCAGGCAGCTCTGGGTTTTCCTTACTTCTGTTGCTCATCCAATTTTCTTTTGTGTCTCTTTTCTCCTTTTGCCATCATTCCCTTTTCTTTACCCTTTTTTCTCCATTTTGTTCCGTTCCCTTTTACTCATATTCCTCTCCATTTCCCATAAGGCTGCCGCATCAAAATCCACACAGGCAGGTGGCGCATCTGTGTGTGTGTGTTTTAATTTTCAGACTTTTGGTGGGCTTCTGGTGCGCTCGCTGCAGGCCGATTGGCACAGGGCAGATAAATGTAGCAACGCCGCTTGGTGAATGTTTAATGGGACCAACTGTGAATATTTGATGAGACAAAGGGAATAGGGGAGTCAGATATGGAAACAGAAAGATTTAGATATGGAGACGAAGTAGGACTGTCAGGGCTGTATGCTTATAAAATAGGAACAGTTCATGGTGATGGTCTTAGCATTAAACCTTTTATTCTTTTATCAGAGCTTTGACATAAGCTTTGCTTGTGTGTATCCTGAGGTTCAATGTGACCTTTTTTCCCCTCAAGACTCTCCTTCTGTCATTTTTATGTTGCCATTTGTACCCTCTCATGTGCTCATCATTAATCCTTCTTGTCTAAAAAGCATATGGCGTTATGTGGAAGCCAACTTTGATAAAAATTTAATTTAGCATACAATGTTGGACAGACAGGAGATGCTGATGGAGATCGATTTATCACCAGAGGTAGATTCTCTAATCATGTTTTATAGACAGGATTTTTCTAAGCTGTCTTTGGTCCATAAAATGCAACTTTCTGAATCCTGGCATTCACATATAGGGCTGCACAATTAATCGGACTTTGATCGTGATGACGATTTTGGTGGCCAACAATTAAATGAACCTGATTGTCAACGATATTTACATTCAAAATGCAAGCTCTGCTGCATGCATCTCTGATCACACACATTCTCAACCAGTAGTCTGCCAACCACCAGGGGGCCAACGCAAGGCCAAGGCTTCATTAAGCTGCTAATAATTATGATTACAATATTGATTAAAATTATTGTGATATTCAATTTGGTCATAATCATGCAGCCCTATTCACATAGATGTTACTATGACACTTAACACTAGGCCTGTCGCGATAAGCAAAAAGTCAATTTATTGCACAGTAAGAAAAAATGAGCGCGATAAGTTTGCCGGCCGCGATAATTTTCATTTGTTTTTTTACTTTTTCATAGACTGTGTATGACGACAGGTTTCACTATGGAGTATCTCAACTGAACGCTCTCGTTTCTTGCGAAGTGATCTCTCTAGTCTAGTGTCATACTTGACAGCAGCACGTTGCAGCACGAGACCGCGGTGAAGCACCTGTGCGAGCCGCTTTCCCGCATTTGTTTTACAGGGCTGCAAACTCTCACGCACCGGCCGTGGTATAAGTCGAATGGGGAAAATAGCTACGAGTCCTTTCTTATTTATTGTATCGCCGCTTCCCACATGTAGGCAGAACACACATGTAGCCTACAACGTCAGTACAAAACCCCACACTTCCTGGTCTACCGTAATAACCCCCGTAATGCGCAGGCACATTACACAATAGAGTCAGCCTATATACTACCGTATATGACAAAATACACATCAAGAGCAACGCCGGCTAATCGAGAGGTTCGGGAGGATTCCCAGTGGACCGCATTACTTTTGGGCCGGTGTCCCGGCATATGTGAGCGCGGTTCACTCACTGCTCCTAGATCAGTCTGACACGCAGTGATGAGGGGAGATATTTCAGCTTCACAAACAGCAACGATGCGCAGTATAGGGCAATTTTGTTTACAGAACAAAAACTTTACTTTCCATCATACTTATTGTTTTTGGTTGTTTGGTTTTCAGTCATTGTTAATGAGACTGAGTCCGTTCTATTTATAGTTTTGTTTTGTTATTTAAAATTTCTTCCAGTTCAGCGTAAAATGTTTTTTAGAAATTAAAGCTTATTGATCTTTGAAGGGGTGTAGTTGCATTATTATGGCATTATCATTATATTAGTTGAAAATGGTCTCAAAATGACTAAATTATCGCGTTGCGCAATCTTGTCGCTTATCGTAATAATTTCTGAGAAAATTTCTTGCACAGCAAAATTTGTTATCGTGACAGGCTTACTTACCTTCTACCTAAACATTTTTGCAGACTTTTTACACTCTACAGATGCCAACAACACTCCCATACAGTAACATTCTGCTCTAGCCGGAGAGCAGTGGCTTCACAAAATCTGTTTATGAAAGACTCAAAGAGCAGGAAAATGAGCACCAAGTTTTGACCAACTATTACATCTAATGACATCTGATATATGTATTGATCCACAAAGCTTTTTTCTTACATCCAACTAGGCCCAAAGAACATATTTAACATTCTGATACCAGACACTCCAACACATCCTCAGATGTTCCTTGTCCCCACTGACTTGTTATTTTGGCAATATAAAGGGGACCTACTCAATAGGCAGGTAGTCACAATATTGAGGTTTATCAGCTTATATAAATACAATTAGCCTTAGCTGAGTTATATATGATTAAAATTTATATGATTGGTCTTTAATTTAACCGTCCAAAGACATGCATGTTAGGTTAATTGGTGACTAATTGGTGAACTAAATTCTCCCTAGGAATGAGTGTGTGC
>JBAMHW010000018.1:22809759-22887832 GCA_037177495.1 Rhadinocentrus ornatus | reverse complement strand
ACACAGAGCATGACGGCTTAGCAGCGTTTGCAACAGCATCACAATACTTCCTTAAAATATGCAAATAGGTACTACGATTTATTGCAGTTTAGACAGTTGTTGCGAAATGTATATTGTAAAGGCTAGTGTTGCCATGAAGGTAAATTTGCGATATATTTGTGCAGCCCTAATGTGTATCTGCACATTCAACTGCTCAGTTATTGTCAAATCAGGTTATTTAATCGTGGAAGAGTTTCTGTTTTCAAATACAGTGGGAGAGAGTTTGTACATGCATGGATATTCGAAAAATAGATGTTTTTCACACAATGCATTAATAACACATTATATTTTGCTGCTAACATTATGAAGAACATTTAGCCCCGAATAATAGTTTTGATATTGTTCATAGTGGGCAATATGGACCAAACTTTCCATCTTTTTAGGTTGCATATCTAATATTTGTGTTTTCATATAGTGTATTTCAGTGGAGCTGAATTCTTGGTAAATCCTTTCTCATTTTGTTTATTTTTTGTCTATTATCAAACAAGACAAGTCTGAAATACCAACTGAAATCAGGACCTTTGAGGCTAGATGCTAAAAAGCCATTTTCAAAGTCTGATTAAAAACAATAATTTGCTTTTTCGTCAGCTGTGTTTCATTGTAAAGTGATTATAGCAGAGATTGTGCTGCAGGTTGAGCTGAGCCGTGTGGATGCAATGCTGCCTCTGACTGAACAAGGCAGACATCGAGAGACGTCAGAGGGAAAGCAAGTTCTTGTACGTCTGTTCTGGTGTCTTTCTTGAGTGGAAAGCAGTTTACAATCAAAGAAACCACTTGCAGGATTTGAACATTTTGATGACATTTTGTTAGGATAAATTCGGTAATTGAAACTAAGTTGCCCTGAGTTCTGTGGAGATTTTTCTTTGAGCCCTTTCTTCCTTTCATGACACTGTTTTCTTACAAGCTTTTTGCAGACGTGTTGCTAAACCTGCTCTCAGCATTGGCCCACTTTCATTCTCGTTCCTAATGTCCAGTAGCTACAATATTTGTTGCACTACAGGAAATCGGATACATTTTCAGACTTTTACTGATGATGTGGAACTAATCTTTATGTGACATCAGTATAATGCACTAACAGCATTGTGTTTTTGATTTTTTCACGACCAACCTTTATAGTGCCGTTAGGGTATGTCTGCATGTTTTGTTCAGTTCTTTTTGGCGGTTGTTTAGCATAAACAATAATAATGATAATAAAAACAAAGATTCCATTAATTCCACCTGAATGATTAATGAAATTTGCTTTTACAAATCAGGATTTGTTCTTATTTAAACAAAATTGAATAAAATTTATTAGGCAGCTTGTAGTTGGATAGTAATAATTAACTCAATCTTGATTGTGGATGCTCATGAGCAACTATTTAGCCATTAAATTCTACCAGATTTATAAATACATTTATTGCAGCTACGAGTAAGAACTGATATGATCGTGATGATTTGATCTGATGTGATACTGATGCAGGTTGACAGTTGCTAAAACCGTACACTCGCTCAGTTACATGTCAACCATTGGACCTCTGGAAAACTGCTTTTTAGTTTGTTTGTGTTAGTGATGTGAAAATAAGAAGGATTAGAGATTAGACTTGGATTGGATCTGGGGCTTTTTTTCTAATGACAAACTGAATGTCTTTTAGGTTTTGGAAACATTAGATTAGTTGGAAACTTATTAACCAATAATAAAATCAGTTTTCAGTTGCAGACCTTACTGGAACCACATTACTTGTATGTTTGAACTCTAAATCCATATTACTGACTCCATATTGTCACTTTCTATTATCATATCTACATTTTATGTATTATCTAAATATGATTGTCTCATGATTGTCTTAACATAATAAATTCCCCAAATAATCACTTGCTCTTGATCTGTTTTATTTGTTGTTTTTTTTTCCCCCCTCTCTAAGTGTTTGTTGCCCATGTGTGTATGTGGCTCTCCAGAGATAATCCATTCCTGATCACACACCCTCTGTCAAGCTGTCAATCAAGCAGCTTGTTGCCAGGGCAGAAGTTAGCTTACATTTCATCCAGTCCGTCACTACAGACAGCAAAGATTGCATAATTATGGTCTTTATATTCGGTGTCTGCATGTTCCGTTAATGGTGAAACTTGAGCAAGTAAACAAACTTGGTCCTCATCTGTGTAACAACAAAACAAAGAAAAAGAAAATAATCAGCAGATTAGTGACAATCAAGCTACATTGTGTTGTGTTTTCACTACAGCTTAAAAGTTTTTAGTCGAATTAGTGACACTTGATCACTTTTTTACATTTACATGGGCTGTGCTTTTTTAGGACTGTCTTCTGTGGCACTAATGCCCTTTTCTATTAGTGTTTATTGTAAAGAGCATCAAGTTTGCACATTTTACTAACGAACATATAGGTGAGAAACACATGGGTAGTACCAGCAGTGGTGAAGAAAGTACTCATGTTCTATACTTGAGTAAAGGTTTTGATACTCCTGATCAAATCTTACTCAATTACAAGCAAAAGTTGCTTGGTTAAGTTGATGTACTAAAGTATACACTTTTAAAGATACTTTAGCATTCAAACGTACAGAGTACATTTTTTAATATTAGTACTTTGATGTTTTGTTTTGAGTGCTTTTACACTGTTTTGTAACCCACTAAAACCACCTAATGATGTCCTGACATGTAGAACTCTGCTACAAAAAGTCTGTACCACCACTAAAAACTTCAGCATAAAAATGCAGTCAAAAGCAGCGAAGTACAGCTACTGTAATTTCATTTCTTTTATTTAAACCCCCCCCGACACACACACACACAATATCTTCCCTGCATTTTTACATGTCTGTGGAAAGTAATGAAAATCCCTAAAAGATGATTCAGATTTGTCTCTTTCCTCAGCCTCAGTATTCCTACACAGCATTGCGTATGTGTGTAAAAATGCATATATGTGTTGACAGCAGCAAATTAACACAGGAGAGGAAACAGTAACACTTATATATAAATGTACTGCCGTGATTTAACATAGAAGCTAACAACACAATGAATGCTCTCCATTGATAAATCTAGCTTAAATCCGTCATAACAAAACTTCAGCAAGGCAAACTCAATCAAATAAAATAAATATGAAAATTAATTTGGTGACACGGAAACAGCGTTTCACATGCAGCAGTTGCTGGTAGGGCAGTGTTTAAATTGAGGGACTGGCTGGATACAGCTGGGTAAGATGTTAAAATATCCATACCTCCAGCTGTGCATGCCAGGTATGCATCAAGTTGTTTGGTTGTTGTTTCCTTGGTGTGTACATGATTCATCCTCTTCATCAGAAGCACCAGAGGAGTCAGTTTGCTGCAGAGCAGGTTCATCATGGTCAGGAAGATGCTCCTCGATGTAACTGAGAGCTAAAAACAAATAGTTTTCATCATCATACTGGTATGCATGTATACCAGAATGTTGGATTCTCTCTGTAATATGTTTATTGCTTTTGCAACTGGACCTATGGTGTTGGAAAATTAAACCAAAAAGGTGATGCCAGCTGGACTGTACCTAACACACAGAAACAAAAAACATGTTTAAGTGAATGAAATACATATTGTACATTGCTTTGGATAAAAAATGTGCTTTAGAAGACCATTTACCATTTAAAAAAATTAAGCATTACTTTTCTACAAGACTTCTGGCATCACACCCCACATCCCTAAAGTTCAGGGACTAGTTAGTTTGGAAACGTTGGTGAATATAGCATGGGAAACATTTGCAGCTGTTATACCAACATGGCATTTAAGTAAACTGGAAAGTATGTTAGCTATGGCACAGAAACATGTTCAAATGCTTTAGTTGGTTATGAAAGCTTTCGTATTTACATTGCTGCCATTTTTGCTTGCTACAGTTTTCTTTTTCCGGCCTTATTCAACTTCTTTCAGCTCATTGCTCTCATTTTAAAGTTGGTTGTCATTTGTCCAGGCAGCAGGCACTTCTGCCTAAAACACATCATTTTACATATGTGATCATTTTATTGGCCTCCGCTTTTGACTTTTCATTTAACAGGATGCAAAGCACACTGACATCTCAGATCAGTTGTAAAGTAAAAAAGAACCCTCACAAACACGCATTCACACACAGCACCTTGATCTGTGTAAATATTGGTTCACCTTTTGTTAACATCATCTCCATTTACACTGAAGACTTTATGCGCTGAGCTGCTGTTTTCCCATGAGGAGGATGTTTGACCAGCGACAGATAAACATGCACCCACAGCTGATTAAAACCTCACTCACAGTTTTTTGTTGTGTTTTCTGTGCCCTGCCCTCTCTGTGACGTTCGTTTAATAGCTTCAAATAAAACCAGTCTGTGTGCTCTCT
This sequence comes from Rhadinocentrus ornatus, assembly GCA_037177495.1. Lineage (NCBI taxonomy): Eukaryota > Metazoa > Chordata > Actinopteri > Atheriniformes > Melanotaeniidae > Rhadinocentrus > Rhadinocentrus ornatus. The sequence goes on along the minus strand of JBAMHW010000018.1, from coordinate 22,883,474 downwards.
GCCAGGTTCAAATCATTTGATTATTTCCTCTTAAATCTGCTCTGGTGCTCCAACAAGAGTTTGTACTTGTCCTATAAATATGTCAAGCGAACTTGAGTGAGCGGCTGCATTGTTCGGTTGAAGTGCATACTCCTGCTGACTGGCACACCACCAGCACAGTTGGTGCATTTGTGTGTGCTTCCAAGGTTACAATCAAAACAGCCCCTCATAATAAAAATCTGCTCTGTATGAAAGTCCCATTAAGGCCCTGCTGACTTGACACACTTATGTGCCAGAATAAGTGATGCAGTTTTTGTGAAGGCTATAGTGGAATGAAGAACAACCTTTATTTGATCACTGGTGGAATACAATCAGAAAATGAACTGCAGCATTGTCAGACAGAGGCAGATGTCAGCACTGTTTCCAGCGATGCAATGAAACAAAATCATTATGGGTTCAGCTGTAACTTGCATGATATTTTTCCAGTTAATAAATTAAATTAGACTAAATTTCAATTTAATTTTGTTGTAAATTACTTTTGCAAACATTTAGTCAGGGTCAAAGTCTTTCAACCACTTTAGCTCTGCAAATTTATTGAATTTATTTATTTTACCACAGCTACGGTTTCAGCTGCAAAACATAGGTGAATGGAAATAAAAACGAGCAATAATTTTTTAGTCCCTCAGAATAATCTAGTTGTGTGTAAAATATACTGATGGTCTTCTGCCTGCCTCCACACACAATAGTGGTAATTATCTTCCTGTGCAGGGAATAACCAAAAGATAATTCAGTGTGCAGCGATCAACTGTGAGAGCTGGTCTTTGTCAGGAATGACGTATGTCTCTTTGAAATAGCCCCTTATCGGTGATTAGTTATAACCAGGAAAAGATCAAGGCCGCACATCAAGGCTGGGAACCTTGACAGTTTTATTTATGTGTTTGAATAAAGCTTTCCAACAGCCACGGCTGTGTAGGCATTATATTGCCTTGTTGTCCATCCATTAATCACATGCAATAGATCAGATTCCTCTAGATATTTCTCCTGTCCTTTCACAAATTCAGCTCAGACTCAAGGATGAGGAAGTTACTATGACCTTAAACACATTTTAGACATGAAATCATAACCTAATTATAAAACGTTTTTACACAAATGTGGAAAAAATTAAATTTGTGTAAATGCTAACTCAGGAACACCAGGAGAGACTGTGTTCATATTTTAAATTTAGTTAGAGCCTGAATGGATAGTTCTTCAAAAGATAGCGATGCCCACATCATGAATGTGGTGGTTGTAGAGCTCAATGATATGGCATATCACTAATATTGCAATATCTTTTGCTTTATCCTGATACACAATATATCTTAATATTTTAAAATCTCCTCTAAAACACTGGAAATGTTGAGCTCTATATAAAGGATGTTAATTTTAGCTAACTTTATTTGCTATGGGTTAGTGGGTTAGTTAGTTAGTTAGTTAGTTAGTTAGGGTGAGTGAGAGAAGCCAAACTACAAAGAAAACATGTAGATGACAGTGTTGCGACTATTTGTGCTCGATGTACGTTTTATATACAGTATATCTTAGTAAAACGTCTCAGGATACATCCAGCACATTTAATAATATCCTCCAACCACGAAGTCATTGCAGAAATTTTCTTTGCTGCTGAGTTAAGATGTTTGTAAATTTAAAGCTTCTATTATTAAATCACTGTATTTTGTGTAATTTATCAAAATCAGTCTTATTGGCTGACTCAACGCTCTTCGCTAAATTCCTTGAAAGTCCTCCTAACATGAATTACACAAGTATGGACTGCCATGAACTGCAATTTGGCTGGCAACAGTATATAGTAGTGAGGGGAAACAACAGACTTTATACCAATTTGTGTAACATCATCATCTATTTTAAATAATTTCTTTAGTCACCAGGATGTTGAAACAGGCGGGCACAAGTAACTACTGGCTGTTTGATAACAGCCAGGTAAAGAAATGAGTGGTGTGGGTAGAAATAACTGTGAAGTGGTTTGTATTTCCTCTTAACTAAATTAACATCCCACTTATTTTGCCCTGGTAATATTGGCAGTAATTTGTTTTTGTTTATACACTCATCTTCTCTGTCAAATCTCTGTGCCGTCATTACCCACAATCCAACCTGACTGCAGATGAGGGTGTAATGCCAGCAGTAACTGATGTAACCTCACATTTCTTTTTTCTTTCTTTTTTTTTCTTTGTACTTTACACCCACCAATTGTCTTAAGAGTACACTGAAATATTTTAATAGAAAATAGAAATTTCTTTTACATTAATTAAACTGTCAGTGAACGTGAACATATGTTGAGAAAATTAATGAATTGGCAATATAAAGGCAAAACCTTTACTGTAGTACTGAATTTTAAAAGGCATCATGTTAGAAATAGATAATGTTTATACTAATACAAAAATAAGAAAACAGTATAAGAATTCATACAATCAGATTACAATAGTAAATGTATCTGTTTAATTATAAATACTTGGTTGTAAAGGCCTTTGCACAAAAATCTTTAAGTCCAATGAATTTTTATTTTTATTTTTTTATGTGTGCTACATGTTTAGGCAATGCCAGATAAAATGGAGCATCTGACTTTTGCATATAGAATTGAAACCTTTGGAAGATTATGTGTAGATCTAGTTAACATGATGTTTCCTTGTATTATAAGATGTGACACCTTCTGGTCAAGTTTAGGGAGAAACATTTTGCAACTTCAAGGTAGTTCTTCAAAGTGTGCCTTAATAAGTTTTAAGCAGTAAACATCTTGTAATTCTGCTAGATATGGTTTATAAGCTTGTATGTGAGCACAGTGGAAGTTGATGTTTCTACACTTGCTTCTCAATTTGAAATGGGGACAAAAAAAAACCTGACCTCAGTGCCAGCACACCTTCTCGTTCCGATCTTAATGTCATGACTTGTATATTTTCTGACTAACATGAGAGTTGTGCTCGCAGCTCAGTCAGCACTAATACTGATAAGCTTGCAAATGTCTGCCCTATCATTATAGACATGAGAGTTGTTGGGATAAATCTAATTTATGTTTAATCTTGCCTTGTTTTGGTTCGCAACAGCAGAAAGCTATTGAGTTAACGGAAGAAACTTTGGTAGGAAAATGCTGCTTACATTTAGGATTTCATATCACCATCTTCACTTGCACTGTTGAGAGGACCGACAAACATTTACATGCAGGTTGCTTTCTGCTCTGATTGTTTAAAAAGACCAGTAAAAGTAAGAACATTAGTTTGGGTTCACTGGACAAAAATGATGAGATTATGTTGATTATAAATCTCCTTACGCCTCAATTCAAATTAAATGAAGGTTAAAAAGGGATTCTGCACTCTGCCAACAAACATTTACATAACAAATATCATTCTCTTTGTCAAGCATGTCAACCTTTCTATTAGCTAAAGCAGTGGTCACAGTAAGGTGTGTTGAAACACTAAAACTTGCAGGATGGTAGATCTAGAGGACTGGAGTTGGTGTCCAGTGTGCTAAAGTGATGAATGTTGGCCTGTTCATGCTATCTTCCAGTGTGAAGCTTCCTGCCTTCAAATCTTGCAAACATTCAGGATTATTACCTATCCTGATAATCTTTTTATACAGTAGCAAAAATGTATCTTTTCTCTACAGTTCAGGTCTCCAAAACTAATAACCAGCTTTCACTCAGCTTTTACTTTAGGAATGAGCCAAACATGCTAAAGTAAATGTTAGCGTACCAAACCCTAGCAACCCTGTTGATGGGATTGTTTCCTGTGTCTAGAACTTGGTCATCTTTGGTGGACAAACAGAAACTTTTTAACAGTTTAAATGGCTTCAACAGTTTAAAATCATCTTGTTTAACTAATAAAAATCCCTAGTTATATTTATATAATTTACATCCAGCCACTGAACTCATATTTTGTTGGCTAAAGCCACACTTAACAAGAACCAAGTTAAGGAATAGATTTGTACAACTTGCACAAAGATAAAATCTAGGTAAAATTAGCTCAATGATGAATAAATTACAAACGCATGTTTGTAAATATAAATTTCAGCAGGATGGAAGCTATGAGAAGATGATCTGCAATCTGCTGCACTGTTACATTAAAGACTTAAGTATTGGGCTGGACAATAATTCAATATCAATATATATCGCAATATACTTTTATTCAGTAACGGTAATATGAGTTGTGAACAAATTTCCAATATTTCATACAGGGAAAATTACAGCATTTCACTGACCGGCGTTCAAGCCGAACATAAAGAGCTACATCACATTGGCTACGTAAGTGATGACGTACACCACAGACACGGAGCCTGACCAAGCCCAGCAGCAGTAAAAAATAAATAAACAAAAGCCCAGCAGCGGTTGGCTGTGCTCAGCGCGAGGTAGAAAGCTAGGCTAGGCTAGGCTAAGCTCCAACACTGCTAGTTTTAGCTACAAAACGAGTGCTCATGTCTGTAATGCAAACGTGACTGAACAAGCTTCTACAAGCGAAGAGAAAGCAGATGAAGTTGTTGATAAGAGAGGAAAGACCAACTCGGTGGTACGGAAGTGGTTTGGCTCGGTGTCGCCAACTTAGCAACTTTGTCCTGTTCGTTTTCACTCCCCTCTAGCGACTTTTTTTTTTTTTTTTTAAAGCGACTAGCAACATATCTTACAACTTTTTCTGGTATTATTGGAGTCTTTTGGGGACTGACGCCCCTCGTCCAAAAGCACTCATACGCGACTTGGTTCTGACACAGCAGCAGCTGCATCAGAGCAGGAGATCAGCCCTGTTTCATGACCAGGCTTAAAATGAAACGTACAAAGCTGCTGCTGGCTGATCCCTCGCTGGTATAGTCTATTAATGAAGAGTGTGGACAAAAGTATTTAAAAAGTTTAAAGTGTTGACATGTTCTAGACTCCTAATTAAAAACAAATTACACCTAATAAAATTCAACTAAAAAATATATATATATATTGACTGAAGAATTTAGTTTTATTTTATAATTTTTTGCTGATCAGGCAACAGTGCATCTGAAGCATTTCCACTCAGAATACGCTGAGTCAGAAGATGAAGCACCAATTGTTTCTCACTCTTTTTTTCTGTTTTTTTTTTTTTAGCAATTCTGAGCACTTTTATTTTTAAGCCTAGTTAAAGCACCTTTGTTTAAATCTTTAAGAATAACATAATAAGCCTAAGTTGGAGTTTAAAGTTAAAGCTGTTATTATTGAGAAAGGTAAAAGTTTTATTTGACCTTTGATGGTAATTTCAAATTTCTTTGTTTGAAGCCTAATTTGGCCTTGCTAGATAGAAATAAAAGGTGAACATTAATTTATTGTACAGTTTTTGTTTCTAAAATGTTTTACTGAAGGAGTTTTCTAGACTTGGCTAAACAATTGTTTCTTTTACAGGCATCTGTTGTGGCATTTTTGGTAGTTTTTCTAAGGTTTTTATTTTGTTTATATCTTTATCGGAATTATATCGTATCTACCGAAATTAAGAAATATATTGTACAAGTTTTGGCCATATCGTCCAGCTCTACTTTAGTACCGTTTTTAAAAAATAATTTAGACATTTGCATGGCTATTATGTGTACCTGTGCATGGTACCTACCTGTGTATAGTTTGATGTCTGGGGCCAGGTCCTCTTTAAAAGCTGAGGGTACAATCCCTGTACACAGATTCAGCACAGATTTTTTGTACCAAATTTGGAAAAGGCCTGAAAGACATTTTGATTTTTAAATTAAAATAATTATTTTCAGGATTTTGTTATTTTATGTCTCCTAGTGTATTGTCAAAACACATTATTTCTGGTCCTCCTAAAGAGACCAGAAAAATCCATTACTGCTGCTACAAAACTGAGGACAGATATCTCAAATTGTTTTAAAATTGCTACATTGTCTTCCTGTATGCTTCAGAATGTATTAAAATGCTTTTTTTTTTTTTTTTTAAAGCTCCAAAAGGTTTTAGTCTTAAGTATTTACAACACTTTCCTTTAGTTTATGAGCCTCCCAGAGCCATCTGGTCATTGGGGGCTGGTCTCTTTTTTTTTATGGTCCTTGCTTTTGGAAGAGCCTTCCTGAGGAACTGAGGGCGGCTGAAAGTGATTTTTTAAAAGAAAAATTAAGACCTGACTTTTTAGTAAAACTTTCTATTGAATATCTTTTATTAGTTATCATAACTGATATTTTACTTATTTATTTCTCAATTTAAAAAAAGATGTATTCTATACCATTTTACTAGTCTATTATTTAATTAGATTTTCCTTTTATTTTTAATATCTTTTTTTTTTTAAACTTCCAGTGTTCAAGTTTCCTCAACACTGTTGGTGAGGGTTAAGACAGCACTTTTAGAGAACATCAGGCTGTCAACCTTACTTGGCATCAAATTTGTGTCATCTACTCTCATTACCAAAGACTTTAGGCACATAAATCATAAGAGTGAGTGGAGCGGAAGAGTGGGACTGACTCTACATAGTGGCCACAGAGGCCAAGAGCAATTACAAATACTAACGTTTTTCCATCCACTGGACGGCAGCTGTTCAGGACAAATAAAACATATTGTGTTGTCCACATGATCGCATTGATAAGTCTGAATTTCTCTTGATATCAGACAATCTCCTCACACCACATTGTTCTAACATAACCTTTTAATGTTTTGTGATATTTGGTGCTGTGTATATATTTTGATGCAGTGTGAATATAAAATTACATTTACATGTATAAGGACAAGACCCTCTTTTTTGGTTGTTGTTTTTGTTTTATTTAAAATGGAAACACAGCAGTACAGTCTGTATGTTGTGTCTGGGTGACCTCTTGGTGATTCAGAAAGCTGAAGGAAGTTGTGTCGTGTACTTATTGGGTGTTTGGTGACTTTTATATTGGTTGGTTTTTATGAGATTTCAGTTTCAAGCTTCTGGTTTCATTTACACATCACAGTATAATAACATGTAATAGCTGATCAGGGATGTTGCTAGGTACGCGTCCTGTGTCCCTGACACTTCCCTGGGACGCACCTCACTTTTACCACAAAAAACATGCATTGTGGAAAACAACTCGTGTTTAAAATCACAGTTACTAGGAAAAGAACTTCACTGTTTCCCCTACGTTGACTCAGCCGTGGCGGGCGCATCTTATGTAATTGTAAAACTGAACATTTATGGGTTCATGTTTGTGTTGCAGTTCAGGAAGTGAGCAAGTTAGTTTTCCACTGGATTTGGAGAACAGATGATTTGGTTGGTAGGTATTTTGGTTGGATTTTTTAGTCTAAGGTTACTGGATTGCTGATTCTAGGATAAAATTTAAATTGCAGCCTCACAGAGTTGTAAGCACAGCTATAAAACTCTTGTCCTCTGCTGTTTTCGTCCCTCAGCTGAATTGTGGCAGTACACTGGGTCCAGCACAGCATAACTGCTGTCTGTCTCTCTAGTTAGCATTCAACAGAGCACGGATGAATGAAGTGGGTGGCCAAGGGTGGAGAAGATGAGGGTTTTTGAGGAGTGGGATTAGTTCTTACTGCCAGTCGTAGGGCAAGGGCAGTGCAGGAAAGAAGTATCACATAACTTTTTACAGATAGCTTTTCAGTAACAAATATTGAATTTTATAACTATTACTGGTAACTTTAGTCATTGTCTCTGAAACATCTTTCTTCTCTCAGTGCTTCTCCATTGTTGTTATTGTACATGTTTACATCGTTACTCTGTTGGCCTGGTGACATGACATTCACCTCTCACTTCTTTATGAGACCTCTGTCTGGAGATACTTGTGATGGGGAAAACAAGGAGAATTTCACTGCCACTTCTTTGTGCTTCTCTGTCAGTTTGTCTGTTTCTGAGACTCTTACTTGCTGTTTCATTGTTCTTCTTAGTGGTGCAGACTGGGCCAGGTCACTGTGATTCAGGGCTGTAAGCTGGAGGAGGATTGCCTCTATTTATAGTCCTGTCTGCTCTGGGCCACACTGACCCGAAGTCAGTCTCTCTTCTTAATTGTTGGTTTTTGTCAGTTTTCCATTCATTAAACTCATGATTAGTTGATCAATAATAATGTTCATTTCATTCTCAATATGAAGATGTTACTTAAAAGTATTAAAAAAACAAAAGCAAAATATGACTGTAACTCTGCATGTAAAGTCTGAGACTCTGTCATGTTGCTCTAAAATGCCATTCCAGTTGTCTTTTTATGTCTTGGGTAGGGCTGGGCGATTAATCGATAAAATTGATAAATTCAATTTTCCATTTCTGGAGATTTATTTTAATGAAAATCTGGATTTTTTTCCTTAGTTAGTTAGCAGCGGACTTAGTCCTCCCTCCACATCCGAACAGTGTTCGTCTGACAGATTTACAGTGAAGTGAGCCGTCACTCACGCCTGGGATTCAGCTGTACGTATAACTGCAGTGAGAAACGCTGCTCTCTACGAGATGCAGAAGTCAACTTCAGCCCACAAACTCTCGTTAAGAGACAACCAACATCAGGGGAATTATTAACGCGGTGGATCCTGTATGATAAGGATCCAGATGGAAAGAGATCATGGATGCAGTTGTGTTGCATATTTCTATGTATTATATTTCTATATGAAGTCATTTATACTGTGAAAAAGTTATGAAATTTATTTTCTTCTAGGTGGCATTCACATAATTTATATGACTGAATGAACGCCAGCTAAAAGAAAGTAAATAATGTCAGTGATCTGGAAAGCAGGACGGGAATTGCAGTACAAAATAAATAAATATTTTTTAATAATCATATCGCCCAGCTCTAGTCTTGGGGTTAGATTATGAAATAGATGAGCTATTCCTTTTTAATCTAACGCTTTCTTTTCTTATACACTACTGATTGTTTATGTAAATGTCAAGGCAAGACAAGGCAGTTTATTTGTATAGCACATTTTATGTACAGGACAATTCAAAGTGCTTTACATAAAACAAAAGCATTACAGATATTAAGAAATAGTGAAAGGCAGAAAAAAAACAGCATGAATCACAATAAAATCATAAATACATTAAAATGATGAAAAGAGAAGTTAAAAAGTTGTTGTGCAGAATTCATTCATAGGCACGTGAGAAAAGAATTTTTTTTAAACTGGATTTAAAAATGTCTACATTTGGTGAAAGTTTCATCTCCACTGGCAGTTTGTTCCACTTGTTTGCAGCCTTACAGCTAAATGCTGCTTCTCCATGTTTAGTCTGGACTCTGGTCTGGACTAGTTGACCAGAATCTTTGGATCAGCAATAATGAAAAATTATAGCCAAAAGCAATGATGAAATGAATGTTAAAAAAGCTCATAGACGTTTAAATCACAATATGATATTATCAGAAATATTAACATTAGAGTCTGTAACCTTAAATTAACTTAATTGGTAATCTAAATGGCTTTCTTTGTTTATCTGAGTGAAAGCATTAAAATCAGTTTATCTAATAGATGAGTGTTTAGATAGTTATGTTTTTAGGGTAATACCATAAATAAAATTAGTTTGAATTATTTTTTAACTTAATTTTTTTATAGCATGCAAAGTAAAATCAGCTTTTATTTTCTTTACATAGCAGCACCTAAAAGTGGTGTGTATGTATTTAAATGCTCTTTTTGTGTGCAGTGAGGCAACAATGCTTTAAACCATGTGCTCACAGTGCTGGTTTCATTTACTTTCTTTCTTTTTTTTACCATTTCATTTGTGCAACTACAGCAGTGTTAAATCAAACAAAATAAAAAACAAAACAGAATTCTCATATTCTGTTGTGTATTAGATAATGGTAAATGGTCCGTATTTATATAGCGCTTTTATCCAAAGCGCTTTACAGTATGCATCACGTTCACCCATTCACACACACATTCACGCACTGATGGAGGAAGCTGCCATGCAAGAAGCTCAACCATGACCCATCAGGCGCAATTAGGGGTTCGGCGTCTTGCCCATGGACACCTTGGCATGTACTCGACTTTGGCCAAGGATCGAACCGGAAACCCTTAGGCTACAAGACGACCGCTCTGCCTTGCTGAGCCATGCCGCCCCCAAACAATCACATATATATTGCCATAGCAACAGTATTAGGGATAGCCCTTAGATCGTATTCAAACCTAAAAGTCTGCTAAACTTGATATGATTGGAAACTTTGTTCACTTGGTGGTTGCAGCATTGCAGGTTAACTTCCATTTTTGCTACGTAAGGCTACGTAAGGTGTTGTCCACTTCCTGCATGTGGTTCACATGGAGCAGATACCTATGCAGATACCTGCTTTAAACGGCTGGATATCTCAGTTGGCAGAGCATCTGTCTCCCATGCGGGAGACCAGGGTTCAATTCCTCAGTGGGGCCGAATATTAACACCTTCCAGTTGGGTCCTTGGGCAAGACCTTTAACACTACTGCCTGCCCATTGTAAGTCGCTTTGGATAGAAGCGTCAGCTAAATGACTGTAAGGTAGGGCTGGACAATAATTTAATATCAATATATATTGCAATATACTTTTATTCAATAATGGCAATATGAGTTTTAAACACATTTCCAATATTTCAATATACATACTAGGGCTGCACAATATATCGAAAATTTACCTTCATGGCCATACTAGCCTTTGCAATATACTTGGCTATTTTGAACTACAAAACATGTCGAAAACTTATGCTAAACACCAGAGGACACATGTTTAATCTCCACAGCCACCTACAGTACAACTACTAAGAGCTGTAGACAAATCCCCTTGACATACTGTGTGTAGTACATGATTGTGTTGCTGACCAAATTATTTTTTATTAAGAAGAGTTACAAGAATCTAGCGTTAGCTAAAACACGCTACTAGCATTATTATAGCACAAGATATAGTTCAGCAGACGTATGGGCCTGAGAGTTTTGCCAGTGCAGCTCCATGTGAGGAAACATCAGAGCAGCAGCTTTATTTATTTTATTTATTGCAGGTCATATCGTCATCGCAAGTTTCAACAGTGTTATCGCATCTTTTCCTGATGTCGTGCAGCCCTAATACATAAAGTTACAGCTTTTCACTGACTGGCGTTGAAGCCAGTTGCTGATTCAAGCCGAACAGAAAGAGCCGCAACACATTGGCTACGTAAGTGATTACATACACCACAGACACGGAGCCCGACCAAGTCCAGCCGCAGTTGGCTGTGCTCAGTGCAAGGTAGAAGGCTAGGCTAGGCTAGGCTAAGCTCCAAAACAAGTGCTCATGACCATTATGCAAACGTGACTGAACAAGCTTCTACAAGCGAAGAGAAAGCAGACGACATAGTTGATAAGTGAGGAAAGACTAACTCGATGGTACGGAAGTGGTGTGGCTCAGTGTCCCTGTCATGAAGTTCACTGAATCATGAGCTTAAATGTAACACTTTAATAAAGGTTCTTACACATGCTCGAACAGGCATTAGCACATTAGCCTATAACGTCTTCTAACAGCACAAGAGACTTCCTTCTACTGTTTAAGTTCACTCAAATAGACAGCTTAGACAACAGCGAATCCTAGTGACTAGAACAGAACTGCAGATGAATCATATCATTACAGTTGCCAACTTAGGACTTAGGACTTTGTCCTTCTCGTTTTCGCCTTTCACTCCCCTCCAGCAATTTTATTTTATTCTTTATTTTATTTTTTTAAGCGACAGATGTAGTGACTTTTTCTGGTAGTATTGGAGACTTTTGGAGACTGACATAAATGAACGTGGTACGTAGTTAACCTTCCGCTAGGGGCTAGCTCCAAAACAGAGCAAATCCCCATAGACTCCCATGTTAAAAAGACCAATTTCATAGCAGAAATAAACATGTTTAAAGCCTGGTACGAAAATCAGTTTTAGGATTAATAGGTCAGGTTTACCTTCATGACAACTGTGAGGGGGTGAATTTTTTTTTTATCTCATCCGTTTGGATGTTATTTAATCTTAATATTTGGCATAAGTGTCCTTTTGATTGACATATATCCAATATCCTCAGCAAGAAGGGAGAGTGTAGCACAAATGCGGTTTTTAGCTGGCTAACGGCACGCCTTAGCTTTAGCCGGTTGGCTCAGTTACCTCTTAGCAACAGGCAGCTCGGAGTTTGATAGACGTCAATCATCCACCCCCACAGCCCCCCTCTCAGCTCCGCTACTTTACCCTGCCAAGATGGCGATGGTAGTAACCGCCCAACGAGCTTCACTTTTTCTTTCTCTTCTCACCTACGGCTGATGTCACGGAGGCTCCATCCATCTTTTATACACAGTCTATGGTATGCATGTACAATCTAATCTAAAATCTGCAAAAAGGTTGCAGCGACCAACCTTTTTTTGGAGTCATGAAAGGTAGGATTTTGTCCTAAAATAAAAACCTAACTTCAGTTTTAACCTTTTTACTATCTGATGAATATGTGGAGTAAAGATTCTTTGATCAAAATGCCAAGATATCTGTAACACAATACAAGCTTAGTCTGTGAACAGTGTGAGATGACAATTGAGGCCAGGTTCTGTGGTTTGGCCTTGGCATTTGAGAGGGTCATGGCAAACAGAGATCAGCAGTTGCCCTCGTTAGATGGACCCTTAACTTTAAAGTTCACGGAGATGCACTTTGAAAACAACTTTTTTTGGCGGTTAAAGCTTGTGAGTAATGGTTTAAAATAATTGTAAACTCAACATTGGCCAAAATATTCTTTAGCCTGGGTGGTGTATTTTGACATCTTTGTGTGATAGCTTTGTATGCAGTACAAGAGTAGATGTGACTCTGTTGTAGAAAATGGAAAAGCTGTTCTGTGTGCTGGATATGTATAATCAGTGGCTCATCATTCTTATATACAACTATGCTAAGGCAGAAGGTTGCCTGTTTTGGTCTAATCTGGAGATGAAGAACAACAAATGGCAACTGTGATCTTTATTGACTCAGGCTGCTTAGTTCCTTACTGAGGGATCCCTGAGGTGCTTTGACAGCACTGCAAAGTGACAAGCTGAGTATTTAAAGATGGATAGTGACAGACATAATCATGATAATAAGTCAAACTTTTGTCACGCAAAATGGAAATACATGACACATGGATGATTCAATTATTAAGAATCTGCAAAGAGCACAGATCACAAAGTCAGTGCTGTCATCTGCTGGTTTTAGCATTTGCTCTAGTAATTGTTAATTTCAAGTATTGTCTGTCTCCCACCCTGCAGGCAGAGGTCAGTTTATGTACATAACTGAGGGGGTATGATTTTGCTCTTCTTTTTTCAAGAACTGTATGCTAAACTGAAAGAAGCCATGTATTTATTCATCCAGTGATCAATTCTTTTTAAAGCTTCTAGATGAGATAAGCTCAAAGCTGCTTGGATAAATAAATATGATGATGTACCACACCTTCAATCATCACTCAGTCCAATCGGGTTAAGTGCTGTTTGCTCTGCTCTTTGGAGCAAACACTATAATGTCAGAATCTGAAAAAGCCGAAAAAGGTGTGTGTGTGTGTGTAAGATGTTGATGATTGTAAACTGAGACCTATTTGACTTTTTACAATTGTAAAAAATCAAGCAAAGATGAAATTACAGACCTGAGGCCACTCACACAAACCATCTCAGGTTTTCAGCTCAAATGTGACGTTAGTTTTGATGTCTCCTTAACTGTGTACATTGCTTGGAATCTCTTAAAATGTGTTAGAGGAAAAATGTTAAGCCATATCTGAGTTGTTTTTTTTTTTTTGTTTGTTTTTTTTACCATAATATTTATTTTATATTTTCCATAGACTTTTTAATTTGTTGCACTCATGCTTGGCACAACCAGCATTGCTTTAACTTTTATTATATGACCCAAGCGGCTCACAGATAATATAAATGAAATAGTATAAAATAGTGATCCTTTATAATTTATATTAATTTGGTCCTCATGTTGTACAAGTCTTTCCCCTGATAATCACTTGATACAGGTGGTGATGGCAAAAGCTCCGCCATCTCCTCCTGTTGTTTAGATGTTATCATGAAGGCAGACAGAGCAACTGATGCTGTGCAACATTTACTTGAGGACATGAAGTAGTTGCTTGCCAATATCTGAGTGGAAAAATGCGCCATCAGGGGTGTATTCAGGAAATTTGTAATGGGGTTAGTATTAATTAATATATTATTATTGTTCTTATAAAGAATATTATACAAGGTATGAACTTTGGAAAGGAGCTTATTGGTATTACAAAAAGTCCTTTTACATGGCAGAGGAAAGAAGGCTTTATACTTGTATTATACTGTAGAGTAAACTAATAGAAAGACCAATAATAAACCATTCAACACAAGTGTAGTTCTTCTTGTAGCTGCTGGAATCTAGTGGCTAAAGGACAGCTCTGCTTTTAAGGCTAACAGAAAGTTATGCTTATGGCTTTGACAATAAAATAAAACTAATAAAATAATATAGACTGAAAGGGCAAATGTAAAAGTTGCAAATAATAATACATAATGTAGATAGTGATAAAAGCAAGAGGATCACCACAGTGATCAGTATCTAAAAAGGGACTGAAACAGCTGCAGAAATTACAACCAATTGTAATCTAAATGTAAAATGAATGGCTGTTTATTACGATTTATCCAAAAGGTACTTGCAGTCAGAGAGCATCCCTCAGATGAGTTTTCCTTTTCATTTTAAGATTATGAACTCTGACATGTTGCAGTTATGATTAAGTTAAAGGTACCTGATGTGTTTTCCTTGTCACTTGCTCAGGTAATTTTAACAACACTTTAACTCAGTGTAAGGAATTATTTACCTCTAAGATGAAGGTAAGGAAGAACCTTTAAATATATTTTGATGAAAATTGTTAAGGATAATTTCTATATCTGGTTTGTAAACCGGTTCTGATGTGATGCAACGTTGTAGTTAACAGCTACCTCAAAATTATTAAAATATATATGGTTGTTGTTTTCCTGACTTTCTTCATTGTCCACTATGTGGCTGCACACTTGGTTACTTCCTGCAGTTTTTTTTTTAGCTTTTTTTCCCTGCCCCTTTGAGTCGACTGCAACAGATTTTTTAAAATTGTTCATTTGCATATACACTCACAAGCAACTTTATTAGTTCGTCTGCTTAATTGCTTGTTAACACAAACACTTAGCCAGCCAATCACACGACAGCAGCTTAGTGCATTTAAGGATGAGGACATGATGAGACGACTTGCTTTAGTTCAAACTTAGCATCAGAATTGTGAAGGAAAAAGTGCCATTGTTGTTGGTGCCAGATGGACTTGTCTGAATATTTCAGTTTTACTTAGATTTTCACACACAGCCATCTCTAGGGTTTACAGAGAGTGGTCTAAAAGGAGAAAATATACAGTCAGCGCCAGCTGTCTGGACAGAAATGCTTTGTTGAGGTCAGAGGAGATTGGGCAGACTGGTTGAAAAAAGGCAACAGTAACTCAAATAACCACTCGTTACAGCCCAGGTATGCAGAATACGATTTCTGAATGTACAATACGACCAGTCTCAAAGATGATGGGCCACAGCAGCAGAAGACCACACTGAGTGCCACACTGGTTGGCTAAAAGCAGGAAAATGACGCTACAATTCACACAGACTCACCTAAATTGGAAAATAGGAGCTGGATAAATGTTGTTTGGTCTGATGAGTCTCTGTTCCAGCTGTGATATTCAGGTGGTACGGTCAGAATTTGGCATTTAGGCATGTATTTGCCCTGCCTTGTATCAGTGGTTGAGACTACTGTGTGGGGTATTTTCTGGCACACTTTGGGCCCCTGTTGTTGATTATGTCCATCTTTTTATGACTACAGTGTACCTTCTTCTGATGGCTACTTCCAGCAGGATAATGCATTTTGTCACAAAGCTCAAATTTGCAATTGATTTCTTGAACATGACAATAAGTTCACTAAACTCCAGTGACCTCCAAAGTCACCAGATCTCAATCCATTAGAGCACCTTTGGGATGTGGTGGATCTCACCATGGGAAGCTATGGGAACAAGTGTTTGTTTAACACTACTTGTTTAGAGATTAGTCATTTTGTCCGTCTCAATATTAATTTGGAGGAAGGTTTTCTTCTAAAGCTTGGATGAGCTGCCGGTGTTGAACATTTGAAGTTGTCATTGGCCTAATTGGCTTCAATTTCCTAATTACTTTATAAATGTAATTTTGATCTACAAGAAGCCTACATTTACCTTCATTCTTTGACACTGACTTGTTTTTGTTTTGTTTTTTTTGTTATTTTCTGTAACGTTTGCTCTTTTAAGGCTGTATGTATTCTCATCTTTTTCCCGAAGTTCTTTAGTTTCTGTTGCTTTTAAGCATCCAGCTGCCAAGACTTTCTGCTTTCACATGCATAAGAAAGCTGTTATCTTAGGCCAGCATTTAAAAAAAAAAAAAAGGTCCTATTTTTGTTGGCAGAAATTTCTAAGAATAAAAGCAACCAAAATAACCCGTTATGACTCTGAGAAGGTTGTGGAATGTCTGCAGAGTGCTTTTGGTTTCTCATCCCTTGAGGACTTTGGTCTAATCAAGACATGCGTGTCTGTGTGTGAGGTTGAAACAAAACCCAGCATGTGGTTTGACAAAGCAGGTTTACATGTTCACGTCTGTTGACGCTGCATTCAGCCAATTACCTAAGCTGATCAGAGGATCAGGGCCACATTCAGGGTAGTTTTATTTCTCCTTTTTTGTTTTTCCTGCTGGAGCTTGTTGATAGTTGGGCAGCTGATTTCACAGGAAATCAATGCACCAACCTTTATTGTTGCCAAGAAAGAGCTTTCACATTTCACACATGGAGCAGCTGTTTCATTTTTCATTCCTTTAACCACTTGGCTATAACTGTGTTGTTATTTTCTTGCATCTTGCTGAATTTGTATTTATTACACAGAAAACACAGTAATGGTTCACATGCAAACCTAAAAATAAACAACTATTTGTTCTGCCAAAATTAATCGTTCAATAAAGTTACGTTTATCAGCAAAAAAACATTTAATTATTCCAGTTTTCCTGCTTCTTAAATATCCTGCTGCAGAAATATTAGTGCTTTCAGTCATATTGTTGTCATTACCAACTCAAATTCTGAAGGGAAATTTATTTGTTATAATGTTTTGTATGCACACAAGGACAGTCATGGTATTGATTTTCCAGGATTTTCTGAACAGACCCCTCAGTGTTTGCTGTGGAGGAAGGACGTTTTTCCAGCCAGCTGAAGGATTTAAATAGACTGAAGCCTAATGTTGTTATGTGGATACATATAATGTCTCAGCTTGTGCACCCTTTCAGCTCAATTCAGCCTTGTGGTTTGTCGTCATTCACACTGATTGTGTTTACTTCCGTTTACCTTTTCCTTTCAAGCTGTTTGAATCAAACCCAGGCCACTCTGGTGAGGATTCAGCCTCTGGTATATCATTTGTACTGTTAACCGAAGGAGCAAAAGGAGTGTTCTATAGCTCACACAAAGAGAATTATAATAACAAAATGAAACATAGGAGAGGGAGCAACAGACCATGTTAGTATAAATTACAATGTAAGATAATGAAGGTCTAGAAAGCCGACTATTTTTTATTAATAATATTTTTCATTGAAAAATAGGGCATTGTAGTGAGATGTGTGTGTAATGCAACGTTGACAGAGTTCTTTTTAATGTTGTAAATAGACTTTAGCTATTTGCCTCCAGTGTATCTGATGGCATGTTCACGCCATTAAATTGCAAACGGATGCAGGAGAATATTAATATTAAAGCTCTGACCGTTGGTGTGTATTTCTTTTTGAAATACCTCAGAGGTGGAGGATTTTAAGCATTTATACAAGTTAATTTTTTCATGTTTTAACCTAAAGTTTTTTTTTAATTCACGTTGTTGAATTACCATTTACCAACTGCAAAGAGCTATAATCTTTATTAATGCATTTTTTTGGCTGTAGAGTGCTGGTTAACTAAGGTTAATTAAGGTTTGGAACAGCAATAGAAACCGAACATGTCTATAGATCCTTCAGCAGCTTTTCAAGATCTTGGTTCCTGGGAAGTTTGCATAATCCATAGTGTGTTCAGATGTTTACTTACAAAACACATTGCTGTGGAGCTCTATATTCCACCGCCATGCCATTCATGGATAACACTGATGTGCATCATGTGACTATTTCTCCTTTTTCCTTGGTGTTTCACAGTTGAACAAAATGCAAAGACATGAATTTTCAATTAACAACTTGGTTTAAATTTCCATTTTTGTTTTGTCCACTAAAATTCATCTTCTACACCTTGAATAGCTGAATTTCTTATTTTTTATCATTATCGTGCGGAGAGTCACAAATTTGGTGTCTCCACAAACATTCCCTGTGTAAATTTTAATTTTACCCTTATTTTTTGCAGTAAAAGATGGCCGTTTTATCACGCTTCTCTACTGAGACGATGCGCCATGTCTAAATCTTCATATCTAAAGCATGCAACCATCTGTTTTACTGAGCTATATTTTTCCAGACTTTGCCTATAGTGTCAGTCAGCTGTAATTCCTTCTAATGTAATTCCTGCCACAATGAGTCCATTCTGTTGCACTGAGTTCATGGCTTGTAGTTAAGATCATGCATGTGTTATTAGCATGTTAAATTGTGCATGTGAGCAGTTAATTAATAGAAAATTATTTCAATAAATTGACTTTTCTTTTTTTTTTCACGCATAGACCTAACAGTATGAATGAATATAGGCAAACGGATACACAGAAAATACATTGAAAAACAGTAAAATTAGTTTGAATGCCAACTAAAAATAATTAGGAAAATATATTCTGAAAATGGTCACATTTTCTTTTTTTCCTCTTTTATATGCACCGCAAACGACTTCAGCCCACAAACTCTTGTTAAGGCAACTAACATCAATTATTTTTGCAGTGGATCCCATATGATAAGTATTCAGATGGAAAGAGATCACAGATGCATTTTTTTAAACACACTTCCCTTTTTTTCTCTTTTGCTGTCCACAGATCACCAGAAACTAGAGAGGGAGGCGAGGATTTGTCGTCTGCTGAAGCATCCAAACATAGGTGAGTCACCTTCAAAAGCTTACAGAATAATGGTTCAGTGCAATATTTGTGATACTTCATATGTCATAAGTTGCATGTGCTTTTTTAAATTGTATTTACTCCCTCACTGTTGCCACATCCTACCCTCCTCACTGCTGTGTGTACAAAGAATAACATCTTTCTCAGTTTTTGCTTCTCTTCTGGCTCTTGCTTTTGTACCCTAACCTACCAACTTTTATTTATAAAGCACTTTAAAACATCCACAGCTGCACACAAGTGAAATCAAGATGCAAAAAAGAAACAAATATAAAAAAACAAAACAAATAAAAACCAACACACTAAAACCAATTAACAAAACAAATAGATAAAAAAAACAACAACTAAGTCTTAGTGAGGTTGAAAGCTAAAGAATAAAAATTGGTTTAAGGACAAGTTTCAAAAGTGGGGAAAGAAGTGATAAATCTAAGAATAAATACAATAAATGAACAACATCGAGATCACAAATGCATAACTGTCAGAAATCTCCATTGACACTAAACCTAGGAGACGACTCTGGGAGTTTTAGTTCAGCAGAAAAAACACCCTTGACACCGCTCTTTGTATTTTTTCTTATTATTTATGGCTGAAAGATGTCAAACAGATCTCTCAGACGGATCTGTTCAGAAGCCTTTAATGTAAAGTTAAGATAAATTATAAAATATTAAGCCAAAGTGTTTTTTTTACTATATTGGTTTGAGCGAACTACCAGACCAAAGCTGTCAACACTCCAGTTTCCTTTTCTACAACTAATGCAGCTGAATAGTCCTGGACTCAGACCTGAAGTTTAGCAGTTAAATAATACAGCTGTGAAGTCGGCCTATTATCATTCAAAGAACAAATGAAGGATTAAAGGACTGATGACTCAGCAGGATTTAGAAAAACTTGTCCATGCATTTATCTTCAGTAGACTGGACTACTGTAATACTGTCCTCACAGGTCTTTCTAAAAAGTCCATCAGACAGCTGCAGTTAGTCCAGAAGGCTGCTGATCGAGTCCTCACTAAGACCAAGAAAGTGGATCATTTAACTCCAGTCCTCAGATCTTTACACTGGCTTCCTGTCTCTCAAAGAATTGACTTCAAAATCCTGCTGTTAGTTTACAAAGACCTGAATGGTTTAGGACCAAAATAGATTTAGGATCTTCTGGTTCGTTATGAACCAACCAGATCTCTCAGGTCATCAGGGTCAAGTTTACTTTCTGTTCCCAGAGTCAGAACTAGGCATGCAGAGGCAGCGTTCAGCTTTTATGCTCCTCACATGTGGAACAAGCTCCTAGAAAACTGCAGATCTGCTGAAACTCTCAGCAGTTTTCAATTTTTGTACCTGTTAAATTCCCCATACTGAAACTTTATTTTGTGCTTTTTATCTGTTTTATTTTTGGTCTTTTAATCCATTTTTTTCCAGTTTTAATTTAATTTCTTTAATTTCTTTTAAAGTTTGTTTTTAATGCACTCAGTGCTTCTTGCACCCCGCTGTTATGATTTTAATGTTTTATGTAACTGTTCTGCAATGGATTCAGTTGTAGAGGATTTTTATCCCAACCTATTTTATTATTATTTTTTTTTTATTCAATTTGTCTTTTTTTTCCTTCAACCATATGCCTATTTTTTTAGGCCTCAAAAATTGCATCGCCATAATGAAATGAGTAAATGTCTGCAACCACAAGGTCTGTTTGAATACTTTTAGAATCATAGTATTTTTAATGTGTAAATATCATTATATGTGTTACTGATGAAGAACAAATGCAAATGGATCTTTTTTTGTAGGCTTTTCTTAAATTGGAAGAATAAAAATGTTGCCTGGGAATGATGCAAATGTTGCTCTAAATCATAGTGAAATCATAGTACAATATTTGAACAATACCTCTGCAAAGATCCACTCTGACAAAGTGAAGCAGAACAAAACAAGAGATGTACAGATGGCCCAGGCGAGGTCTCCAAAATGGCCATTTTGGCACAGTTTGGCAATCTGTTCTCAATGTCCCCCAACAAGCTAAAAAGTTTTTTTCCCTTTCTTTTTTTTTACAAAACAACAACAAAAAAAACAAGTAATAGCTATTTTGTCTCGTGAGATTGACAAATTTAATTGATTTTTTTACTTTGGACTGAAAGTGAAATCATACACAAGCCTGTTAAATATGTTATATTCACATTGTTGTTAAACAATAATGTCCCTATTTCCTTGGACATAATCCTTCTCTATTTTAAAGTGGCTACAAGGAAAAAAACAAAGTCTCTGTTTTGATCATTTAAAACTTTGTAATCATAAATTTAACTTCCCAGATTGAGTACTTGTACAAAAAGAGAGAATCTTCTCATTTGTTAACGTACCTATGATCAAACTTGAGATTTTGGGAGATAAAAGGTGCCTCTTGTATATAGTTGCATTGGAATTTAATTAATTGCCCAACCCAAATCAAAACCCGCAACATTTTCAATCAAGAAACCTGCGCTGTTCATTTTACCTAAAATCTAAAACCACATGAATTTTGTTTTATATCCGAGCCAGTGTGTTGGAGCACAGAGCCAAAACAATGGTCACTTTTTCTGCCTTGTTCAGTTTGACAGTAGCTTTGCAGCAAATGGCCTTACATGATAGTCAAACCGGCCAGTTACTTGATCTGGTCTTGCGTGGTACATTTGCATGCAGCTGGCCAGCAGCCAGTGGGGCGAAGTGAGCTGAACTCAAACAGACGTGCAGTCAGCTGCTGGTTCCACACTCTGTTTACGTTGTGTAGATTTGTATGTGTGTGTAGTGTGATTTTTAGTAGATTTTTTTTTTCCCTGGATATTACTTGTTAATATTACCTTTATAATTTTAATGGTACTTATTTGCAGTACTTTTGAAAATATAGAGATCATCCTCAGCAGACAAAAATGCACACACACAGTGACAAGGAAGAGCCAAGCTGCTTTGTTGTATCTTTGTAGCTGTAAACTTCAGCCTGTTAATGTCTTTAAACACCATGAGTATGGGTTAAGTCTTACACATTTCAGGACCCATGTCATCACAGTATGTGTGTGTGTTTGTGGGATCCAAACAAAAGGCATCGGCTCATTAAAAAGGAAGGAAATGACAAGGTGTCTTTGAGGCAGAACTGCCTAATCTCATCATAGCACGCAGTTTACTGTAGCCTACACACACAGACATTCAGGATATGATACAAGCAGAATAGTCAGGTTTCAGTGGGCTTTTTTTCTTCTGCTTCATCACCTTCCCCTGCTCCTCTTTTCTTATCTTAATCTCAAGGGAAACCTTGCCAGCTCCTTTTTACAGAATGATTTGTCTTTATGCAAGAATGCAAGCAGCTTCACCTACTGTGACACTAACTGGTTTTAATTGGTTAATTCAGGAAGTTGGTTTCTGTCACAACTGTGTTAGATTTAAGAGCAGTTGGTTAAAGATGTGTTTTTACCAACAATAATAATAACAATAATAATAATAATAAACTTTCTGTATCTGTAATTTTGTATTCTGTCCAATATTGTGCTTTTGTACAAAGAGGAAGAGAAAGATGAATTAGCCAGTATCATATTAATTCTAAGTGTTAACATTTCTATCAGCTTTGTGCACCCCCTTGCAAACCGACCAGCTGGCACTCGGGCTTCATAAATCTACTGTTTGTTTGCTTCAATTTGTTGCTGAAAGCCTCGGCTTTACCTTGTTTGTGTTTGAACATCACAAGCAAGGTGTTTATTTTTGTTATCCTCACCATGGAGATTATGCAGCCTGCTGTTAGTAGAAATGCTCCAAGAATGTCACCAGGGCGGCATCAGAGTAGTACTGAAAACTGCATTCCCTTTCAGTTCAAATGGATTTTTTTCAGTTTTTATTTTTCTACACAGCTGTTTTTGTGTACATGCAACCCCCAATATTTTCCCTTCCTGTAAAAGGATTTGCGGTTAAAACATGAGAGATTTGATCAGTATTCATCTGGAACAGACACTGTGCCGTCCATCTTATTTATTTTTAGACTATTAGCATATCTTTGCAGCTGTTCATTAATAAACCAAGCAGATTGTTGTTGGTGTAGGTTTTATGAGAGAAAAAGGCCGCAGAATAATTGTTAAACTGTTACAGATGCACCATGTCACCAAGGTAAACTGCATATCCTCTGATCACAGCTGCTCATGACACACACTATAAACATAAAGCAGGTGGATTTATATGTTTGGTAACTGATATTGCTCTAGCTATAGAATATATGCTTTATAAATAAATTATTGTCATATAAGCAATTATTTTCTTTCAGCCTAAAGCAGCCAAATTCAGTTTATTAGAACAAATCTGGAAGGTTCATCACGTGGTTTGTTACCTGAACAAACGTCATTTAAAGACTTCTGAAATTCTTTGAGTTGCTCCTAAATATTTCATGGATTTGGTCTGTATCCTTAATGCATTTGCTTTGCACTCAAGACTCCAGATGTTTTTTATAGAAACTCAGTCATTCGACTGCATTTCATCCACTTACCAAATGATAATGTTGTTGCAGCTGTTCTTCTTCTCTTGTTGTTTACATGCCCAAGAATAATATAATTTTTAGGTAACAGAGTGCTCGGGTTGGTGTAATTTAAATATGCTTTTCATTAGTGGCAAAATTAATTGTATAACCATACCTTCTGCCCACAGAGAAATTCTGTTATTAAGGTTAACTTTCATGAATAGCATCGTACGACTTCGACAGGCTGACTTTTAATTGAAGACTCTTTTTGTGTTTTTTAGTACGACTCCATGACAGCATCTCGGAGGAGGGCTTTCATTATCTCGTCTTTGACCTGTAAGTAAACCACACACACACACACACTTAGTCTACTCTAGTTAAGCTTTATTAAATAATATCTGCTGAAAGACGTTTAATATAGAGCTTTTATAGCTGCAGAATTTCTCTCCATCTTTGTCATCTTAAAAATGCGAATCAAAATGTTACGAGTTGCTTCAGGCAAAAGTGACGCCTTCTGGCATCTTTATTTGTAATTTTTATACAATTTGTTAAACTCCCCCTCAATGAAAAATTGTTTCTAATTTCGGCTGCAGCCACATGGCCTGAGATTAATCACCTTTCTCTTTTGTCTGCACCTCATGAAAGGTCATTACATTTATCAGTATGGATTGTGTTGAGAAGAAGTTGGCACATAACTGTTGGTGTCTTATACAATGATTATACAAGGAATTTTAAAGGGTTGTGCTCCAGCTCGCTGCCACTCGCTGCAACAGAAATGCAGATCAAGCTTGTAGAGGCTTGTCTTGTCAGCAACCAGTCAAGTGGCTGGACAGAACATGTAACACATCACAGGATAACAAACATAAACCTAAACAAGCTTTTCTGTTGGCAAAGCTGCTGGAAGGTATTTGAATGATTTTATCTGTTGCATGTATGTTTCTAATTTTTGACAGGAATATTATTTTTACAAGAAAAGACAAAAACAAAAACCTTTTTTTGTTCTGTCTCTGCAGTGTCACCGGGGGAGAGCTTTTTGAGGACATTGTTGCCAGAGAGTACTACAGTGAGGCAGATGCCAGGTAACGTCTTCCATTTTCTGTATCTAAAATTCAATTAATTAACCTTTAAACAATTTATTAAAGCATTTTACCATAAAAAGTAACAGTGTTTTAAGATCGGATTTAGCATCATTCACTTTGAAGTCCAAGTGAAAGGCCCTTGAGAGACCTGCCCTGTCACTACCGGGAATAACTCGTTGCAATCTGGGGACCCCAGTTTGACTTATGTGTCAAGATTTCCTGACTCTTTTTTACATCATGTTGACTCAAGTTGAACTAAACACCCACACAGACGCAGACTGAGTTTTGTGCTTTAGTGGCACAAATGTCACACTAAGAAAGATATGGATTTGTTTTTTGCATGAAGTGCAGTACTTAAATTGTATTATGTCAGTTATTTAGTTTCTTTACAAATTAAACAAATCCCCAAGCTTTAGCCCACATGTGCTTAAACCAGGGGTGTCCAAAGTCGATCCTCGAAGGGCCGCTGTCCTGCAGGTTTTTGATGTCTCTTGCTGCAGCACACCTTAATCAGATTAATGGGTCAATGTCTTGAAGAGAGACATTTAATTTGATTCAGGTGTGTTGGAGCAGGGAAACAGATAAAATCTACAGGATTGTGGCCCTCAAGGACCGAAGCTGGACAGTCTCGACTTAAACTGCCTTCAACTAGCAAACATGATCAAAAGCGCTAACTTTGTCGATCTAATCATTAGCATTTGCTATCATGTGCAGAGTCTTACTTAACATTAAATTTGTTTTAAACACAATAGATAATTGCACAAGGACTCCCAGGTACCGAAACCAACCAACATCATCATACATGACCCACTATGACAAATGCATGTGCTGCTGACTTGATGTTTTGATCATTAGCTGTTGTGCTGCAGTGGTTGGTCACTGGCCACATAAAATTGCTATACAAAACAGGAAAATTACATAATCAGTGACACTGACGCCTTATCTCTGTGTAACTTGTCATAGGTTTTTCAGATACACAGCGCAGCAGTGACACACAAAGTTAATGCTGGTTAGCTTAGCTAGAAATATTCGATAACAATAAGTAAGTGTAATGTTTCACCTTGAAGGTGTATATGTAAATGCACTGTGGTTGGGTTACCATGCTAATGCGCTACTCAGGCATAAAACCTCAACATAAAAAATGATTAACTGCAGATCAGAGAACAGATCATCACGCACAAAACACTTGTGATTGAGGGCAAAAGACCCAATGTAAAAGAAAACAAAACTGTAATAACAGCAGTTTTTTTTATTTCTGTCGTACAGACTTTATTCCCTACATTACTCACTACTTTTTTAATGTAAAAATTTTACTTGAAATTGTGCACAAAAACATAATGTTGTATTGTGCATTTTATTGCATGCTGTATAGTTTAGTTTATTTGATCTTATTTTAGTTTTCATAGCACTTCATTCTGTATTGTCTCATTGTGCATTTCACTGCTTTTTTCCTCCCCACATTATATTTCTACTATTGCTTCTTCCGTTGACTCTGAGAGCTCCTGCAACTGTACTTTGTATACACAAATGGGAATAAAACCTCATTAATCTTAAATACAGTGCCCCTCTAATGGATGCGAGGCTTGAACGTGCAAGTGATGCTTTCAGAAAGTCATATAATCAGTACCAATATCAAGTATGTTGTGCACAGTTTTGAATTTCAGCCACAGCTATAATCTGATAATCTGAAGTTCACAAGTTTATTTAAGAAAGCACAAAACGTTCTGCCCTTTGAATCTGTTTTAATGTGCTTTGTGCTTCAGCAGCAGAAATGGTGCTCGTGCTTACTGGCAGTACCGGTTTTTGCCCCATTTCCGACAAAGTGACTCAGGCCTTTAAAATCTAATTTCATGACTAATTAAAGATAAAGCTGCCTTTGTGTTGAAACTTTATTTTGAGTTTGTTGTCAGATGCTGCAGTTTATTTAATTTTTTTACATTGCATTGCAGCACATTAACTGCTTGAGCCAAGATTTAACCCACGTTGTAGCACATTGCAGTCATTTGCTGTGTATAAATTCACAGAACTAATTAGCGTTGCTGACATTTTAACTTAGATTTATATAGAGAAGAGACAGATTTGAGATTGGCCGTCCTCATGTGTAGACTTGAGCAGGTTACACCAGGATCTTAGTTTGAAGCTGAAGAACATCTGGGCTAATTTTACATTTAAAAAATAATTTATATATTAATGAATTAATTGATCTCTGAAAATAACTCCCTTCAGTGAATATTTACTTGAATAATTCAGCCATTTCTCATTTTAACACCAAATATTTACCCATAAAATATATATTGGTATATATTAAATATATTGAAACTTGATAAATATCTCCCCCCATTCCCCTATTTCTCTATCGTATTGGTTCATCTTTGAAAGTAAAAAAATTAACGGTGATTAATTTGATGTTGAAATCCTGGATGATTGAGAACAAGCAGTGTTAAAATGGCCTGATGGGCATTATATTGGCTCTGAAATGAGGGAGGTAGAAGAATGAAAGGGCTTGTCTGTGTGGGGAACCAGGAGAGGAGAAGGGGAGATATGCTGCATATAGTTTGGAGTCCATTTTTAGCCTAATTTGGACACAGAAAGCTCTTCTGCTTCTTTTTTGGTGCTTTCTCCTGCTGCTGGCCCTGACTTCAACTTTGCTAATGTCAAGCTCAATTTTTTTAAAGAGAAATAATATTAACTGTAACTCAGCATCAGTCATGCAAACTTGGGGACAAGATTGCATAAGATGCCCCCCTCACACCCTGCCTGCTCTGCTTCCTTCCTCACATTCAGTTACTTGAAAATGCACTTTTCTTTCACAGGCACCAAACGCTTGTAAACATCAGATAAAAACTCTACAATTACTGTGTCAGAAAGATGTAGGAGAAGCTTTTCCACCAGCATGCCAGTGTCTTCCTGCTCCTTTCTGATTGTGGATGTTGGGTCATCTGTCAAAAATTTGTCTGCAACTGACAAAAGGACATGAACATCATCTTTATGCAATGCTTGTGTTAACGTGTAGCTCAATTCAACATTGTCTTCTTCTGTCCTTTTGCCTTTGAGAGAAGAAAAGAACAACAATGTCAGCAAGGCGATTAAGAATGACTGAGACCAGACGTGAACTGTGTGTTATTGGTGTAACAGGTGTTTTTGTTCATCTTCGGGCTGTTCATCTGAATCGAGGCCATGTCTTTGAGTGTCTGCAGTCTTTTGGACACCCATGTAGCAGCAAAGCATTAAAATGTTAACCTTCAATTCTGAGGGAATGAATTCAACGGCTTGGTTTCTGTAATGGTACACTGTACAGATGACAGAACTGAACAGCTGAAACATCTCTATTCATCTTTTTGGTCTTTCTTCCTTCTTTATTCAGTTTTATTTTTGGATTTCAGAGTCCTTCATATTTCAACTTTCAAGCCATATGAGTGCAAAAAAAAAAAGAAAAATAGAACAAAGTGCAAACAAAAGACCAAGGGTGATGATAAAAAATATATATAAAAATATAAACCCAATACAAATTGGGTTTATATTATTTTATTTTTAAAGAATCCTTCAGTGTCTGATTGTCATGTAGATGTTGCGGGTTGACAGATGTGTATGTTTTCTCTCTCTTTCAGCCACTGCATCAATCAGATCCTGGAGAGCATCAGCCACATCCACCAGCATGACATTGTCCACAGAGACCTCAAGGTGAGCTATCATATTATGGTGAAGAATATGAGAGGAGATTTCATACTATCTGGCGTTCTAAATACATAAAAAATGCATACATACTGACTACTAGTGTGTGATTGAGAATGAAATGTGTGTGTTTAGATACCCAACAGCATTGAGTGTGCATGCACACAGATTCACAGACGTCATGCAGTGACGTTAAGACCAACTTACAGGGATGAGCGTCATCCCTCTCCTCACCACCTTTCTCCTCTCATTTCTCTGTTCCCATGCAATATCTATGTGTGCACCCCTCCTCTTTCATCTGTCCCCCTCTTTGCGTCTTCATCCCTCTAACCTGCACCCCCACCCCCCCTCCCTGCAATGCCGAAGACTGACGAAAGCAGACCAGCTGCTATTAATAGCAGGTCGGTGGGTGAAACGCCGGCCAGTGACGATTTACCTCACAGCAGGGCTTATGCACCCCCCGCAAACAACATCACCCCCCAGCTGTGTAGATTTTTATTTAAATCACAATGTGGTGCATAAAGACGGCGTAAAGACAACCTGGTAAACCACAACACCTTTTTTTATGGCCAGGTTTTAGTTCTCATATTGAGTTAAACTTCGAACAGTAAACAATCTGATCTATTACTTTTATGTGATGGTAGTAAATGAATCCATTACTCTAAGTGTAAGTATACACACTGTACATAAATGGGGAAAAATTGTTTTTGTATGAGTGGTGGTAATGCGCTTGAGTTAGTTTTTATTGATTTTTATACTTGGATATGGATGTTGGCATCAAATGAACTTGGAGAGGAAAGAGTTTTAGGAGGACCAAATGGATGAAAGGCTCTGAGGACAGTGGAGAGAAATGTTTCACATTAGTTGTTAATGCATAACCCTTTTCTTGTTCCTACACCACTTTTGGCAATGCACCATTAATTTAATCAACTTGTTTTTAAATGGTGTACTCAAATACAGAGGGAGAAAAAAGAGTCAATATTGTTTTATCTAACCCTCTAAAGTTAATTTTTACTTGCTGTTTGTAGTTACCAGCCTTTTGTGTGCAGGCCAATACTGATCTCTAAAAACACTAAAAGCTGAACCAAATTTGAAGAAATGTTTTTAAAATGATAGCCAAAGTATTTATAATGAACAGACTAAGTCGTGGTAGAAACTGGAAGGGTTGAGTTTGAATATTTTACCCATTATAAGCATCAGAATGTACAGTATCTCACAGTAAATATAGTGTTTCCATAATGGCTTTATTCAAGATCTGCAACACACTGATAGGAATTTTGTTTGTTTTTTTTTTTACTCTATCAAATCTAAAAAAAAAAAAAAAAATGCATAAATAAAATTTATTAAAAGGAGAAAAATTGGTGGGAGATCAAGTTTTGACTTATTTTGTACATGTGAATGCTTTGTAGACTTGCAGTCTGCACCATGCAACTTATTCTGAGCCACAGGAGACGCTCGCTAGCAGTCCCGATTTTTCATCCGTTAACTTCCTTTCATTGCTTTGTAAAAGAGTTAAATAATGTGACCTGGTTGTTTGTTAATACTCCCCTAAAAATAAACAGCTGAGTGAATATTTGAAAGATGTCATTAAAAAAACAGGAGCTAAAGTTTAACATTTCATTAAATTCCAAAATGCAGCAGCAATATAAAAATATGAAAGAAATCTGTAAAACATTGAATTTGAAATAAACTGCGATACGATAAAATCAAGTCAAATAATTTCTCTGTTTTCGCTTTATTTGAGGTGTCTAACAAGTCCAACTCTTATTTACTACATTTTCACGATAAATAAATACAAAAAAGATGCAAGAATATTTTTGTAAATGTAATAAATTGCATTTACTGTTTGTTGACTCCCCAAAATCATCCCTAGTGCCTAATTGTACAAAAAATTGGGAAATAATCTTGAAGTAAACACTGGACTTTAACTTCAAATGAACACATTAGTTTTTAAATATTAAATGCATAAATAATAAATGCTTTCTTAACAACTTCCCATGTTTTTTTTTGTTTGTTTTTTTCACAAATGTCCTAATTTAAAAAAAAACTGCTCCAGACTCCAAAGTGTCACAAAAGAAACTAGCTTCTTTTAAGTTGATTCTTGGCACATTAATTCATGACTAAATTAAAAAATAAGGGAGAAAGAGAGAAAATCAAATTGTTTATTTATGAATTCATTCATTCCTTTTCAAGAGCATCCAGAGATGCTGCTTTAGGGGAAAGCTGCCAAAAGCATCATCTGTATTGGAGTCATGAAAACACTAATGATGCACGCAAAGTGTGCTGTAGAGAAATGTGACCTCCCACACACACGTCATATTTCTGCCCCCCTGTCATCATGGGAGGGCCACTCTGAGGGGGAAAAACAAGAATTTGAGAGAAAGAGTTGAGTACTGTCGGCTGTTGGCAGACAGGGTTGCCATAGTAACAAGAGGGTGAGATCACCCAGCTGCTGCAGCACCAGCATAGGAACTCATTATGTCACCACCCATAAATCTATCTCTGTCTGTCTCTCTGTAGCTTTCACCAGCACTCTGTGCCCCCTATTCACTTTTGTTTTAATTATTTTATTTTCTATTGTTTTAGCTCTCCTTTATTGTAGGTAAAGGGAGTTGTAGGCATGAGGAGGAATGTTTAGCTACAGTAAGGGCAGAGGCTGACATGCAAAGAAACAGACTAAGGGATTGACATTCATCCATCTGACCGCATGTGGAGCTATGAGGATGGCTATCTGCTACAAAGACCCCTGTATTTGATGTGATCGGGATTTTATCAGAGACCCCTGCGTTTATACCTAGTGCTTTTGTTTGAAGACCCAAACACGTCAAGTGTATGCCATTTTGATGGTGTTTTCAACCTAACACAAACATTTCATGAAAAGTAATAAGTTAGCGGTAGCTTAGACAGTTGCACACTGTCCCTTGATAGGATCATGATCCATGTGGTTTTGTGGTGGTCCAGTTCAAGCAGAGAACCAGAAATGTACTGTAATACAGCCAAAGTACCAAGCTGCTCTTAATCAAGATTTTCTGTTGTTTTTATCAGACGACTAAATCTGTCAGAAACAGACTGGGAAGCAGTAAGATTGCAAGTCAGCTTGAGGTGAAAATTTTTTCCAGATTACTTGTATCCTGGAACAAGTGGCTCAGTTAAATGGCCTGGTTGAACTTAACTGAACTTACAACATCTTTAACATCTTAATCACATAATAAAGCACCTTATATGGTCTACAGATGACTGATTTAATATCATGATAAAGTCGACTTATTCCTTCTGTAAAATTTTACATTTACCATCCAGAATATTTAATATAAAGTCTCTTACATGTTTTTCCATCTTTGATGTGTCTGATTGATCTGATGCAGCTATATTCAGCAATGACTGTGTGTGAAATTGAACAATTTCATCTGTTTTCTTTTTCTCACATCATCCCTAAATGAGAGAAACTGTGATGTATGGTGGGAAAGCAAGAGTCTTCACATTTTGGATGACAGTGATCAGAAGCATGTAGTCAAAATGTTGTGTTAAATACTGTGATAGCTGACTGAAAAGGTCTTTCCTCTGAGGGAAGCCTTTGTGACTGACTCAACTGCAGCAAGCCTCATTACTACTGTAGGTGTCATCATGCTCCTGCAGGTCTTTCAGTCATGTAGACAGATGCCACATTTATTGAAGGAGAGAACATGCTTATGCCCTTAACTTCTGTTGTTTCTCATTATAGTTCCTTTTTTCCATCTAATGCTATGCAAAATTTTATGTTCAAATTATAGATAATTATACTTGCGTCTTCTAACTTGTAGATATGTGTTTTTGGCTAATTGATGAAAGATTTGAGGCTGCAGTCTGATTGAAAAAGTTTCATCCTTGCAAATTTTCTGTGTTGCAGCCAGAGAATTTGCTCCTGGCCAGTAAGATGAAGGGAGCAGCAGTGAAGCTTGCAGATTTTGGTTTAGCCATTGAGGTACAAGGAGACCAACAGGCATGGTTTGGTAAGAATTAAAGTAATTTTAAGCCCTATTCTCTGTGTACTCAGTAGTATCAAAGCCATAAATCTGCGGGTCTGCAATGTTGGGGGAATCCAGCTATTGTTTACATCTACACTTTGAGCTTCATCACTAGTAAACTTTGTTAAAACATCTCTAACAACATGCTAGAGAGAAGCATCCTTACCATCATAAGCTCACAAGAGAAGTGAAGTTGTTATGAAAAATACACTAATCCTTAGGATCTGCTGAACAATGAATGAAGTTCAGATTTAAATGTGTTGTTTCCTGTTTTAATCTTAGACATCAGTGTTCACCTTGTGTTTGGTGTAATTTTATACACCTGTCATTGATTTAAAAGCTACTGATCATTAAATGTTCATGCAGCCATTTTACAGATAAATGAAGACTTACAAGTCTCCAAACTGTTGACTGCAACTACACCATTGCACTGAAAATGTATGTTAATTACCTCTGCTAAGGCAGAAGTGATGTTTTCGGTGGTGGACGTCTGTCTGTCTAAATTAACTGGGTGTCCCAAGATAATTTCAGGGGGTCGCCAGGTCATTGTAAAAACATATAACCTACATTTGTCATATAAATTTTTTTTTTTTTTAAGGGCTGTCAAAATGAACACATTAACAGAAAGGTATTGATCTGTGGAATTAACTGTTAATCTTTTTTAACATGAACACCAGCATATGTTATCTTGAGGGTCGTAGTTCAAACAGTTTGGGAAGCACTGATCTAGCCGGCACTTTGTAAATGCTTGATCTTCTGCACACACAAATCTGAAAATGTCCTTTATATCCAACCCACGGTCAGTTAGAAGCACATCACCTGAATAAGGTTTCTGCAGAAGTCCACTGTTCTGTGTGATGTATTTATCACCGCAGCCTCCAAGAAGAGAAATGTAGAATGAAAATCTGTTGGTTAATTTCTTTTTTGTTTCTGCAGCCGAGTTCACAACTCGGTGAAAAGATGAAATACGTGTCAGTGCTTCACTGCTGCAAACAGAACATTCACTTCCCCAACATGGTGGATCAATCCCACACTTGTGTGTGGTGACGTATGAGCACATTATAAGAAGAGAGATGTTCAGATCCATGTGCAGTTATGCCTTCTTGCTTTCTTAGTTTCACAGCGTTTTGCAAACATTCCATGAGTTTGTACCACGTGTGCATTCTTACAGGTTTTGCTGGAACTCCAGGATATTTGTCCCCAGAGGTGTTGAGAAAGGACCCGTATGGCAAGCCAGTGGACATATGGGCATGTGGTCAGTTTCACAGCAACACACTCACATTTGTTTTATCCTTACTCATTTCCACTACAGAATTGTCATAACTTTCATGTCCATCTGTTTTATTTAGTCATTCATAATTTCTGTTTGTCATGTGATGATGTTATGAAACTTGATCAATTAACATACTCAGTCCAGGTCACTGTTGGGGAGCTTAACATCCATATTTGTATGCTTGTTAGTATTCTGGCTTCTTTTTTTACATACTTTATGTGTAAATCTACTTATTGTGCGTGTGTCAGGTGTGATCCTGTACATCTTGTTGGTGGGCTACCCTCCCTTCTGGGATGAGGATCAACACAAGCTGTACCAACAAATTAAAGCCGGTGCATACGACGTGAGTAACTAATGCTCATTTCTTTCTATTGCTGTATCTTCTTCTTACCTTCTACATGTGAGCTGTATGCATTCGGCGTGGGACATGATGTGTCCCAGTGATCACATTGTTGAAAACTAAAGGCCAGAATGGCCTTGTAAGAGGACAGAAGATGTCACTATGAGTTTGAGCTCATTTTATTGTTTTATTTATATATTGTTCAATAAGTCTTTTTTTTTAAAGTCTTTTTTTAAGCTTTTATCTGCCTGGTCTGAAATGGTTGGTGGCCTCCTGGCTGTGCTGTGTATCCTGTCTGCCACAGCAAGCTTTGCATGATGTGACCGGGTGAAGTGCCATTGCTGTTGCGAGACAGGTTGCCTGTAGTCAGACTATCTTCTAAAGCCTATTTCCCAGGCAACCACACTCCAGCAGCCTGCTCTGATGCCTCCTCAGACTTGAGGTCAATGTCCCAAGCCCATGACTCCAGGTCCCAGCCTGCCCCTCTGAACCCTAGTTCAACCCAGTGTCATGTTGCTCTGCCCCACAAATGTCATGTCCCCACTCGAGAAAGCACAGAGATCTGCAGTCAAAGGTCCACAGTGTTCATTAAAAGTGTTATTAACTAGGCTTAGAGAGTAGAGTTTCACTGCTGCGGTCCATTATAGATATTAATAAGACAAATTATATGTTATTTATACATGTCCTTAAAAAAAGAATCTGCTGTCCCATTATGTATTTTTTAAATCTGCCTTCTGTGGGAAAAATCCTCTCAACTATCCATTTGAAGAAATGCTGCCACCAGTTATGTTTAATGGATGTGATACACAGTATGATGAAGATTGTGTAGAGGGTGGTGCATCATGAAAACAGACTCTGACTTCCTGCTTGGCTCAGCTGGTCTGTTCAGCTTGATGGCATGTCTGGAAAATCACAACATTATTGTGGCATCAGCGGCACCAGATGGTAGATAAAGCCAACCATACAAATTAAATAAAACTTTTTGATGTTGTTTATAGTTTTGAGAAGAATTTGTATGACCCAAAGTTTCTGCTCTGGGTGTGCGATATTCATGTCATGATGTTAGTCTATAAAGCCCAGTTGAAGGGTGAAACCTGTTTGTTAAAGCTTAAAACAAACTGCAGCTGTATTTATGTTATGTTATGTAATTTGGTGGGAAACAGAAAAACATTAGTATTGTTATCATGTTGGAACCTATTGGAGAGTTTAATTTGTCCCATTTTTAACTACTGGAAAAAAATGCATCTTTTTCTTAAAGCAACACTATGTAAGTTTCTGATCTTTAAACTGTGTACTTCTGAATCGTTTTAATGGCACACTAATATTCACTTTTCCATGTGCACATTGGCTGATTCAGCAAAAAAAAAAATGCAAGAGGACATTATCAGAGTATGCAAGGAAAAGAAAGGGAGAAATTGACAGCATTGGACTGACTTTTACTGGCTGTAGAGAACTTAGAGAAAAGACAGGATGCAAGATGGTTGCCTTCATTCGGGGCAGTTAAAATGCAACATCTGCAAAGTTCTGTAGTGTTTGTAATGTTGTCTTATATTCAGTGCTGAACACGTTTTGTTAAATGAGTTCTATGCTGACAGAAAAGACAGATTCAAGTGATTATTGAAGGTTTTGTCACTACAAACAGCATTTTTTACATGATACAGTAAACCCTTTTTAATAATGGCTGAAGGCGCAGTGTGTAATAACTCAATAGGCTGCATCATGAAGTGATTTATAATTCATATGGGTAACTTACCAGCATCTGCAGCAGTAATAATAACCAAGTTACATTCAACCGCCTGCTTTTGTTTCTTTAGTTCTGATCTTTTTCTTCAGTCTTTACTGATGCTCAGCACGTCCTGCAAGATTTCTTTTTACAGTTACCGATCAACTATAAAAAGAGGCTCTAATAGCTGCCTGCTTCCTTTGCCAATATTTATTCATTTATCTTTGCCTTTTAATTATTTCTTTACACTGAAATATTGATCTTTGTTCTATGTCCATACTTTTGGGCTCATATCTGACTGGCTTTGTATTTAACACGTTTAGCGTGTTCATGAAACTCAGTTTCTGAAACATGATGTGTATGTACTGGAAAAAAAACTCCAATAAACTCCAGATGACGCCTGAAGGGACACATTTATTTTAAGTCACATTAAAACCTACAAGAAATATAGAAACTTAATTTTGGTTTTAAACAGACTGCTGCTTGTTATTTTATGACTTTAATGTTGCCGTAGAAAGAAGTGATGTTTTACGAGTGAGCAGTAGGCATATTTATCAGATCTTGTTGTCGTCTGGGAGATAAGAATTTATTAACTGTATTAATTTCCAGAGTTAGAAGCAACCACATCTAATGTGCACAAAAAGATGACTGATATGAATTAGCTGCGACAAGCTTTTGTAATAATGTGTGCTTTTCAGAATATCACCACTGTCATGCAAATACTTTTCCCCCCTTTTTGTCAGTGACTGACATCTGAAAAACTTGAAGCAATTGTCTTGATGGATTTTTCTTTTTTCTTAATAGTCATCATGTTTGCTGGCACATCGTTTAACTTTGAATGAAGGATGCAAGCGTGACTGACTAAGATGTACCATAGAAATCAAAGAACCATCATCAACACATCTCATCTTTTATTTGCTTGTGTAGCAGGTGTTACTAGTTTACAGTAATCAATTAATGAAAAATCCCCATTTGTCATAATATTGTTTTGGTTATCTGCTAAATAATATTAGATTAAAAATCCTTTAGCATAATCATGGCTGCAGCTTCTCTAACTCCGGTTCAGTCCAGTGTTTAAGCTTCATTAATATATGCTTGTA
Source organism: Rhadinocentrus ornatus (assembly GCA_037177495.1). Lineage (NCBI taxonomy): Eukaryota > Metazoa > Chordata > Actinopteri > Atheriniformes > Melanotaeniidae > Rhadinocentrus > Rhadinocentrus ornatus. Next base: position 22,846,934 of record JBAMHW010000018.1, on the reverse strand, counting down.
TGAAGCCAGCCAGCAGTCCATTGAGTCTGTATGATAAAAAATAAAGTTCATGGTGGATATTGGATATACTGAACTGTGTGAAACCTGGCAAAGTTAATTGGGGGAAATACTAAAGAAATATAACATTACATTTTTACCTGATTTTTGCAAGTGAAAAATTTGTGGTCTTACGCCGTCATCTCTGTTGCTGAAATAATGCGCTTGTGTTAGGGAAGTGCACAACTAGTCAAAACAGTTGACAATTTTTTTTCCTGGAGAGTTTCATTGCACAGAACTTGTTGCAGTGCTGTGTTAAAAGAACGGTGTGGCCCCTTTAAGCTACATAGAGACATACAACACATCAGTTGGTCTGACATGCAGTGCTGGTCTGAGTCAGAGCGGGCGGTCTGTGTAGTTAAAGTTAGTTTTGATAAACTGCCTGTTTCCCTATGAATGTCCAGTTTTTGCAGTTTCAAGTTTCAGCAATAAATACCACAGCTCTTCTAGTTACAAGCACAGTCCTGTGTTTGCCTTACCACTGCTGGGTAAACTAAAGGGAGTTAACTCCAAAGCTAGCTTCAGCCCAGGAGGAATCACCTTTTTTTCTTCTTCTTTTTTCTCTTTTTTTATTAAATTTCTTTTAAAATCTGTCAATGCACTCATTATTACTTCTTGCATCCGCTGTATTGCTTTTGCTAATGTTTTATGTAAAGCACTTTGAATTCCCTTGTATATAATGTGCTATACAAATAAATTAGCTTTGCTTTGTCTTGCCTTGCCTCCCGATTTCGGTTTAAAGGCGTAACAGGAAACTCTGTTGCTTTAAGCAACATTGGAAGCAACAGACCAGAGCAACACGGTTACTAAGGCGCCACAGAAAGTTTGCACTTCAGGAGCAAAAAGACCTGTCAGAAAGATAAGAAAAATAACCGGTTTTGTAGTTTCTGAACGCTTCTGTGTTCGTGTTATCCGTCTTGTTCTACATTCTACATTTTCCTCTATACATCAGTCTCTGTCATAACAAAGACAAAAACATAATTTTACAAGCTCGTTATAAACTCATCTCAAGGGAGATTACTTTGCAGGACACAGAGTATGACTTGTGATGTTAACATATTTCACAAGTACAAGTTAGGTAAAGTTTCTGGTCAACCTGATGCAATTTTCCAGGGTGAATTATTTAAATATTTTCTTGTGATTTGTTATTGTTTTTATAGCAGACAGTAATTTGAAGAGGGACAGATCTTTAAGCTTCGCAATGTGTAATATTTCTGAATACAACTAATGTCAAGATGTTTAATTTTAGTGAAAAATATTTAATTAATGCTAAAGTTAAACAAACTGGTAACTAAAACAAGTAAAAGTAATCCATTTATCAAGTCTATGTTTCTAAATATAAATGTAACTCTATTAGTCTCAGTAATGCAAGTACAATCTTCATATCTCTTGTTTCTTCTTGTTTCAGTTCCCGTCTCCAGAGTGGGACACAGTAACCCCTGAGGCCAAGAATCTGATCAATCAGATGTTAACAATTAACCCTGCCAAAAGAATCACTGCTGACCAGGCCCTCAAGCATCCCTGGGTCTGCGTAAGTCACACTTGTAGTTGTCATAGTTGTAGTTGGGTCCAAAGCGAGGCCTTCTCTTCTGCATTGAATTGGGGACTTTGTAATTGAATTTTTCTGCAATGTTTCCGTTCTGCCTGCAGCAACGCTCCACTGTGGCCTCCATGATGCATCGTCAAGAGACGGTGGAGTGTCTGCGCAAGTTCAACGCCAGGAGGAAACTCAAAGTAAACATGGCCACAGTCAAACACACTCAAACGAGTTTGCATAACACATTTAAAATGTTTATTTTTGTCCTGTCTCTAGGGAGCTATCCTCACAACAATGTTGGTGTCCAGGAACTTTTCAGGTGAGCTTTAGTTGGTCAGTTAAAATTGTGTTTACTAAAAGGTAATCTTTTGAGTACACGACATGTACAATAATACTTATCAAGTTTGTTCTGAAACCGTACCTCCAGTGTGTAATGCGCCTCCTTTATTGACACGGTTTCTATTTTGCTCTTTAAGAGTTTGGCTTGGATTTCACCATCGTAAGCAGTTTGATCACTGAGAACACAGAGGACTTTTGATTGAACATACAGTTTGTGGGCTGGATGATTGCCTAGAAAGCCGTGTTAATGCTGTTGGCTCTGTGTTTACATGCTTTAATGGAAGTAAAGCAGCTCCTCTGGATTAATGTCAACCACTTGGGACAAGTCAAGATTGATGTTGACTAAAAGAGCAGACGGGCCACACCTAAATATCTTTCCACATTACCGTAGACTTTTTTTTTTAATAAAGGCACACTAAATGGAGATAACGAGTTAGTGCTGGTACTTCAGCACATCTGCTGCTTCACTTATATAGCACATCATTCAGGGAAAAAGAAGTTGAGCATGAAAGTCTTGAGTTAAAGTTAATCATTACACACTAAGCCTCTCTGGCATGCACAGTTGATCTGTGTGTCAGGTTGCTAATTTACCCGTTAAATAACAACCAAACAAAAAACTTTGAAGGCTATAGTGAGGCTCTTGTCCCGGCTTCAGCGGCAAACTGAATCCCTCTCTGTCCGATAGTGGGACGGCAGCATACCAGCCCTGCCGCTACCACCAGCACAGCCGCAATGGCACAGGAAGGTACGTTTGCTAGAGGAGTTGTTGGAGTCGGGCACTGCCAACTTTGTCCTCAGGCTGTTGGCATGTGGCCTGGGCTGCTTGAATCCCCTCCCTCTTCCTCTTGTTATTTCTCATCCTCCCCACCTGCTGCCTGCTGCCTGCACACTGATGAACCACTTCTAAAATGGTCATTGTTGCACTGGGTCATCACACACACTCTGATATATAAATGGAAACTGCAGATGAAGCTCATCTCTTGACCTTTTACAGGCTGCTGTGCCTCTTGTTGCTCTAATGAGCACACCTCCCCTCCAAGTCTGGCTACGATTTCCTGTGTTTGGTACAGCTGCACATTTAACCGACACCTAGCATGACCCTCTGACCTTTCTGCTGGAGCGGCTGCAACTCAGCAATGCTGCGTTAACACATCTCTGCATAACACAACTGTTTTGCGGGTCTTTTAAAAAATTTTTTTTTATTTATTATCCTGCAGCATAACCATTTAAACCTTTTTATATTAAAAATTAAACAACCAGATCCACTCCGTTTTGCCTGCTTTGAACTGGTTTGTATCCACAGAGCTGATGTCCAGTCGATGCCTGCCTGTGCTCGTTGCAACCATCCCACCGCATGGCTTCGACCTCAACAGCCAGCCAAGCATGTTTCTAAGCATATAGTGCTGTACAGTTGGCATCCTGCATGGGAAGCTGAAAAAACCGAGTGCACAATGTCCCATGTTTACTATTTTTCTTTCTTCTCTTCCCTGCCTGCTCTGCTGTTTTTGTGTGAATGGACAAAACCTTGCAAAAAAAGGAGAAAAAAAATCTCCGGACATCAGTGTGCTTCAAACAAAATGATCATCAACCAGCATCAGAAGCCAAAGGGTGCGATGTGTGTTACTACATTATAGTAGCTGTATAAAGATTATTCTGGTGTAATCTGTCAAATTCATCTAGTTTATTTTGTTTGAAGCATACTAAACCTTCTATAGCTGAATCCCAGTCACATTACATGAGCAGCTGCTTGCCTCAAGGCTTTTTATACTGGAAACACTGGTTGATCTACGAGAGGATGCTTCACTGATTAGTTGTTGCTGATTTTTTTCTGTAGGACTTTGTATATTTACAAATGGTGTAAAAGAGAAGAAGCTGGTTTTAAACCTGTAGTCGACGGTTCCCTCTCGGTTTCATTACTGTTAGGAATTCATTCCTCTGCAGCTTTTAAGATGCAGACTTTGACGTGGATGCTGCATGCCAGACTTGTTGACGGCCTACAGTCGCTGCATGATCCCATCACATCAGAGAAAATTATTTCGGAATGAGTTCAACCATTGAAATCAAAGCATGACCTTTCATTCCTGCAGTTTTCATCTCTGTTTTCAGTTCAGATGTTAAGATGCAGATATTTAAACCAATTGTTTTCTTGCCTTCTCCATTGCCCTCCTTCCTTTTTTATCTGTGGAAGGTAAGGGTGGATCATTGGAACAAGATTTAAAGACAAATATGAGTGTTGATACAGTGTGTGTTCATTGTAAGTCTCTGTGTATGCATTTGAATGATTTTATTAGGTTTCCTGCTTTGTGTTGTCATTTCTATATAAGTGAGTTTTTTCATCATAAATTTGTGTCTTACTAAGAGCCAGATTATAGTTGGACCTACTACTTTAAAAAAAAAAAAAAAAAGTAATACTAGCACACTAAGTCATTAGAAATGAACTAAATTTCCCAGTTTTAACATAAAGTTCTTTTGAAGAATTAAAAAAAAAATAATAGCATATTCAAAGTAGCTCATTCATTCATCCATTAGCATATTCGGTCATGCATCCACGTTCGCTTCCTGGAAGCCCTCAGAAGGAAGGAGGATCTGCACATCAGACACTGACTCAGGACCTGGATGTATTTTTGTCCTGCTGAGCTGTGTTGTGTATTTAATGACACTGAGCTAAAACTGATTTCAGTGTTTTTTGGGGTAATTGGGACTCATTTAAAAAAAAAAAAAACTGACATAAGACTGAATAAATAAAGACTAAGTAAATTAAATATTTTGAGATTTAACCACATGAAAATGGAAACTTTTGATATACTAATATAAAAATATAAGTAGACTACAATAAATATTTTAAAAGTCCTAATTGTCATTTATTTTTGTTGTCCTGCTGCGCTATGGTGCAATTTAATCCACACTTTTCTTCCTGTTGCTGTTTAATCAGCTGTGACCCAGCTGGATGTTAAAGCTGTTGATGGCAGTTTCTGCCTCTGACTCCATCCTCATCATTTCCTCTCACTTTCTTCCAGCTTGCAAATCTTTACTAAACAAGAAGGATGGAGTGAAGGTAAGCTGTATGACACATCAGGGTTTCTGTTTGTCATGATTACTCTTCCCATCTTCTGCTATCTCGCTTTTGGTCTTTTCACACTAACTAATCTCCAACATGTATATCTGTAATACTATGTGCAGAAAAGAGTAATGCAGCGAAGTGCTATGATCAGAAGGCATAAAACAAAATTCCCAGTAACTTAATAACGGACCCCCCCCCCAAAAAAAAAAACAAAAAAACAAACAAACAAAAACTGCAGAACAACGGATTTGTTAGATGTGTGAAGCTTAACTTCACCTTTTCTAGCTTATTCTCCCTCTTCTCCAACCTTCTTAGTATCCCTTTGTCTCACCTTTGCTCGTGTCTAAGCTTCTGCAGCTCTTTTCTTTTTCTCTTGTGGGGATAAAACTGGCAGCTTCACTTTTTTTGCTGGTCTGATTAGTTCCTTGTTTCCCGATGTCTCCCTATTTTTTTCCTCCTCCTCTCCATTGCCGTCTGTCAGAAAAGGAAGTCCAGCTCGAGTGTTTGTTTGATGGTGAGATCGGCTGTCGTTTTCCTTCATTTTTCAGTCTTCGTCTCTTCCTCGGTCTTCCTTCTCCTTGTCTTTTAAGCAGAGGTGCTTCAGGCGTTGTTTCTGTTGGATTTTCCAGCTTTGTCCATCATCCTCGCCCCCCACCCTACCATAGTGTCATCAAGTCCACTTAATGTCCTAACAAATAGCATACAGTCACTTCCGTTCTGTCATCCTCCTCTGATGTCTGACCATTTACAATATCAGGTCTTTACACTTCATCCCTGAACATCACTGGAGTGAAGGCCTTTTTAATTTCAACAAACATGGATTTACAACCACTTTTCCCTTTTTAGTTATTGCATATTCATATATTCTCATTAGCTTTCATCAAAGAGAATTGTTTTCCCTATTTCCTGTAAACAGAATGGCTGTCTTGGTCACCTACAGATAATTTCCATCACTGAACTAGAGGCAGCTCAGGTGCAGATGCAGTGTATGAAACAGCATAATACTTTTTTTATTTGTGTATGTATTTTCTTTTATTCTTTATCTGATAGTTAGAATGCTTGTTACTAAAACCTTTTTATAAATGCAGCATTGACCTAAAGGTGACAGGTGTAGATGTATGTACGGTGCCTTCTATTAATGTAACACATTCAACCACATCTGTAAGTGTCCTGTGGGAATATTTGCATTTTTTTCCTCTAGTTAGCCTGAGGCTGAAGACAAAGTCCAACTCCAACTGTTTTCTTGTTCACACCACACATTCCAGATCAAGTGTGCAGCTATGATATAACTTACTAGACAACTAGTTTTCCTGCCATACAGTGGTATGTGCAGGTGAAGAGGCCGACGTCAACTTTGCTTTTGTAACTACACACACAACCATGTGTTTTTCTCATTTTAGATAAAAAGATTGAACACTTCAGATCTGATGGAGTTTCAGTTGTGATGTAAAAGCTAGAATCAAGTGAGATTAAGTGAGATTGGTTCACTGATAAATTTCTAAACAATGGATGATGTTCCTATTTAGCCTAATCCTTTCTTCTCTTTTTGATGCTACCAGACTCATAATTAGAAGTCTGTAGTCTGTAATGTGCTTGTGCTTCTACATTTTTAGTCTCTTTAAAACTCCTTTTTAGATCCATATTTGTTTTTGTTAAAACCATTTTATTTTGGCTGCTCTCATTCATACCACATTTCTACCAAACCGTTTAAGGTGTACGGAGCCCTGTAAAACTTCTTTAAGTGTTATTGTGCTGCATATTTTTCCAAAACTTAGCTCTTGGTACATGTTTATACACCTTATCATCAGGGTTACTAACCTACCAGTTGCACTTTAAAGTATTGCAACATGTTTTATTCGTCCAGTTATTAAGCAGGATACATCCATGCTTGCACACACACCACTCTCCACAATCAGATTAAAGGCCTAAATAAATTTCTTAACGCCATGCTAATTTATGTTTTGCTTTAAATTGCTGGCGGAAACTATAAATGTTTTAAAATGCATGTGGTGACTAATTATTATTTTTTTCTACCTTGTATATTTTAATTATGCAATAGAAAACAGAAATCTAGTATCAGTCACCATATCAACAAGCTGCTGTTTAAAAAGCAGAGTTGCATGGTAGCGGAGATTGATATTCAGATAAATCTGCATTTATCTCCTACAAATATACCCCATTTCTAAACAACGCAGCTTCAAATCAGCTCATTTTCTAATTTATCGGTCTTTTATTGACTTTATTTCTGCTTTTTACCTGTGCTCCTGTAGGAGGGTTTATGGTTTAGTGGGAGTCACTATGTGTTGTGTTTCTTTGCCCCAGTCGCAGGGAAACAACAGTAAAAACAGTGTAGTAAGCAGCAGCAGCACCAAAGACAGCAGCATGTCATCTTCAGCACCAATGGTATCATATCTGTTTGGTTTCTCATGTTGCTTTTTATGGCTTCATATCATCATTTCCATCTTTTTTAATGTTTAGTTCTGTCTTGTCCTAAACGTTTTATGTCATCCCATGTTAAGTAAAGGCTTCTCTGTCTCGTCCGTCATCCTCCGCCTCTCTGCCTCTGCTCTGAACACAACTTGTGATGTTGGCGGTGAATTTGATGGATTTTAAATTGAACAACTGCTCCGTGACTGAGTGTCTCTCCTGGCTCTTGTTTTACCCAAAACTCCTGCACTTAAATATATTTTCACAGTACACAACATTGACAGGTAGACAAATTACTTTCATTTTGTGGTGCAACTGCAGACATCTTAATTCTGCAGAGCCTTCGTCCTGGTGAGTCCTTTGTGTGTTGGTATGCTGCTTGAGCTTTGCTGATTGTTTGCCTTCAAAGTGGGTGTTATTGCAGTGAAAAACAAAGCTTGAGAACTTTTCCATCAAAACATGGACTGATGAGGACTTCTGGGTAAAACAAGAGCATGAGAAGATGGGTGGTGGATCGTGAGGATGCAGCCCTTCTTATTTTATATGGGATTATACCAGAGAGGTTTAGCACAACTTCAAAATATAGAAAACTGATGACAAAATTTCTTAAAAAAAACACAAAAGGGTATGAATTCAACCCCTAGGTACCACACCTTCAACCTCATTTAAGACGTCCAGCATCATACATACATCAATATGTTATTTTATAGCTTATGATGTCTTGCATGTTAAATAATTGAGATACAACATCTTAATCGGTGATCTTTAAAAATTCTCTAAACCGCAATTCTGCTTAGTCATTCTTCAGGCTCAGTAGTCTGTTCACCATCTTTTCTGCACTGTCAGCGCCTAAAACGCCTGAAAACAACACTTTAGATTCTGTAATCCCAAATATTACTGAAGGGGCTACATGCTCTAAATTTGAGTTCAGTGTTGGTTGAATGTAAGAGTACCTCGGGAAGCTAGTACACTGTGGTCTTGTCTCCCAACATGTTCCGTACTTGGAGTTCTTGAACTGCTTTGTGCTGAATGTTTCTGTGACAGGGTCAAGGCTGAGGCTGAGGAGTAGTTACACAAACATGCAGCTTGTGAGCACTAAGCTACAACTAAAGATGCAGACTTTAAAATGTGTTATCTTTAAAAGTTTTTACTTTGATGTTGATGCAAACTGTGATCACATGTTTTTTTTAATAAAAAGAAAAATGTGTCACCTGAAAACTAAATGCACACACATGCAGATACCTTCCTCCTCAGTCAGCGACCTGGCTGGTGATATTTGTTTAGCTGTGTTCATGGCAGTATTTCTGCATTTTGGAGGTTTTTAAATCCTGTTGGCCACAGCGCCAGCTAAGAGGGAGCAAGCTGACTGAAGCTTTGACAGCTACAATAAATGCTCCACAGCTCTGTGCTGTACCTTGTGCTTTGTTGTGTGTGCGTGTGCATAAGTCTGTTTTGTGTGTTCCTATTGTCATGGAATATGTTGGTATTCCGTGGCATCGTTTGCTGGTCTCCCCCCTTTCATCAATCCTCTCCCTGCATGATAAAGTGTCTCCTGCCTCCCCCCAGGAAGCCCAGACAACTGTTGTACACAACCCAGCTGATGGCACCAAGGTAAGCCGCTCCTTCCCGGATACTAGCATTCAAATAAAGAATGAGGATTTTCTCTAAATGCATCTCCACAAGTGAAAGTTAAAAAAATGCTTCAAAATTTTAAATGGAAACACTGTCAGACTTTCACTCTGCTTGCCAAGTGCTACTATCACAAGATATTTTTCCACTGACACTACTGTTGCTTTGCCACACGGCATGCTTCCTTACGAAGAGCGCTTACACTCCAACACTCAGTCTTACATCCCTTCTAGTTTAGATTAGTGACTTTGGAGAACTCCTTGGCTTCTTTTTTATTTGTGGCCTTCTGCGCCTCCCATTGCTGCTGTCCTGCTGGGTTTGTGCTCCTGGGAGGGAGTCATCCACCCATTCATCTGTCTGTGTGGTTGACTTGATGTCCTTATAGACAATATGTCCAAAGCTTCTCAACACTCTCACTTACAAGTTTTTCCTTAAAAAAAAAGTTTGCTTGTCTTTCCACCAACTTTTCTTCTGTCTCCGTCCACGTCTGTTTTTGTCTGAACCCGTTGTGTTGACAGGGCTCCACAGAGAGCTGTAATAATGCAGAAGAGGAGGACATGAAAGGTAGGAAAGGTACTTGTCCAATTTTCACCTATTCCGCATGCTTTGTGGCGCACAGTGTATCACATCCAGACCAGATAAATTATCTAACAATAAATGTTTTTATTTTATATTGGGGTAATGCATGGCTACTGGGCAGATGTTATAGGGAATTATCAGAATTATCCACAACTGAAAGCTTGGGTGAAGGTACTGCATACTTGGAGATCCAGTGTGTTTCGTAGACTCATCTAAATACCATACTGTGCATATGTAGGGGGCTGAAACAGTTATGCTATTACAGATAATACACTTGTGTTTTTGTCTCTATTTACATTTCCAATAAAAACTGACATTCTGGTGATGTTATGTATACAGGGAATAAAAGTCCTATTTTAACCTAATTGCTCCAGAAGAATATATCCTATAAGTCACTTATAGAAAACGGCACTGCATGTCTCAAATTTACTCCCTTTCTAAGTCTGACTACTCAGTTTACAGGATGGGGGCAAAATGTTTGTATGTGATTAGAAACATGGTTTAGATTAATTCTTAAATCATAAACTAGATAAAACAATCTATGAGCCAGTTAGTAATATAGCCCAAATAAACTAGCATGAACTTTTTAGCCTGTATTTCTGGAGGGGGCAATTTTTCATGTAGTGAGTCTGTTAATAATTTCACATTTCCAGATCACACTTTGGTGTTAATATTAACAAATCAGATTATTGGCTATCTCAGTTTTTATCAAGATTGTCTGCTATTGAACTTATAGTGGCTGTAGTCACTAACGTTCCACTTTAATTGAGCCTGTTTTAGTTTTGATGGGTTGCATCAGGAGTAAAATGTGGATCTGCCTAAACTGCAGCTTTGAAATGGCAACTTGAGCTGTCTCTTAAAGTGAGTCAATTCTCAGAGAGCCCTTTGGTAAAATGTCCGTCTACACGGGAGAAAAGACGTGTTTACAGCCTGCAGTACAGGGGGCCTAACCCTGCTGTTTTTCTGTTCGCCTGAATGATTCCCGGTTCAGTTATTTTTCTGTGTGAAAGATTTTGAACGTTTTGTGAGACATCATCATCTCAGTTCTCTTTCCTAAAGGAGCATCCAGTGCATTCACTGCTGAAGCAGATAATAAAGGAAGTATTGAACCTTCTTTCTTTAACATGTAGAGAATTCTTCTGACTCTTAAAAGAAGAGGAAAGATAAATACCACGTAGATATACTTCAGGGTCATTTCATTATGGAGAAACCTTCCTAAGCAAGAAAGGGCTAGTCATCTTTGTCTCCATCACTTTCACTGAATTCCTTGAATTTCAAAACATCGGGAATTCACTGCTGAACAAACAATATGTGGTGCCTTAGCCTTGTTTTAATTATAGATGAATGGCACCAAGATACATTCAGCTCTCCAGATAAAGGTTAATCCTGTTACTTGAGGTTGTGTTTTGTTCATTTACCAGCTTTTGATATTTCAAGAGGCCGGAGTAGTAGAAACCAAAAGCAAAGCCAACACAGTGCTGAAGCTAAATTACTGAGGTGGAGACAACCATGGTCCCAGATAAATTCAGAGAGAGGACAGGAATTTATTAATGATATCTGGGTTATTTCTAGTTAACATCTGTCAAACCCAAATGGCTAAATCAATTTAGCCCAGCAACGGGCCACATTTGAGCCAAATATTCTTTGTTGTCTGGGTTGTTTGGTTGTAGGAACATCCTCTCAGTCTCCTGGTGGGTGTGCATCTGTCCATATTTGTGTTTGTTTTGTGATGATGGCAGTGGCTGCCAGTGACTCTGCTAACACAAAGTGTATAGGGTTAGGACAGTGCAGCACCACTGTGGAACAGACCCCATCTCCTCACAACCCACTACCCATCTGTAAGTCAACAGCAACCTTACCTGACTCAGGTCTCACCTTTCTTTCCTGGCTTTCCTCTTACAACCAAAAACTGTCCTTAAGCCACACAAGTATCCTGCATCCAAAACATTATTTAAAAAGTAACACATAAAAAGATTTTCTTTTGCCCTTCTGTGCTGCCATCTACTGGTACATTGACTTAACTGCAGCTCACTACTCCCCTCTGATTATCCAGCAAATGTCTGGAGTCTACTATTTTGCTACTGTTACACATTTTGTGTATTATCAGTTAGTTATATAATTAGCAAAGCAGAGAAGCCACACATATAACATTTTACTGGGATGACTGTACCCACCTGCAGCTGGTCCTCTGCAGGAGGGTGTTAGCAGTTCCACTGTCTCTGTAGCTCAGACTGGTCCAGCTCAGCCCTCCCGCCCTGAACCATAGTCTGCCCAGTCACCCCCAGCAGGCAGCAGGAACCTGCAGCAGAGTAAGTGAAAGGCAGGCTGTGCAGAGCTTGAGCAAAGGCTCCTGAAGCGGGGTTGACGTGGTCTGTTGGAACTTTCTGTGCTTTTTGTTCTTGTGTGCTGTAGACAGACTTTATGAACAGAGAAACATGCATATATTTTTTAAGGTTTTCAAACTGCAGCTTCGTGACCATCCATAGTCTGCGTATTGTCAGTCAGTATGGTCTCTGCTGGTTTATTCTGAAATAAGCTATAAGTGTAAATGATATTGTGTGTTTTATATGCGATCAGCAATTTCAAGGTCTTGGCAATTTCTGTGGTGATTTTTCCATCAGCTGCAAAATTTTGTTCAAAATGTAAAAATTTGCTGTTTATATGTTGGGTTTATGCGTACCCTGTTTGGTAACATTTGCACCTTTAAGCATACAGCTTTAAATACTTTTACTTTCAACATAGAAAACATGGTATGTTTTTATCAGGGTGACTTTAAATGTCATTTTTTGCTAGAGGCAGGGCCCACCTGTGGAATTAACCGGAAATGTCAGATGAAGGGTAGAGGGTTTATGTTTGACATCCAGATTATTCCTGTCAGTCTATCCTCTTCCAACTACCTCTACCTCCTCCTTTTTCTTCTGATTTCAGCTCGTAAACAAGAGATAATTAAGATGACGGAGCAGCTGATTGAAGCCATTAACAATGGGGATTTTGAGGCCTACACGTAAGTTGAATATATTACAAAATGTTTTGTTTGTTTTTTACAAATCATCTTTAAAATCTCTTGTTGAAAACATTTAGCCAGTTTAACTACAAAGAAAAGGATTATTTTTTGCTTAATTTTCTTCTGACAGGAGAATCTGTGACCCTGGACTGACTTCCTTTGAGCCTGAGGCCCTTGGAAACCTAGTCGAGGGCATGGACTTTCACAAGTTTTACTTTGAGAATCGTAAGTTGGTCATTTCAGGTGTTATTACACGCTCTGCTGGATCAGTGGGAGTTGGTCAAAAAGGCACAGTCGGCACAATTACATGACTCTAGGTGCTAGATCAGAACTGGGCTTTTTAAAATAAAATTAAACTAAATTAACTGTAAAGCCACCTCATTCAACCGTTGATATTTTAACATTTTGCTGTCAGCTAAATTGTTCGTTAGCAGGACAGCAGGAAAGAGCCCATTACTAACAAGCTAAAAGGGACATATAAACACTGAGCATCAGATGTTAAAGATATTTAGCCAATAACTGGAACGTGTATGTATACTGGGGCATGGACAGTGGTCCAATTAAATGGCTGGGTCTAAGTTTAAAAGTTCATGTAAATGTACTGCAGCTGATCCCTTTAAGTTCATTGTAACATAAAGATTTTACCTCAAAACAGACTACTGGGAATTCTCTTCTTCCGTGGAATAAAAAATGTTCTGAGAAGATTATATTCTACTATAAGGTCTTCCCACAAAAAGTGACTTCAAAACATCAAGAAATTACAAACACTGAGCTCATTAAATCTGTTTTTTCTTCTTCCTTTTGCAACTTACCACTGATAAATCAGTTATTTTCTTGGTTTATCACAAAGGAGTTGTGTCTAACTTGACAATCCGAGCCGAGTGGAAAATCGGTTACTTTTCCAATATTCACATTAGAATTTAGGGGCATGTTTGCTTCTAACAACATCTGGTTTTGAAGGTGAATTTCATCCCTTTTAAAAAGCAGCTTTTGTAGTAATTTGGAGCATGTCTGAGATTGCATACAGCAGATTTTCTCATTTCCATTTTTCTAGTTCTAAGTAAAAACAACAAACCAGTGCACACCACTATTCTCAACCCTCACGTCCACCTGATTGGTGAGGAGGCTGCCTGCATCGCCTACATCCGCCTGACGCAGTACATTGACAGCCAGGGACGGCCACGCTCCTGCCAGTCGGAGGAGACGCGTGTGTGGCATCGCCGCGATGCCAAATGGCTCAACGTGCACTTCCACTGCTCAGGGGCCCCAGCTGCACCGCTGCAGTGAACCGACAACCCAGGCCCAGGTGAGACTTCCACATGTGACTGAAGACATTTAGAAAGGTGCAGCAATGGTGAATGTAAAGATTTTAAACTTCAGTAAAACTTCCTCTTTACTGTTTTCAGCTCTTGAGTAAAAAAAGTATTTTTTTAAACTAACATTTTTATAAGGCTAGAATATGTCTTGTCCTCCTTTCTTACATTAAAGGAAATGGTATGGAAGCAAAGTTTCCAGACTTTCAAACCATATTGAGATGATGCGGTGCAATGATCAGGATGAAAGTTTGAGCATTTTGCCTCACATGGACCAACAGATAAGGCAGTACCTTAGCCATCACCTTCTCCACCCCATCTGTGAGGCATCTGTTGTTACTTCTTGTAATAATTGAACTTCTACTGCCATGACGTACGGGTCAACCTTTGAATGACTGGTGGTCGAGCAAGACCATAGACCTAGCTTCTGATCTAGTGCAGGTCATTTGGTGTAGTTTCCCATGAGGGTTCTGCAGGTTTGACCTGTTACAGATCAGGCTGATCCCAGCTGAGACATGGCTGTCCTTGAAGAAGTGTTTCTCAATCCAGGTCCTCAGGACCCACTGTCCTGCATGTCTGGACTTACACCAAAGGATTTTCCCAGTCGCAGACTAAAAACAGAAGTCTTTGGGAAATCTTAGGAGTCTTACTGGAGTCACAGCGCGCTCCGATCATCTCGATCGTTAAGTTGAAGATGGTAATCTGCGCTTAGTCTTCAGTCTGCAACAACATCAAACAGTCGCAGTGACGAAACATGATCAGCAACCAATAGATGAGCTCTAAGAAAAGCAGAAACAGGAATCCTGACGGTCCGAACATGGACGAAAAAAAAACGAACAAGAACTGGTGATGAAAGAGGAACAGGTGGTTTTTTAAGAAGTAAATAAATGCTGTCGGTCAATTTATTTGTTACAGTATAATTATCTAAAAAATGAGAGAATAGAAAACTCATCTGTCCAGATTCTGATGAGTGTAACACCTGGTGGAGATTCAAAGGCAAACTTAATAAATATCCTGCAGGGAAACTCCCCCCTTGTTTGCTTTGCTGTGGGCAGATCAGCACTGTTCCAGATCAAAAATCTAGTAGTCTTGTAAATAGTAATTCACAGTCTTTGTCAAATTGCAGTCTGAGACTAGGCTGAGACTTAAAACTCTAAACATTTGTCTTTAGATGTGAGCAGGTAGTTTTCTAGTCTTTTGCAAATCTTTTCTTCTGATGTAAGCCCAGCATAAGATTTACTAAAGACTTCCGTTGTTAGTCTATGAAAATCGTTGGGTGTAAGCCCAGCTTTAGACGTGTTCCTACTACTCCAGACTACTCCAACACATCTGAGTCAGATGTTCTCATCAAGGTCTTTGCAAGCCCGTTAACAAGCCCTTCATTTAATTCAGGTGTGTTAAGTAGGGTTACCTCTAAAACATGCAGGGCAGTGGGTCCTGAGGACCAGGATTGAGAACGGTACAGTGTGTGAGAATGAGCGTAGAAATTACTTAGATTTCCAAGCACAGTTGTGGATGGACGGTGGCCGTCAGTAGCCAGAATTCAATGAGACATAAACATGTTTTCATCTCTGAGTGGATCCAGTGGCCTCAGGTGCACATTTACTTGTTTTAAATGATTAAGTACGAGTTCCTAGAATGAAGGAAATCTACTTGTTGTCACATGTCTGTTAGGCATCATCATATAAACCTCCATACAGGGCTCTGTTGTTACATAGTGTGCATAGTGACTCCAAGGCAGTCCAGTCTAGCTGTCTGCTGTGGTTTGAATGCCTCAAAAACTTCCACTGTCAACACATTGGATGACTCAGTACGTTTGTGGCATCCTTACGATATTCAAATATTTTTGTCAATTTTAATGTCAGAGTAAGCACGGAAGCTCAAGAGAAATCAAAACCCTACTATTTTCAAATTGTGTTGTTTTGGGGAAAAAAAATGTCCTATAAAACTGTTCAGATTAGGAACACTGGGAGCTGAAAGCTTGCATGGTCTCTGCAAAGAATTAATACTGGAAAAAAAACTAAACCACCTGTATGAGGGCTTTTATTTGTTTCGTTGTGTTTTTAATATATATTTTTAATAAACTGAAGAACTTCCTTCTCTCTTCTTCAGGTATGCCTGAACTCTAGAGCTTTTTGGAGCGTTTTCTCTCCGTGGTTGGATTGGAGCCTGGATCCTGGCTGGGACGAGGCTGCTCAGAGAACACAAAAGTGGGGAATATATTTTACAAACTTTTAAAAAGGAAAAAAAACAAAAGAAAAAAAAGCACATTTTAAAAGGTTGAATGAATAACCGACCCACACCAATCCAGTCTATCCCTAGCTCGGTGACGTTTGGGTCCAGCTGATATCAGCCCACTTTTTGCAGATGGTGCATGTTTCTGATGGCAACAGGGGTGATGCTGCCCTGGTCCTTTTCCCCTGTCTTTGTTTGTCTGCCATGTGGAATATAAATGTAAAAATTCTAAACAAGTACACTTCACTCACAGTGGGTATGGCTGGGGCAGCAAGTATTTCTATAATAATGTGGTTATTTGTTTAGACAGAGCAGCAGAACGTCTACTTTCTGCAGGTATTGTTGGGATGTGGGTGGGGTTTACGGGGCTGGGAGCAACTAACAGACTTTAACCTCAGTTTGAAAAGTCAGGCATGAGCGTGTGTCCACAATGTTTTAAAGGGGATGCATTAGTGAAGGGATCTTTACTTTTTTTCTTTTTGTATTATGTGTTAGTAAAAGCTTTGTTTTTATCTCCTCAATGATGGAAAATATTTTAAAGTATTTTTGTTGATAATGTTTAATTATTAAAAATGGGGATTTTATTTAACAGAAGTTTTTTTTACAAATAGCTATTTATGTAAGAAAAAAGGGTAAACAATTTGCTTTCAGGGGAATTGGACATAAAAGGTGGTGGGTTTTTTCCCCCTTTTGTTTTGTGGGAGAGGTTGTGAGGTGCACCAGTGTAAATACAAAGATATTCATACACAACATGCAAGCACAGATACACAGAAAAGGTTACTGCTCGCTCCGAGGCCAGGCCAGCTCATCCTGAAGTTGCAGAAGGCCTCCATCTGTTTGGGCTGCAGCGTTTAAGTCAAACATAGGATGGCACCATTGGTCAAAGACTAAAGCTCCTCACATTTTATCTGAAAGAACGAACGCACTCACACAAACTTTTTTTTTTTCTTATTTTTTTCGCTGTGTGTTTCAGGTGAAGCATGAATAATGGCCTGTACTGTTTTATGCACAGACACTTAAGACTCGATGCTGTTATGTTTGCTCTTCGGAAGGAGTAAACCGTTCTGCAACTTCAGGTTATGCTTGCCAAAATGACTCCCTCCTACCTTACCTCTGCCCCTCTACTCTTATCATTCCTGCCTCTTGTACTCTAAGATGTGACCTCTGCTAACTGGTCCCATTACTGTCTCACTAAGACCAAGCTGTGTGATGATGATGATGTCACCTTTGCGCCTGTCTCTTTGTTTTGAGGTGTTCTTAAAATATGTATATTGTGCGTCTTGGCTTGCTGTAGTCTGTGGAGTCTTGGCGTTTTAAAAAGCATGTCAAAACGGGAATGCACCTGGGGGGGGGGGATTACGATTAGAAGAGGGTTACATCAGCTTGAGAGCTGTGGGACCCTTGTCCCTTTTATCACTTTGTTGTAAATGTTGTAGTTTTAAATTTTTTATTGTTGATATTTTTTTTAATCTGTTTTAGCCAGAAATGTTTTCAAGAGATTAAATTAATAGACAGATTTCCACAATCCCCCCCCCCCCTCCTCCCTCTTTTCCTCTTTATAAATGCACCTGTTGATCTTCAGACACTGAAATAGACACAAGTTCCTGTTTGTCATCAGATTTACAACTTCACAGAAGCACACGAGCGTGAGGATTCTCCCTTTTGACGAGGACGAAACATATCTGTGTCAGCGCTGTTGTTTCACCGTGTCGTAGCAACTTTGTGTGTGTGTGACTTTGTACTGGTGGAGGGGGGAGAGGCTCGCTGCGTCCCCCGTCTCTGCCACGCTGCTCCATAATCGTGCATTACTTTACGCTGTTGCTGGTGGTCGCCTAAAATAAAAAAATCGCAGTGAGGCTTCAAATCATCGCGTATCGTGTACCAACACACTCAAGAAGACTTTTAACATTGTGAATCATATGTGAGCCCCTTCTGCTCCTCTCCGAGTGCTGTGACATATCCAACATGTTATGAAAACTGTGTTTCCTCCCACCGTTTGCACCATGATGAATCGTCGTAAAACCAGTACTGAAACTATGTGATGTTTTTATGGTTTGAGGACACTTCTGTTTGTGCTCTGGGTACAGGCCCAGTTGTATGCTGATGCTACAAAGACACTTTTTTGTATTTATTTTTTTCTACATTGTGTTTGCATTTCCTCACAATCATTGTAATGTTAAAAAAAATAGGATGCAATTAAATTTCAAAGTTAATGGTTGTATTACAAAGCAAGTGTTAGAGGAAGATTGAGCCTTGAGTCAGTCATCAACGATTTCCTTTTAACCTGGCCAAATTACACAGTCTGCTCAAGAGCCGAGTCTGCGCTCAGTTTTGGATTTAAAATGGCAGGAGCAAACATCACCTTTTCCTAGTGATATTCTAGGCGGTAAAATCTTACACACATGTACACTAAATTATTGACTTTATGTTGGCCTCTGACATTAAAATAAACACAAGAGCTTTTTATTACCCGAGTTTGAGGGTAAAAATCTAAAATCAGCCTTGTGGGGTTACACTGAACCATGTGACAGTTGATTGAATTACATCTTTCCAGCATTGAATCTGTTAAAGGGAAGACTGGCCACAGAATATCAAGAACTATTGATCTCCAGATTAAGAATGTTAGTCCCTAATAAGAGCAGAGTTATTTAGGATTATCAGCCAATCTGAGTCTTGGTCTGATTTTTATTTTTATTCTTACAGCACACAGTTGTTAACTACAAAGCATAACTACATAAATTTTACTGAAACATCAGCAAAAATAACCACGTTAATGAAATTATTTAATTTTTTCCCCTCGAACAATCCTCATTACACTTTTCGTCATTGCTAAAGTAAAGCTGGGACATTAAACATTCATTTGAATTAATTGTTCCATAATGAAATTGAACTTGGCTTTTAATGCCAAAACGACATTAATGCTTCTCTGGGACATACTACACGTTCTCTTCTATTATCCTGCCTGATTCAGTAAAAGTTGTGAGCTGCCGGAAACATACGTGGGGTGTGTATCAGTGACATAAGCTGCTTTCACACATCCTGAAATGTTCCTGAAGCAGTGGCATGTGGGAACGTCCACAGCATTTTTGTTAATTTTGTAACCAAGCCTCAGATAAGAGCTCTGAAACAACTGGTGAGACAGTGTATGAATGCGTCAGCAAATATTGTTTTGCATTTGGTGAGTTTGTTCTTTCTGCTGACCTGTATGCTGCTCATCTCTATTCTCAACCTGCTGTAAAGAAAACAGTTATTTCCACAGCATAATTTCTGTATCATGTGCCGCCTCCTGCATACTCCAGCTAGCCATCCTCCATGCTGGGAGAGCACATCTCCACCAGAAAGCCTCCTGCTATCATGTGAATTTGGGGGAAGAGCAAATGTAGATAATTGGACCAAATTGTCTGGGCTTTCTCTTGAAAGTCTCCTGTATTCATGTGTGAAAACCTGGTAAGAAACAGCCTTTTCTTCATGAATCAGGCATTTGATGTATTTTACGCAATGAGTCTGAAGGGGAAAGCCAATAAGTTGATTGACACTATCACTGTACTCATGATCTTTAACTAGATATTGGGTTTTCTCAAGCCAGCTTTAAAAATAAATAAATAAATAAATGTCTGCTTTTAACTTGCTTTGTATTACACCGAGCTGAACTGAACTAGGGGGAGACAATTTGCCAGATTATTTGGAAAATTAAGTATTTAACACAAACTGGTGTTAAGACTTTGCCACATATTCTGTTAATACTAAGTTTAAGCAGGAAAAACACAAAATTTCTAACTTTCTGGCCGATTTTAGCCGTTTCACTTTTCTGAATTAGAAACAGATTAGGAAAAAAAAAAAAAAAAGACTTGAAATGTACCACAGAAACCAACTTTGGTCTTCACACCAACCACAGCAGGAGCAGTACTTCATAACTGCACCTATGATCAAAATATAGTCTGTTCAAATACTTTGGCAAATATCTGATCTTTAAACTGAATTGTGAGCATCAAGTGTCTAAAACAGATGTTGAAATTAATTTAAAGCCTTACAATCTTTTATCAGCAACACCATATATATGCAGTTTTACAAATGGAAGAAATATGCATGTCTAGTTTCTGGTCATTTTCACTGTTAACTTGATAAAGAAATGGAAATTTGTTATTTGCATCTTTGAGGTTATGACATGGCTGTCTGAGATCAAAATCAAGTGATGTTATTTTGCATAAAAATGTATAAAAGATTAGCGAAAGCCTTGGCTTGTATGTGCCCCTTTCACAGTAAATTTATTGCATTGTAACCTTACAGTATGAAGAGACCATTTAAGTCTAAACTCAATTGGATGCTGGATTTTTGCATGATCATAAACTTAATAAAAATCCTACATTAAAAATGAGTGTTTATTTGGATGGTTACTCTTTAGTTTTATAAGTCTGGGGTTTGTTTCTGCAGCTTTTAAATCTGTCTGCATCCGGTTAAAGACATTTTTAGAGCTCTGTTATAGTCCTCTAGTCTTACTGCAGTCCTCATTTCTCAAACTCTAGTGAGTTGAGCATCAACGGGGTATGTGCTGGAGAAGCAGGTTATCCTCTGGCTTAACTTACAATAACAAGTTAGAATGCATCAACCATGTAAATGAATCAAATCCATGTCTCTGCCACACCGTTTGGCAGGATAATCTAGCTCTGGTTAAGAGAATATACACCTGTTGGATTATTTAAAGTATGTGAGAAAGTTTTAGTCTTAAGGTCAGATGCTTTTTAGGGCTGCGCTTTGCACAAAATAAAGAACAAACTGAAAATTAGTTTTAAAAAAAGTCATTACTAGTGACTTTTCATGATTATTTTTTATTTGCGCAGTTATTATAGTTAGCCTTATTTTAAAGCATTTTATTAATGATTATAGATATTCTTTATATTATTTAGATTCGATTCATTGCCAGGTAAGATTTTTGCAAAAGGTAGGCTCATGGTCTTCCCTGCTCTGCGTCTGTTGGTGTGACTTTACATTGAGATGTTTGTGCCACAATTGTTATAAAGATCTTGGTGATAATGCTTAAACATTGCTACATGAGAGATCTGGAGAGGAAAATTAAGAAAAAAAACGAACATCAGGGGAGTCTGAAAAAAAAAAAAAAAAAAAGACCACAAAAGTGTTTTTAACATTTTGACAAAATGGTTTCAAACTGCTTGCTTCATACTTGATCAAATTTAGTCGGGACAGCTTTGTTTTGGTTTCATCCACAACCTCTGGATTTGTCTTTGGATAGCCCTGAAGCAAACTTCACTGTAAAGGCTCACTTTCACTCACAGTTGTGAATAAACTTGTGGGTTAGGCAACTTTTTATTTAAATTAAAAAAGGTAATATGCCAAGACATCAATTCTTTAAAAAAAAATCCCCCCACCCCCCCTCTAAATAAGCCCTCTATAAAAAATGTCAAGTTTTTGTTCAAACAAACCAAAATTTTCCCTTTAGTATGTTTACAATATGCGCTACCAACACTCACCTCTAGGGGTCACCACACACCAAATAAACTCAGCGAGGTTGAGTTAAAAAATAAATAAATCCTTTGAATTTCATGTTTTTGTGGTCAGGTGAACAGAAGAAACCTTGACTTTACAGTGGACAGTGTAGTACATTACTGGGCAGCTTTTACTTGATTTAGTCCAGCGTTTGAGTTAATGTGCTATTCAGAGGCACATATTTTGTTTGTAATCCAAATCTTAGCTGAACAATAGCAAGCACAGACCAATATTACTAAGACAAAGACAGCAGACAGTAGTCTTGATGATTTTTATTAACATCAAATGACTTATGTAAAAGTGGAAAAGGAGGAAAAACACTGGGTCTCATCACCATCATGTTCAACACAATAGAAATCTGCACATGTTCTGTATGAGCGGGCAGGTCTCAGGTCACCTATACTCCAGTCAGATTTTTAAACAGAAGTAGATACACAGTACTGCAGGCGTGCTTTGACCATTACTTTCTACATCAGAGCAGGATAGGAAGCAGAAAATGAGATGATCTAGTACCATTAAGTAAGTTACCCATGATTAATTAGTTTCCGTGAAGAACATATGAGGTTTGTCTCAAGGTGTTTGTTATGGCATAAAACACAGCTGACCACTGCCTTATAGGTGACCTGGAACACTCCCATGATCAGTCTCTCTCAGATCACACATCCTTCACTCATGACCAAAGGCAACAAACACCAATCACCAAGCTGTCATGGCTTTACGTCCAAGTGCATCACGCATCCTGGCTATTAAAATTCCCACTGGACACCTCCCTCCTCTTTGGAAAAAGGAAGTGGGATGATTAATCCATGCAAATTGTGATTCTTCAGTCTGATACAGTAGCCAGAGATGTTTGTGCTGACATGCTTCATGTTGTCTTTGATTGTGCACTAAGAAGCGGGCAGAAGAAGGTCCGTCTGACTGAAGTTAGAAAACCTGAAAAAACTCAGTCTGGTTTCATTTCGCCTTTTTGGCTGTTGTGTGAACATTGGCACTGAAATCTTAGTTCAGAGACTAGTGCACATTAGCAGTCCGCCACTCTGATTCACATGTGGCAATGTAATCTGCCACAGAATCCTTACGAGAACAGAAAAACTGTCCATGCAACATTTTCTAGTGTTTCTATGTCATTTCCTTGATTCAAGGAAAAAAAGAGTGAAACAGAGAAGGACGCCACTTTTCTCCACTGAAAAGTCCTGGGTTTAATAAAAAGGTTGAACTAGGGTATACAATCTTTTCTCACTGTAGACGGTCTCAGCAGATTAGCTCTACTCGACTTCATACACAGCTCCAAGGCCACCTTTCTTTCTGAGTCCACGCAAGCAAAGAAGAAAAGGAAAGAAAAAGAAAAGAAAAATGAGGTCAGAAAAAAACATGACAGAAAAAAGAATTAAACTTAAAGATAAAATTATAGATTGAAAGTGAGAAACAGTATCAGTTAAGATGGCAATTTATCAACAAGGGAAGGGAACCAGCCTGTATCTACATGCATGGGGGAAGGATTTCATTGTTACACCAAAGCCATGCAGCAGTAATAAGCAGGGACAACAGCAAAGGGCCACCAGTCACATGTATGAAATACTCAGCAGTCACCAGTCTAACAGCACACATGAAGGGTGGGGGGCGTGTGCTGCGGGACCTGCAGAGCTTCTCTTGTTGAGGAAAAGTCAAGCCAGGGAGTTGAAACTGAACAGGAAACATGGTAAAATGGCCCATATGCCATAAGCAGGCGTTTGGCACCACAGGGACAGTGAGGTGGAGGGTTGGGGAAGGGTGTTGCCTTTGGGTAACAGCTGAGAAAAGCAGGGAGGGCAAGTGCACAGCAGGATGGAAGACATCTGTTACACCACGTTTAGGGTTCCCATGGAGACAAGACTGACCAACCTTCTCCCTCCCACCCCCTTTTCTTCCCACTCGAGCAGCGCTCACTCACCACGCACTCGCAGCATGGTAGCAGACAGACGAGGGTGGGAGGGGCAGGTTTTAGCAGCTTTGTTGTGCATCCCCACTCCTGCTTTTAAACCTTCTGCCCTCCACATCTGTAGGAAAAAGGCAACGCGTTACATCTGCACAGTAGTAAAAACGATTTCTTTAACTTCATTTCTGCCTATATTGTAGATTAAGATAAATACAATAAAGCACGTTCAAAACAGCAACTGTACAAAAACCAAAATAAATAGAGAAGTAATGATGGCAGTCTGACTACATCTGGCACAATAAGCAGCGCTCGTCTTTGATTTTTACTTAATGATTTAAAGTCTGTACAAGATGTCAGCCTAAAGCACATGGTGAAATATCTATTCCCCAGTTGTGGTGCATCATAAGCAAACAAATGTTTACAAATAACCAAAAGAAATTATTTTTAGCTTTATTGACAAAACA
Organism: Rhadinocentrus ornatus; assembly: GCA_037177495.1. NCBI lineage: Eukaryota > Metazoa > Chordata > Actinopteri > Atheriniformes > Melanotaeniidae > Rhadinocentrus > Rhadinocentrus ornatus. The sequence continues at coordinate 22,822,893 of JBAMHW010000018.1, read as the reverse complement.
ATCTGAATCTGTTAATAACTTTCTAAATCCATCCAATGTGTAAATAACCCACAAAACCTAAAACTTAATCACCATGTTTTTACGGTTTTTATCACTTTCACCATCAACTTGCTTTTATCCCAGTGAAAAGACTGTTTTGATTGTTTTGGCAATGAAGCGTTCTCCATTTTGTCACCATCCCCAGAGGCCAGTTAGAATCCACCAGATAGTACCCACCATGCATCCAGTAAATGCTGCAGTTGATATATATGGATACATTAGAAAAAAATAAAAAAGGACATTAAATGCATAAAAAACATGTCAGCCAAAACAAACAGACAAACATGATAACTATTTTGATCACACAGATCAAAATGAGTGTTTCAGCTCAGGCTGATGGTACAAGGCCATGCAGTTTAGTGAACAATGCAACCAGGTTTACAGTGAAAAGCACCCACATCAAAACATAATAAAATGGGAGGTGAATCTATTATCTGACACACTGCAAGACTTTGAATGTGACTAAACTGCCTTTATGTCACAGTGAGTTGTTTGACAGTAATAAAACTATTTTTGATCCTCCTGACAGTCAAGTTCATCATAATTCTCAAAATTAAGACTGAAATACAAATATTAATGTAACTAGGACCCACCACAGCAGATAATAGTGTAGTGTTAGCCAATGAAACAGTTTGATGAGGAAATGATCATTTGGCAAAGGTGTTTGGACAGAGGAGCATTCAAAGTCCCAACTTAGAGGAAAAAAATTAAAATAAATGCCGATATTCAGCGCCATGATAGAAAACAGTCCACCACACAGAGATAGTAGATAGTCTGATAAATAACATGCACAGGAGGGATTTGTTCGTCATCCATTCTTTTGCTCTCCCCTCTTTTAGTAAAGTCACAGTCAACAAGCCAGAAACCATCCAGTCAATCACACACAGCCATACTCGTACCACAGAGACTGGCTTTCCTCTGGGCTCAGTGACTGGTTTGAATCAATCATACCACTGGGATCAACACCCTCTTTGTACCCTGCCAGGCCTTCTGTGCTGGATGTCGTCTGACCATTGGACTGGTTGTGAGGACTCTGGTGTTGATTGAGGTTTGGGACAGGGGGAGAGTGGATCTTATTTGCAACAGGAGGCCCACTGATGTTGCTGACTAGGGTGGGGTTCAGAGACAGGAAGGGGAGGTTTTTGCTTGCTGACTCGCTAAATATGGAATCCATAAACACTGACTCTACAGTGAAGGAGGGGCCGAGGAAAGACTCAAGGGTTGAGAGGTCAGGGTCCTCCAAGCTGTGGCAGGGTAGGCTGACAGACTTGGACATGGGTGCAGTGCTGGTAAGGGATTCCTTTAGGTGGGTGCTGTTGGGGTGATACTCACTGGGTGTTGGCTGGGAGCGTACTCCAGCCTTGGGGGAAGCGACTTGTGGAGAAACGTCAACAGAGACGGGCTGTCGGTGGTCCTTAGAAAGCATGTCATGGATGCTGGTGCGCCGTGTCGTGCCCTCAGCAGTGGAGATGACGCTGCTGGCACGAGGCAGCGTGGAAGAAGTCGAGTCCAGACGTTCAGAGACGGACGTAGCTTTGCCCTGCGAGGACAGGCTGGAGCGGACTGGGGCAGAACCTTTCACACGGGTGCTCTCAGCCTTCCGCAGGGTGGGGCGGCCGGGCAGCCCTGAAGTTCTCGGTGGCCGGTCAGTGGTCACCGGTGCTGCTCTCCCACTGGACGAGCGCAATATGCCCCGGCCCTTGGTGAAGGTGCGCTCTTTCTGAACGTGGTCGGAAGAGGTGGAGAGACGAGGAGAGTCGACAGTCAGGTTCTCCTGACTGCCAGACTGCAGAATACAGATCAAACATAATCAATAACAGAGCACACGGTATTTTTAAGTATTTTTAGAAAACTGAGTAACAAATCAGAGAAACTAGAGAAAACTATTCAGTATCATGTCTTATATAAAAACTAGACCAGTTCCAGCCTCTCTGAGCTAAGTTTTGATGCTCATCTCTTTAACATCATGTAATTAAAAAATAATGGCAACATAATCAGTTTTAAGGCCTTACCTCTGCTGGATCAATACCCTCATCCAGGAACTGCTGCAGGGAGACTACTTCACTAGGGGATCCAGTCTTCATGATCTGCATCTGGCCAGGGCTGCCTGTGGCATTGGATGGCTCGAGGGACCTGCGCAGCTGCAGGGGGCTCTGGTGGGAGGAGCGTGAGGAGGTGGGCTGCTGGACAGGGCTGCTGCCACTGCTTGACCACACTTCTTGATCCAGACTCAGGCTAAACTCACCACTGCTTTCACTGTGGGGCCTGCTGAGGCTGCCGTTTAGAATGCCTGTAAGATGGGGGAGGTGAAAATTAGAAAATGGGAAAGGCAATTTTTGTTATCTACTAAAGCTGCCTGCTAATTTAAGACATTGTCCACCCATTGCTGATAGCTTTAAAATCCCAGAGGAGGACTAAAACACATGTCAAAGTTCCAGTACAGATTTAAGCTGCATTTATACTCTTGCAGTATTTGCATGAGGTCTGTTACAGCATCACGGCCGTATGCTTCACGTAGGTCCACAGAGGCTTGACGCACACCTCTTCCAGACCTGATGTGCACACATGCTTGCAGCGTGGTTACACAGAAGTGCTCCCTTGTGATTGGTCAGTTTGTAATTACATGTTTCTGGATTTCTGGAGCCTTTTGCTGAATTTGGGTGGTAACCGAACAGAAGAGAAAATGCAACACGACGCCATCACTATGCTCAAGTGCGAGACCACATTTTACTAGTGTCAGCTGCACCTGCCGTCGTGCAAGTATAAACCCAGCTTTAATTTTCATAATATGGTGCAGTCAAAGTAAATTTGGTCCAGCTTGGATTAGAAAAAGAAAACATTTCTTAGCAAAAAAAAAGAGGCAATTAAATAAACTTTTTTTTTTTTTTTTTTTTTACATAGAGGAGAAATAATAGTAACATTTAAATCAGTACAAAACGCTCAGCAAAAGAGGCAGAGTAGAGTAGTTGGTGGACAGAACTAGAGATGGAGGAAGAAGGGGGAGGAGCATACCTTTGCCCTCCAGAGGAGAAGTGAGGTGCGAGTTATTGTTACTATTGCTACTGGTGGTCCTGTTGCTATGGAGACTGGAAGGTCTGGAGGCTGGGCAAGGGACAAGAGGGAAGACGAACACACATTTACAGTTAAGATTTATACAGGCTCACTTGTCTCCACACCAACATGCACTGACACAAGGAGTTAGGTGCACGTTAACAGTCTGACAGAACGTCTCCTGCTGGGGCAGCAGATGGCACATGCCCGCATGAGGGACAGGAAGGGTGGCTCACTGCCAGCCTGCCACACCAATATGCCCATCTAATAAACAAAGAGACTAAAGATGGAGAGGACAGGGACACCTACAGACAAAGGCCACTCCACAAAAGAGTACAGGAGAAACTTAATAGGTTGGTACTGGATCATAAATGATGACAGAGTGAAAGTCTGTTAGTACAAGAAGAAGTGAGATGACTTGTGAAGGAATTGAGGAGGTGGGAAAAGAAAGTAAAGCAGAGGACTGACAACAATGTGACCTTCCTTTTCCCCCGTGTCCACAGGAATAGTTTCAACTGAAAACTAGTGACAGTGAATAAAAATTCAAACTGGTTTTCAGGACATTTGTCACACCAAACTAGAATAAAAAAAAAATCCTTACAGATCTGATCAATATTACAGGTGTTATGTCTAGGAAACCAGCCCATCATTTATAGCCCAAGTGGTTGTCGTTGCACTGTAAATGTCACTTACTACAGATGCTACAGGGCACTCTGCACATAGCGCTCAGCTCAACAGGAGAAGGACACAAAGAAAGTGCACTGCTATACACCTGCAGGCCTGATAAGACACAATGCAACACACCCACAGGGTGATATGGGACACATTTAGGGACATCACACTTATCACTGCTGCTATTTAGAATGTGAAACAAAGAAAGTTTAATATTTTATAATACTTGAAGAGAAACAGCCATTAAAGTTGCTTGATAGATCAATAGGTATCTCAGACTATCATTACATAAAACATTCTGATAGCTGATACGTTTTAAGTAATGTCAAAGTGTTACAGAGACTTGATGTCCATTTCCTCCATCATTACAGGGATGAACTTGGAAATTGATCTGAACGATACATTTGATTTTAAGGGCACTCTGGGAACTCAAAATCCAGACTGGGCACAATACCAGTGTCCTGCTGAATCGGCTTAATGGAAAACAAAGGGCCAGTTAAGGTCAGGTTACATATTTGGTCAGTCTGGTACACCATATAAATTCTGCAACAGATGAAAAATTTATTTTAAAAATAAAAGCCATTTCTAATTAAAACCTAAAACTAAAAAAGTTCAAACAAACACGAAGTGCATAGCCACAGCTAGAAGTTTGGTGGCTGCTTAACAACTGGGTCATCAACATTAGGGCAGTGTAGCACTGATGAATTTCTGCCTGGCTGCAGATTAACTGCCCTGAATAACATCCTAAAGCCTGAATTAGAGTCAATCCTTATTTCTGTGGAGATTAATAGCTTTTTTTCCTCTAAAATTGCTACAGATCAGTAGATTAGGCTTAATCGAAGTGTGGGAAGGCAGCTCAAAGATTAGCGTGGGGACTGCTGTGGACATGACCTGCTTGTTTGTGTCTGTCAAGTCTCCTCAGATTTCCAGCCAGTTTTGAGAGGCTGCTACTAAATAAAAACGCTTTGAGGATTTTCATGTAAAGTGTTACCTTGACTCTTCGGGTCATTTAATGAGCCAGCAACATCCTCGCAGGAGGCATTTTCTGTGAAGATGGAAGAGGAGAGTGATGCTACAGATGCTTTATGTACTGAGTTTAACAGATTTCATCACCTTCAACACATGCTCAAACAGAAATTAAGAGAAAAATTTACAACAGAAAGAAGTCATTAGACCATAAACTCAGCTTCTTCACCTTTGACTTTAAGCCGGTACTTGGCTCTGTTGTGACCTGCAGCGGGAAGGGTCAGGGCGGCACAGTCAATGGCGTTTGCGGACAGGGCAAGCTCCTTCATGCGCTGCCCACCGCGCCTGCTGCCTCCTGTCATGCCGGCTTCTCCAGCTTCAGGCCCATCAAGATTCTCTATGCTTCCTGTCCACTGAGCCCCAGGAACGCCTGCTACTGCCATGGTCTGCAGCAGGTCATTCATGGCTGAATTACCATATGGAGGAATGAAGACAAAAACAAAAGTTACACATTTCATCCTATCCCAAGCTGAGTAGTTATCTGTATATTTATTTTGTCAAGCTTTGTATCCTCTTGGACATTAAAGCATGGGGACAAAGAAGCTCAGATGAACAGAACTTGGCGATTTTTTCCCATCTATTTGGTTCTAAATTATTAATAAGGACAAACCTCTTTGAAATTGATTCAAAGCAGGTATGTTGTATTTCTACTGGACAGTTGTCTTCCATTAACTGGTAAGTTAAAAAAAAGCAAAAATTAAAGTTGGTACTGTATTAAGAGACTTGGATAAACACTGAAAATAGCTGTTGATCAGTTACCTTCACTTTTAAATAGATTTAGTGCTTTGGCACAGTCTTCTCTTGGTTGGTGTCTAATCATTTATAAATTAAAGTTTATAAAGAACTAAAAAAAATATAGCTAGTTTTGATCAAGGTCCATATCAGTGTGCAATAACTAATTACTTCATTAATTACTTCATCATAAAATTCCAAATAAAGGTACATGCACACACAGAGCCATTAAAATGATGTCAAAGTGCACAAAGATGATGGCAGCATGGCTGGTCAACCTGGTCCATCATAGCCACACACATCTAAACATCACTGCCTGCTTTTATGCACTTTGTATATTAAGTCATATGATGGCGGAGAGGCATGAAGGCATGCAGAGCTGCTTCGAGCAGCAGCAGGGCGAGTCCATGTCAGCAGAATAAGATCTGAAATGCAGCACACTGACAGAGCAAGAGTGTGAGACGGAGATGCAGACAGAGAGAATAAAGGCTCCATTTCAAGTCCTTCATGGTGAGTGCAAGAGTTTATGAAGTGTTTGGTGATTCTTTTTTGTCATGCTGTAACCAGAGAATGGAAGCAAGCACACCATGAAACACAGTCTCTCCCATTATCTCACCTAAACAGGCAACCTCCCACACATTCAGCCTTTTATTCAGAAAACACAAAATGGAACCACAGAGCACATGAGAAAGCTGCCCAATAAGCGATTCATGTAGTGACCAAACTAAAAGATACGCTTTGGTGAAAAGATGCAAATCAGACTGTATGACACTACAAGACACGTCTACAGAAGAGAAAATCCTGATCGTCATAGCAGTTTAAGTCCTAAGACTTTCATTTGATCTCTTTAAGTTTGTTATTCATGTCTCTGCAAACAGTGAGAATACAGTGCCACTACAGTGGTGAAGGCTTAAAGATATTCTAGGAGGACGACAACGTACGGCGGAGGAAGTGACAGAAGCTTGGTAACCACTAGGAAGTAGTTAAGAACAAGTCACTGATGTCACCAGATGCAGCAAAGTAGGGTAAAGAGACCATGTAACAAATGCTTAACTTTATTAAATCTTGTTCAAAAGCTCAAAGATTCCAGATACCAAGACTAAGACTTAAATATTAAATAGAAATGCCGTGACAGAAACTTTAAGCATCATACTGCCACTGCCCCACATTGCCAACACCCTGGCATCAGTGACTGCTCCGTCTTTGTTTCTCCTAACATGACACTAACAGGGAGAGGAAGGCTAGTGTGGCGGCTAACGGGGGTCTTACACATGGAGCGCCGGTAGATGGCCTTGGCCTTGTCTTTGTCCTTGGATCTGTTCCTCATGAAAGGCAACCTTTTTATAGCTGTCAGGGTGCAGCCAGAAACGGACAGACAGACAGAGGAAGAGCAGAACAAGCCCGAGGGAGGTGGAGAAGAAAACAAAGAAAAAAGGAGGGCAGAACAGATGGATGTTGTTAACGTTTACACAGCCAGAGCGGGAGAGAGATGTGCAGAGAGAGCCGAGCCTCTGGCACTCACATGGACAGACAACAATGCTAAAAAACACAATCCCTACAATGAGCCTAAAGATACTTAAAATGTTAATAATTTCAACCTCTACAGATATATGGACACAGTTACATATAAAAAAGATCTTAGAGCAAAACTTAGAAGGGCTAAGCAACTTGTGTTCAGGCATAACAACACTTTAAAAGTATTTGTAACTTCTAAATGTAATAATTTACTTAAAGTACTTTTTGGTTTGACTGAATTTACTTTCGCTAACTAAAAACCTGTATAGTAATTTTAAGGGCAGACTTCAACATACAACATGTGTAAACAAGCATGTTATGCAAATGCACACTTGCATACCTTTAATCAGCACACAATGCTGTTAATAATCTCTGATGTTAATAATATTGACCCTTTTTATATTACAAAGCAAATTAATCTGAAAGCATTTTATACAAGACACTAATCACAGTTGACACATGACCACACCTAAAATAAGACACAGAACGACGACTATTAAAGGGTGCAATCAGGAAGTGAACAGTGGAGTTTGACAGCTTCATAGACAACTGCAGTGTTCCCAAAACCCACAAAGAACAAACTAGTTTTAAATTACTGTGCAATAAAACTGGTGCAAGATGTAATAAATATGAACATATTGGTAAAAAGCAATGCCTTCTTTGCTTCTTCAACACAATATTTCATATTTTTTAAGAATACATTCCCAAATTGTGTTTTTAAGTAGTAAACATTTACACCCATTACAGCTGAAAATAAGCACAGCTGTATACACCCGAGCTGCCAGGTGATGAATGGAAGTGAGCAACAATGCATTGCACCATTTAATATCTATGCTGCTATGATATGAGTGTGTTTCTGTCTCACTTACAGGTGAACTGCACAGATAAGAAGGTTAAGAAAATAGTAACTTAGAAGGTGGTTAAAGCTGACCTGGGGTACAATAGCTGAATTGTTTTTTAACATTTGAACAGCATGAGGTGTGTTTGATTGATATTTGGCCACCTGAACAAAAACGTAAAAAGTTTAAGTCCCATACTAGCTTACTACGCTGAGGCATGATGGGAGAGCTGAAAAGTGATGAATGTTTTTTCCACAAATTCTACTTGTAAAGAGAAGTGTCTCTATAATCCACAATGAAATTTGACTGCTAAAAGTTTGATCACAGATTAAACACTAAAGCTGAGGTCATTTTAAAACTCAGATGTGTCATAGTAATGAATTTTGAGTTGATGATTAACTGCAACACAAATTAAACATAAATTACTTTTAAAGATCTAATTATTTCCTATTCATATTATGCCACTACTTCTTTTAAATTAGCCGTTGCCCCACCGCTGTCAATCTGCTCCTTCAAGTGACTGTACTGTCCTTTTTTTACTGCACTAAAAGCCAAAATACACCCACTGAGATACTGAGATGCTTGCCTTTGCAATTTAAACACTGATATTGATATTAGTCGATGAATAAAAAACTAGTCTATTAAAATTTTTAATCGTGATTAACCGCATGACATGTTGCGATTAATCACATTGTTAAAATGTCTCTTTCCTTTAAAAGAAGGCCTACGGCTATATAAAGAAAATGCATAAATTCCGGTTTAAATACTACTTTAAATTACAGTTAAAATACTTTTTGATATATATAAAACAAATATTTATCACAAAGTAGGATGAAATGTTCATGGTTTACTAACTAAAAGGTCAGCAGGATGAATTTAAAGCTGTGAAGCTGCTTCCTTCTAAACACAGAAGGAACAATATCTGATGAATGTCAGTCATGAACAGACAGAAAGCAGGATTACAATCTCACGGCCCTAGATGGTGAGGAGAGAGAAATATTCACAATATGCACAATAACCTCCATCCATGCACCTTTAGTGCTTCATTATCCAGATTTCTGGCCTATAAATTCTCTCTTAGCTCCGCTACCGGGAGTTAAGGGGTTAACATCTGGACTTCCGGGTGTAGCGTCAGGCCTGTAAGTGCAGAATCTGAGCTAACAGCTCAGTAAAACCATTTATGTGACCACCAAGTGCACCTGATGGTGTTTCAAACAAGAAATGTGTTTAATTTTTTCTAACCAACTCTGGGGGAGAAAGGAAATGCATTCGTGCTGTGCAGTTCAACTGTAACCTCTACAACAGCAGAGTGACATAGACAATGGACTCACGAAAACATGCCCCGAGAGAAATGACAGTTTGGTCATAAGCCCCGCCCTCCCTCCCCATCTGCACCATACCATTGGAGGAACCCTGCATTTGGACATGCGACTGATGCCCTCTCCTCCCTTTGCAGAGAGAGATAAAGAAGCAAAGGAGCAGTTAGGGAAGGAAACCACTCGGGCTCACTGTACAAACCCTATCACAGCAGCATTTTGTTTCTTGCTGCTTATCATGTGTCAGGGGAGAATAATCAGCACAAAATTTATTTAACACAAAAGAGTATTTCATCATCTTTTTTCATTGTGAATTTTTTTCTTCATTTACGTGCATATATATTTAGTTTTACTCACTGCTGCTCCTCTTCTGTGTGAGCGTATCATCGAGCGAATTGGAGCCAGAGCCTATGGATGAACTGTCCTGGCTGTCCTGCGGAAACATTAGAAAACCATCTCCTATCTCTGAGCGAGACGGAGTCAAAGTGAGGGAACGCATTCTCTCCCGGCCCTTTGGCTTGATGAGCTTCTTCATCTTCAGAGTGATCCAGTTACCACGCCTAAAGTGTAAGACCAAAAAAACAAAACAAAACAATGACAAGAGGGAAAACCAGCATTTAAAAATCAATGCAAGCTTGCAATAGTATGAGGGCTGGATGTATGTGAACTGATTTGTTCCATGCGTTTTCTTTACATAAATGCCATTTTCTTTCCCTTAAGATTATTTTCATGTTCAAGAAATGTTGCAGAGCACAGCACATAAATGTTTGATGATGAATCTCCTTCTGAGGTTGCTGTTTTTTTTAAACGTTCTTTTCTCTTGGGCAAAATGCAACCTGCACTTTCCTGAGGTACACTAGTTCTACTGTAGACAACTATCAGGACAAAGGGACAAAAGATCTGAGTAACAGTCTGGGCAACTTTGGGCTGACTCAGCATATAACAGACCCCACACACACTAAAGGACACACTCTAGAAATACTGATTTCAAAGGGTTTGGACTTTTCCAAGGTTTCTGTATGTGATGTGGGCCTATCTGATCATTACTGTATTTTCTTTGAGAGTACGATTCCTGTCCACACTAATGTCTCAATGGAGGTGATCACAAAACGGTGTATAACTGAAAACAGGAGTGGGATGTTTAACCAGGCCTTCTTTTTGACACCTGCCTTCTCAGGGGGTTCAGCCAATGAGCTGGTCACTAGTTTTCATGCTAAAATGGTAAATATTATGGATGCTACTGCTCCTATTAAGGTGAAGGTTGTCTCTGGGAGGAAAGTCTCCATGGAGAAATTCAACACTGGTAAAAAATGGAAAAAGCGAGTGTCGGAAAGCCGAGCGCAGATGGAGAAAAACAAATCTACAGGTTCATTACGACATGTATAAAGAGAAACTTCACTCTTGTAACATACAACTGAGGAATGCATGGAAGTCCTACTTCTCTGACATTATTAGCAAAAACTATCATAATGCTCGGGCCTTATTCGCTGTTGTCGACAGATTAACAAATCCTCCGGTGTCAGTAGCACCTGAACTTTATTCCACCAAGGCCTGTAATGAGTATGCTAAATTCTTCACAGAAAAAATCCAGAATAACAAGCGATTGGTTAATGAACAAGAGGTTTAACGACATACCGTGTCCATTGAAAAGCAGTTTAAACACCACGACACAGTTTAATCCCATTAACAGCACAGATCTGGGCGACATCTTATGTCAGCTGAACTCTGCCTCTTGCCGTTTGGACATCCTGCCCACAAACTTTTTTTTCAAAAAGGTCTCAAAGACTCTGGTGCCAGACCTGTTACAGATTGTGAACTTGTCTTTAATTCTGGGCGTCTTCCCAGAACCTCTAAAAACAGCTGTAATCAAGCCTCTGCTAGAAAAGGGACAATCTAGACAAGCCACAAATAAGCAACTACAGGCCAATCTCAAATCTTCTTTAAGATCATTGAAAAAGCCCTTTTTCATCAGCTAAATGACTTTTTAACACAAAACAACTGCTATGATGTCTTCCAGTCAGGCTTTAGACAGCACCACAGCACTGAGACTGCTCTGACCAAAGTCATTAATGACATATGTTTGAATACAGACGATGGAAAAATGTCAGTCTTAGTCTTACTGGACCTCAGTGCTGCATTTGATACAGCTGACCACAATATATTACTCAAACAACTGGGTGGGCCTCTCTGGCACTGCAATACACTGATTTAAATCTTATTTAGAGAACAGGAAGTACTTTATGTCCTAGCAAATTTTACATCTGAGCAGACAAGCATTACATCTGGAGTTCCCCAAGGTTCTATCCTGGGGCCTCTTCTGTTTAACATCTACATTCTCCCATTGGCACAGGTCATAAAGAACAACAAAACTTGTTACCATAGCTAGCTACGCAGATATAGATTACAATGTCACCAGGAGACCGAGGCCACGTACAGGCTCTTGGCAAATGCATTGAGGGGATTAATGACTGGATGTGCCTGAACTTTCTTCAGTTAAACAAAAAGAAAACTGAGGTGATTGTCTTTGGAGCCAAAGAGAAACAATTAAAGGTCACCACAGAGCTTCAGTCTATACACCTAAAAAACACCATCCAGGCTAGAAATCTGGGTGTATTGATGGACTCAGAACTTAACTTTGAGAAACACATCAAGGGAATCACAAAATCAGTCTTATATCACTCTAAGAATATATCAAGGGTAAAAGATCTGATGTCTCAGCAAGACTTGGAAAAACTATTCCATACTTTCATCTTTAGTCGGCTTGGTTATTGTAACAGTGTTTATACAGGTCTACCTAAAAAATCAGTTAAGACAACTGCAGCCTATTCAGAACTCAGCTGCTCGAGTCCTCACTAAGACCAAAAAAAAGTGGACCCACATCAGTTTTAAGGTCTGCTGCTGGTCTATGAAGCTCTGAATAGTTTAGGACCAAAATACATCAGTGACCACTTGACCCAGTATGAACCTACCAGAACCATGAGGTCATCTGGATCGAATTTCTTATCAGTTCCCAGACTTCTATGCTAACACATGTCTGAAACAAACTTCCAGAGAATCAGATTAGCTGAAACACTGTTGATTTAAATCCAGGTCGAAGACCCACCTGTTCTCTGCTGCATTTCAGTAGTTTTTATTTAGAAGTCCAGATCTGCTGTAATATTTTATGTAAAGCACTTTGAATTATCTTGTACATGAAATGTGCTATACAAATAAATTTGCCTTGCCTTGTAAGCCATGAACATGCTGCATCACTCATGGTAGTGCTGCTTGACTTTTTTTTGTTTGTTTGTTTAATTTTTTTTTTTTTTTTACCTGCGTGGGGGTGAAGGGTCATAAAATTTGTACTGGTCCATTATCTTCTCTTCCAGTTTCTCCTTTTGTCTCCTCAGTTCATTCAGCTTGTCTCTAAAGGTTGCACAAAGAAGACATTTTATTGTTTAGAATCACACCAATTCCAATTTCCTCTAAAGATCCCCGAGTCAAATATACTGACAAAATCCCTGAATAATTGCAGACAATAAAACATGTTTGCACATCACTTTGTAGAAAATTAATTTATTAGGGTGGATTTACATGTATTGTCTTTGCTCTACATGGAACAGGTCCTTGCTCTCCATCGTCTGCTCCAGAAGTGTGCGATTCTGCAGCATCAAGGTTTGGATCTGGTCCAACAGATGACGATTCTCCTCCTCCAAGTTCCCTTTCAGCTGGCTCAACAACTAACACACACAAACACAGAGATGCTTAAACACTCGACTGAACTACAGGTATAATTAAAAAAAAACCTGAAGCTTCCAGAACAGCTTGATTAAGTAGATGTCTGAAAATTTGAAACATTAAAAAGCGAAAGACTATTTGCTTTTAAAGCAAAGAGAAGAGAAGAGAAGAGAAGAGAAGAGAAGAGAAGAGAAGAGAAGAGAAGAGAAGAGAAGAGAAGAGAAGAG